>JAVGVS010000372.1:0-419351 GCA_032718565.1 Distichodus sexfasciatus | reverse complement strand
CCATTGTTAAGTATATTTAGTAACATATTTAACATTTATTCCAGATGTTTCCACATATTATAAAAAGTGTCCAAATAATTTGGATATATTTTTAAGTTGACAGCAGAACAGTGCATCCAGATTTATCCTACATGGTAAAAATGGACCCTCTGTAGTACCATAACTTGCTTACTCCTACTAAAAAGACCTCAGCATTAACCTCCACGACATTAGATAGACTCACCCGTCTCTTGAGAGGCCCCAGACGAGCTGATTTCACATCCAGCGCTTGGTAGGAGAGCCACAGCCCTGTGGCCATGTGCATGACGAAGCAGAGCGAGTCACCGTACTTAATCTCAGCCACACCCATTCCCTCAATGTCCCGCTTTGGACTCGCTTCCAGCTTCTCCTGTAGGGGAGATCACACCCAAACACATTGAGGTCAGAAGCCATTAGATTATCCAAAACAGCAGCCAGTTAGAGTGGGCAGTAGGGCAGCAGGTTGTCTCCCATAGCACAAAAAAACTCCCACTGTTGTAAATAGGAAGAAACCATGAGAGGAAACTAGACTCAAATGGACTCCATCATCCTCTGGGCCATGTCGTGATGAGCTCATGCTTTAGAAGTGTGTATAAAAGTGTATGTGTAGAACAAAAGACTTTAGTCTGCAGGTCTAGGACGAGGCACCAAGGAAGTGCATTAACTGGCTCTTGGAGGGATTCTAGTAATGCAATGACTCTGTCATGTCTAGACTGAGGAACCGTTGGAAGTGCATGGTGTCTACATCCTTTACTGGCTCTTGGCGTGATTTCAGAGGTGGTGGAGAACCTAGACACTATGCACATCCCTGGTTACGCATTGTAGTGAGGCAAAGTTTCTGCAGGTGGGTGCTTCGCTGGGTCTCAGAGGGATTCTAGTGATGCAAGGACTTGGCATGTATAGAATGAAGAACCTTGGAAGTGCATGTTGTCTAGGTCCTTCGCTGGCTCTTGGAGGGATTCTAAAGCTAGTGGAGGACCTAGACAAGCTGCACTTCCTTGGTTCCTCATTATAGTGAGGAAAGGTTTCTGCATGTGTAGAACAAAGATCCATGGCAATCCATGATGTCTAGGTCCTTCATTGGCTCTCAGAGGGATTCCAGTGATACAAGGACTCGGCATGTCTAGAATGAGGAACCATGGAAGTGAATGTTGTCTAGGTCCTCCACTAGCTCTAGAATCCCTCCAAGAGCCAGCGAAGGACCTAGACAACATGCACTTCCAAGGTTCCTCATTCTATACTTGCCAAGTCTTTGCATCACTAGAACTTTGCCTCACTACAATGAGAAACTAAGGAAGTGCATGGTGTCTAAGTCCTCCACTAGCTCTAGAATTTCCCCAATTGCCAGTGAAGGCCTTAGACACCATGCACTTCCTTAGTTTCTCATTGTAGTGGGGCAAAGTTTTTGCAGGTGTAGAATGACGAACCATGGTAATCCATGATGTCTAGATCCTCACTGGCTCTTGAATGGATTCTAGTATTGTAAGGTGTCTGTAGGTCTAGAACCACGGAAGGGCAGGGTGACTAATGACCACATTTCCACTGTGCTGTGCTCTTCTGATGCTGTCTAACCACATGAAAAGTAACAGCACAGTTCTCTTCAATAAAGACACCCCCATGGGGCCAAAATAGGAAACGACAACCTTAATGGCATGGCACCCTCATGGTCAAAACTGGGAATTACAAAAAAGGGGAGGAGAAAAAGAAAGTTGCAGTTCAACTATTGACAAGTAACACAATAACCCAGATCTCCTCAATGAGCTGAAATAATCAAGTCCCCGAGGCCTCGATATGGAACAGGTTCTCCCAAGATGGCTAGCTCCCTCAGTCAGATGGCATGTTTAATTACAACAAGCAGCAGGTGTGGCTCGTGCAACGTCTGAGCAGACAATTTGGAAGGATGCAGACGGATTTAGACTGAGGCAGTCAAGGACTGCAGAAGGGCTGACCTCGCTCTCTGTGATGAGTCATAATTACAAGAGCCCCCACGACGCAGCCTAACAGACGGAGACAGGGAGGCGGGCAACAGGCAAAGAGCTCGGGAGATGACAGATATAAGCAAGAGAGAGAGGGGGGGAAGAGATAAAGACAGATTAAGCGACGTATAAGAAATTCACTGTCTAAAGGAGGTCCAGAGGAACCATCGCTGATTCATCGCCGAGATGTTGCATTTATTTTTAACCCAAGAAACAACAGAATGCACTGAAAGTGACAACGTGACCATAAATGACCTCTAATCCAATGTGTTTCCTTGCTTGACTCTAGTATGGGGAAGGCTGCTGTCCAGAGATGAGCAGAAGCATTATATTTTAATGGATTCCTAATGGTAATTTCTGCTAACTAATTCAATATCCATTTCACACTAGGATTAAAATAAATTGTCAAAGAAACATTAGCTGCTGTAAATTCCCACTAACATTTGGAATCAATTAGAATCCTCTGTTTCTGATGGATTCCTAATGCCATTTATCTGGGCGAAATTACCATTAGCTGCTGCAAATTCCTAACGACATTATGAAAAACGTTACAGTGGTTTCTATTGGATTCCTTAAAATATTTAGTTATCAGAAATTACCATTTGCTGCTGTAAATTTCTAACAGAATTAGGAATACATTAGAATCCCATTTGTAATAAATTGATAACACCATTTAGCAGACAATGGCTTTAAACTTCTATTAATTTCTCACAACATTACAGACCATGCAGCATCTGGAGCCAGTTCTTACTGCCAATTCCTAACAGCATTGGCCACATGCTCTTTTGAGTTTGCCCCGTGATCGGAAGGTCGCCGGTTCAAATCCCAGGGTCGGTAAAGTTACCGCTGAGGTACTCATGAGCAAGGTACCGTCCCCAGGCACTGCTCCCCGGGCACTGCCCATGTCAGCTGTCCACTGCTCCTTCACGGATGGGTCAAACACAGACGTCACATTTCGCTGTGGTGCACTGTGCTGTGCTCACAGTGACAAATAATCACTCATTTTCGCTCACTTTAAAGAAACATTTCAGTGTAAGATAAGCTAAGCTCCATTTTGAACACTTCTTGGTTGATTTTGAGGCCAAACTGTTGTGGCAAACTGTGTTAAAGATTAACCTCTAACTGGCAATCCATTACTATCATGAGCAAACTTAATATCTATATTGGTTTATTGCTGCGGGATTTTTGAGATTACATAACGAAAATGCCACAGTTACACAGTCTGTATTATAAAAAAAAAGAGGTTTGATTCTAAAACAACTTGCTGCCTCAGCACTTTCAAAATCACATAAAAAGCTTAGAAGTTTTTTCTGGGTCAGTCTTGATTTTTGAGGCATTAAGAAGGAAAAGAGCAGAAGACCTTGGAGGCTCTGAAGCACAAGGCGGTGGAGGCTGTGTCTGACTTCTCACGGTCATGCAGCACCAGGCCTCGCTCCTCGGTCAGGGCCAGGTAATGACCGGTGGTCAGGTGACGCAGGCGAAACGGCTGACCCCAGCGGATGTGGCTTCCGCACCAACTACGCACGAAAAACACACACAAGAATAGAACATATTACCAGTGAATTCCTTGTTATGACATCATATTTACAATTTATAATGTTCTCCACTATAGTGTGTAAAAAGATGCAATGTGTCCAAAAAGAGTATGCAACTGTAAATAGGGCCCATTCAATAAACTTTTTTAATGCTGATTTAGATAATTGGAGGATTTCAAAAATGATAATGATATATACTAAACATCCGGTGGATCCGGCCTGATCGGTGAGAGTATGCGCACAAATTGAATCTTTAAATTACATCATAAGATATAAAAGCATACGCACACAATCTCATGATGCTTAACTTAATATGTGACCCTCCACGGCAAAACCAGTCGCTTGTTGTAAATTTTCAAACTTGAGTTATTATGTTCAACCTTTAAAACGATGCCTATATCGAATGAATCGGACGACATATGACTGAGATATCAACATTCAAAGGAGTCGGGTTTCTCCTGTCACGCCAAGTGAGAAACGGAGAAATCTGCCTTGAAGGACTATCGACGAAAGACCGCTGAAAGACGCGGTGCGTCCCGACCACATTTGTGTATTTACAGTAGCCTTACGCCTGCATTCACAGCCACACGGATAGCCTACCGGCGCGTAGGGGTTAACTGAACTCGGGAGACGGAGATGGATTCGGAGAAACATCTTCACGCTTAGTCAACAGTGGATTTCATCAGAATATTGAAGTAGAGCGGTCAAACAGAAACTTTGGGCCTCTGCTGAATTGAATTTCACCTCAAGAAAGCCACGTTTTTAGATGGAAAGGGTAAGTTTTTCAGCCAAATTCTATTCACAAATAGCAACAGCAGGACCTTTCCACTGTTTCAAAACACTAAAAACAAAAAACCCAAAATTTTACCCCACGCAACATAAACGGTCGGTTTTCTCGGAAACCTGCTGTGCGACAAGTGACTGGTTTTGCCGTGGAGGGTCACATATCCGCTAGTAGACATTGAAATATATGACAAGTACAGCCTGCCAGACATACACACAGCTTTTTAATTGATGTGATACTGTAAAACACTGCAACAAATGCACACAAATTTGTTATGGACTGAGAAGTCGTTAGAAAGAATAAAACTAACTAAAGCAATTGTGATGTTTTTGATTTTATTATAATGATGTTAGTAATACTGTAACTTCCATGTGAGAGGAGGATTTGTCAGCTTATTGTGTCGACGGTTTGGTGAATAATTAAATAAAGCTAAAAATAACGTTAATTATGTTGTTAATTAGATTTTTTCTTCAAAAAGTACTGATAAGAAAATCAGTACTGTACCAATAAGCAGTACTGGTAAGTGTAGTAGTACTATTAAATCTTAATGATAATTCTTCCTTAGAAATATTCGCCAATATTCATTCATTGTCAGAAATCCAACGTAAAGACAAAATAATTTGTGATTAAAATAATTCAATTTAAAAATAAACAGTTGATTTTCATGAATAGTACTATACCAAAAAGTACAACAAAATGTGTTTAATACATAATGCAATGCCATTTTTGTTGTTTATCGGCCATTATAAAGGCTGATACTGATTTGTTGATACCGACAATAATATCGATATATAACACGGACGTATTGGTCTGCTCTTAATGACAATTTTCCTACTTTCAAATACTGTTGTGAATCAGTTCACCACTGTTACTCCCCCACTCCTATAATTCATTCATTAATAATGAAGACAAATCATTTTCATTCACAACATGTTCTGATTTGTGCCAAAGAAAGTTCTATTTACGTGATTGCTGTGAGCATCACATATTGTTAGCCGATTTGTATTCCGTACACTTTTTCTGACCGCTATTCCTCCTACAGTTCTTGTGATAGAAACTTTTTTCCAACTCTATAACATCATGATCCACACTCATCTTTTTCATCCTTTTTTTTCATTTATTTTTCCCATAAGAACCCAGTCATTTTTTCCCAATAAGAATATGTGGGATTTGGGATTCAAAAGCTTTCCTTGGGCTGTTTTCACACGGCAGTCACAACAGCTCTTATGCCATCTCAGACCACCTCTCGATCTGTTTTGACTCATCTTTTTCTAACTTTTATCATCCCTCCTTCTTTCTCCATTCACTTCAATGCATTTTAATCAAAGTCTTTCTACTCAGAGAGTTTTCATATTGCAGCCACAAAACTTAATACTTTACTATTGTTCAATACTATACCGTATCTGGAAGCTATTCATCCTCCTTCACCCGAATATTAGGTGAAAAGAGGACAACATCTAAGACTGACCACAATATTTAACCTTCAAAGCACGAGTTAAATCACATAGCATAATTGTTTTACATTTTGAAACACAAAACCAAACACACTCCACAAAATAGCAACTGGTCCTCACCTGATCCGAAGAGGCTCCAGCCTCCACAGAGACCTGGCCTTGGCTCCCACCCTGCCCGTCTCGTAGTTGATTATTCTGCAGAAGAGGGCGAAAGCAAGAAAGCGTGTGAAGCTCCTACTTTTTTGTCTGGCAGCCTTGCGGGTGGTACTAAAGTCTGACACTGTGCTAATAAGCATGTTCAGGCACTCTACGATCCGGAGTAACCATCTTGTATCGGCTGGTTTCAAGGCGCCAGACCCACCACAGTCTTGGGGGAATGGCGGTAACGCGGTGTTCTAAATGTGATCAGTTTCAGCTTGGCGGTTGGTGTTTATCAGTAGAGCAGTGCGACTCTTAGAAAAGGTTAGTGATTCAGGCCACATACCATACGGGAGCTGCGGCACGGTCAGAATAATCGCTGATACCAGCGCCTTGGTTGCCAGATAAGTGAAAACGCTGATTGTTTCTCCTCTCAGCGACTGATTTGGGGACCTGAAGAAACTTCTGAACTTCTGAAGTTCTGAGCAGCACACACACAGTATAAACGAACGATTTTCTGGTCTCTTGTATTCAGAGTAAAATGTACCCAGGGAACGATATGCTAGTGGAATATATACTGACAAAATGTTTGAACCATAAATGTAACGCCTCTGATTCTGCGTGTTTCTGTTTGTTTATTGACAATATTACAATATGTTGATTTATTTGCATCATTCATATTGATGATAATATCGCTGCAACAATTTACTTCCAGGGATTGGGTACCGAGTTCGGCATTAAAGGTACTGACCGATGTCGGTACTACTGGGTATTGGTTCACGCCAAATCAAACGCTGCCAAATTTCGCAAATTCAATGCAGCGTTCGCATCGAGCAGCTGACATACGCGAACTGTTATAAATGTTATCTCAGCTTCCCATGCAGCATATGTACAGCAGCAATTGACAGAAACAGATTTTACCGTAGTTAAATCCATTTGCAATTTCATATATAATAGTGTTCATTTTGCTAATTATGACAACGGTTGCCAGAAGAAAGCGCATGCATGAGAATCTGGCGCGAGAAATCGAAAATGTGGCTTATTAAATCGACGCAGACAGCGACATGCAACATTTGCCACGCGAAATGCAGAACTGGGACTAGCAATACGTCGACCCTGAGGAAACACCTTGTTAAACATAAAATATATTCGGCGATGAGCGCAGTGTGTTGATACCAGGAGCGCCACAGTTAGCGCCTCTGTGTCCACCCAATGTATGGCTGGCAGCGCCTATTTTTATTAAAATTCTATCAGCTTCAGTGTTCAGAGCGCTAAGCGCCTGCATGACCCCCAGGAACATGTGTTACAATGCATGAATAGAACGAATGTGAACTGCTCCGATGACTCTTCCCTGCAGCAAGCAACGAAAGTGCCGAGAGGCAGTTCTGGCGAGGTTTTGACCGTTTCGCAACAGCAGCACCTGCACCAACAATCACCCCGGCAGCCAGCATCGACAATGAGAACGTCGAATCTACGCCGTCCACTGACAAGTTCCACTGCAGCTTTAGATAATTAGTGCTTTATCTGTTTCAGTTATTGTTCTGGGATATTTATAAAAAACCTGTAATAAATTTAGTTGTAACATAAGAAATGTTTGAAATTAGTTTGGAACTTATTTATTATTAGTGGATTTTTTGATACAAAGCTGGTATTATAGATTCAGAGCATGGTATCGAAATGAAGTACCGTTGAGTATCGGTACCAAACACCAGATACCGGTACCGGTAACGATACCGGTTCAGATGTGAAAGGTACCTAACCCTTTTTATTATTTACCAATCCTAATTCATCTTGCATTTATAATCAAACAAACTAATCAATATGACTATGCTCGATATCACATACCAACACAGTCAATATGTGACCACCGGCAAAAAAAACCAGTCGCTTTGTCGTGAAATTTTCAAAATTGAGTTATTATGTTTCATTAGCGGCAGAAATCAACCTTCAAACGATACCTATATCGTAATGAATCGGGACTTATTACGACTGAGAGATATCAACATTCAAAGGAGTCGGGTTTTCTGTCACGCCTAAGTGAGAAATCGAGAAATCTGGCCTTTGAAGTTGACTATCGCCAGAAGACTCACAGACGCTTTGCGTAATACGGCTAAGCGTTTATTTACGGTAGCCTACGCCGCATCTACACACACGGATAGCCTACCTTGCGTTAGGTTAACTGAACTCGGAGAAGATGATTCCGAGAAATATTTCACGCTGGTCAACCTGATTTTAGCTAAAAATATTGAAGTAGAGCCGTCAAAACAGAAACTTTTAACATTCTGTTGAATTGAATTTCACCAAGAAAGTCATTGCTTTTTAGGATGGAAAGGGAAGCCAGTGAAATTTATTCACAACAGTACAGTATAGGACCTTCCCACTGTTTCAAACACTAAAAACAAAAATCCAAATTTTACACCACGCAACATAAACGTCGTTTTTCTCGAAATCGCTAAGTTATGCATAAGCGTATCGGTTTTCCGGAGGGTCATATATACACAATATCCAACTGTGGTCACGAGTATGGTATTGCACTAAATTGCATCTTACTGTATCAATCAACTTCTAAACCGGCAAGCGATTCGATATTTATTTATTAGATATCCTAATATCTAATATATTATGGTGACTGCCACAAACATTGCAGCTAGTCACTTACCATTAATTAATTAATTAAGTTAATAAACTTGTCAAGCCTTCGTTCACTCTGTAAAACAAAGTAAAGCAAACTTGATATATTAACCTGATCTACACATCGGGCAGCAATATGAGAAAATATAAAGCACATAACCAGGATTATTAATAAGCATCGGTAATGCTAATGTGATTATTATGGTGCATGGCAGCCTGCTAAGAATTCTGCCATGGCTGGTGAGACACCAGCCATTTGTTTTGAGCGCTCAGAACAGTTGGGGTCTATCAGACCCCTCACAGGCCATGGTGAGGAAGAGGAGGAGGAGGGGGCACAGCTCAGCCCACTCAACACATTTCAAGATTTCATTAGGAACAGTCATCTGCCAGTAAAGCACTAGGCAGGGAAGAGCTCGTTCTGGTGCAGGTGAAACACTACTGAGCGAGGGTTTTTGAGATTAGAACGCCACTGGGAAGAAATTTAGTGGTAACCAACCTGGCAAAATATGAGGCTTATTTAGCTGCATGACTCTAAACTCATTTAACGCACTTGCTGCTCCTCGCTTCTGATCGGAGCCGGGATCGCTAGAACCTCGCCGTGACCGTGGAACAACGGATCACATGACCGCTAAGTAGGTATCCTACGGGGCAAAAGGGGAGACAAGCTTTCAGACCCAGAATAAAATAATCTTAGCATCAGAAAACGGCACAAACCGTAAAAAGGCACAACAAATAGAAAGGATTTAAAAACTATAAATGTAACCCGATCTGCCGTAATGAGTCGGAAGTCAGCGTTCTATTTATTTAGATATCGGGCCGTTATAAGAAAAACTTCAAAATATCGGCCTCTTTCATTTGGTCTTACATGAAAGAAAAGGTTGTCAAAAATTAATCTGGCCTCTGGTGAAAACCGACATTTTTGGTTTTTCAACATAATCGGCCCGATCTAAATAGCCAGAACGGCGACTTCCCACTCATTACGGCAGATCGGGTCACAAATGTATAACAAAACACTAAATCTTGCTTTTAAATGATATTAAAATTGCTTTAAAAGATATATACTATTGCTATACATACACCATTTTCTTTTTAACCCAGCAATGCCATGAAGTTTTTTCGAGCCGAGGTCAGGTTTATATATATATATATATATATATATATGATGTGTGTACTACCTTCCTCCACATTACCGTCTAACAGGTAGGATGAACATTCCACAATGTTTGCATAAAGACGCGCCCACCTGATGTTTCCGCTTAAAATTGACAGGTGCTAAAGAGAATCAGACCAAAGATGCTCACAAGTCAAGTCTAACGTCTTGGTCACAAGTTCAAGCCAGGTCTCATGTTCACATGAGCATTCTTCATAATCTTAGGCCATCTGTCTGCTAATAACCCTGCAATGCTACATCTAAGGAGACAGAAGATCACAGATCATCTAGTTACAATATATAATATCAAAGCACTGAATAGGTTTATATTTAGTCCCTTTTTATTGGGCTAGTGCACGCATAGACAGAGAAATGAAAACTGATGATGTCATAACATTTATTTCTTAATTAACATGTACAAAACTAAAATAAACCGAAGGATAACTACAAAGTCTGAAAAGCATTACGAAACCTGTCTTTTACATCATCAAGAGACAAGTCACAACACACACTGCAACAAAATGACGCAGTTGCAGCTGGACAGAATTGTTTGGACACGATTGCCGCGGCACTGTGCAATGGTTAGCGGAAGGTAACGGGTTCGACCATTCGCTCGGCCATATGTATTAGACAAGTTTGCATGCTCAGTGACAGTGTTTATCCTGAGGATGTCAGTCCAGAAACATTGCAAGCAAATAAAGCAGCATCTGAGCATGAACATATGGTGGAATCTTCTGGAAGCTGACAGGGCCTGAACAGCAGCAGTGTGGCTGGGAGGGAAAGCATGTGTGTATATGTGGGAATGTGTGTGTGTGTGTCTGGAGTGCGTTAAAATAAGCACTTCACCGGAGACATCGTGGGTGGAGAAAAGAGTCAGTAATGTAATAACGGAGGCATCTCTTCGTGGATTTGCACACACACACACAGATAACTGGTTCTATACAGCATTTGTCTGACAGGTTCAGCTCAGTTTCATGTTAATTCTTCCTGCTTTAACTAGACAATGTACAGGACTTGACGCTGGGTTTCTAGCTTGGGCTATGAGTCAAAATGTCTCATTTGTGACTTGTTCTAAATTCAGGAGATGTAACGTTCTACTCACAAGGTAGCGTTCAGATGATACACTGACGAGGATCAGGTCATCTCCAATACGAACTTTCCCCTCTGACGCTCTGCTTAGAGGGCGGGGGTGGATGGTCCACCAACAAGCCTCACCTATGTAAACACACACACACGCAACGATCAGTGAGTAAATGCTTGCTATGACAATTATATAATGCTCCAAATAAGATTACTCCAAAAAAGATCAAAGAAAAATAAGGAAGCCACGTTATTCATAACAACATGATGGATATCCAGATACAAAATATTGAAAAGGAAAACATTTAGTCATTATTCGAGTGTAAGAGTCTTGAGGTTTACTCAGTGTTCAGCCTCAAACAGAGCACAAATTTGGTTAAATAAAGCACACGTTCTTATTTGCCAAACTGGTTACCCGTCGAGTCCTTCTGAAGTCCCACATCGAACGACAGCTTATCCGTCAGAGACCTGGATGTCTTCAAACAAGTCAGGTACTGCAAAAGGAAGCAGAAAGCACGCACACTGTCGATCCAGCATCCAACTCAACCAAAACCATGAACGACAGATAGAATCAGAGATGTTCTTTACCATGCCGCTGAAGGAATGTCGGAGGAGGATGGCGTGTCCGTACAGCAGCGCTTGTGTCCGCCCATGGGTCGCCGAGTGGGGAGAAACGGTGAAGCTATAGACGCCGCACTCAATCGAACGCTTTAGCTCTATGTTGCCAAAATCCCAGCCCCTGAGGACGCCACGTGGTTGCCCTAACTTTTTTCAATCCGGACATCTAATTACCAGATGAAGTGACTGTTTCGATGAAGTGAGGAAGTGAGGGTCCTCAGGCCTGGGGACTGGAAACCACAATCTTGAGGGGTGAGGAAGCGATGGATATAGCAGAACTCTTATGCACGGTGAGCAGGAAGCACATCTCGATGGAGGCTGTTCACTCAAGAGTGAAGAGAGCTGAGGAGGAGAAGGAGGAGGAGGGACTGGAGAACTCCTTGTTCCTGACTCTTTTTCTTTTTTAAACCTCACATTCGGTTCAGCATAATGTCGAGGTTTATGTTCTCTTGTAATGCACTTGAGAACACATGATTTTTGTTCCACTAGCCAGCAGTGCTGAAATGAGTCCGGATTATTTGCAGTGTGATGGTGAAGGCTGACAGTTAGGTTTGAGGGGGTTGCTTTAAGAGTCTTAGTCTGGATTCAAACCTATACAGCAGGGATGGGCACTCCTGCAGAAGTTTCTTGCAGAAATGGACTAGTATGGAGTAAGAGTGTCTACCAATCGTGCGTCTATCAATCATCTAGTCCAACACCAACTCCTTCTTCTACTTTCTGCCCCAGAACTGCATCTAGGTTTTGACAAGTCTACTAAATGTCCAGCACTTATCACTCTTTTCCACAGTGACTAACATTTCCTAAATACAGAGCAAGGGTCCCTGACGTTAACACTAGAATCACCACTACCACAAAAATTCTTTCATAACATTAACACCTCACACTCCCCAAAAAAGTGCCGGAAACAACAGATAGCCTTCTTGCTTTGGTAACAGCATTATTCACGCCCATCGCTGAGCCGCTCATCCCCCACAAAGTTTCCACTACGAGTGTTCCTCTGGAAAGAAAACGTCAGAGATATGTTTGCATGCATGTGTGTTTTCCTTGTCATTTTCAACCCTTTATATTTGATATAATAACAACATACACTTGATTTGAGTCAGGTACATTCTATTAAACTTGTTGTACTTGTAGAAGTTTGTGGCAAAAACGAAATAATAGTTACACTGCCAGACCAGAGAGAGCATATACAGTATATATATATATATATACATATATACATATATATATGTGACCCTCCACGGCAAAAAACTTAGTCGCTATCGCAACGGAGTGTTTCCTAAGAAAAAACGCACTGGGCTTATGTGGCCTGGGGTAAAACAAATTTTTGATTTTGTGTTTGAAACAGTGGAAGGTCTATATCAATTGTTGTGAATAAATTTCGCCGAAAAACTTTTTCTACCCTTTCCATCCTAAAAATGTGATTCTCTGAGGTGAGGAATCAATTCCAGCAGAATGTTGAAAGTTTGCTTTTGACCGGCTTACTCAATATTTACGTAAATCCACTGGCTGACCACAGCTTGAAATGATATCTCGAATCCATCTGCCTCCCGAGTTCAGTTAACCTAACGCAGGTAGGCTATCCGTGTATGTGAATGCAGCGTAGGGCCAACAAGAATGCAAATCTACGCTGACCGCACTAAGCGCCTAGAAGTGTTATTGCGATAGTCAATTTCAAAGGCAGATTTCGTTTCAATTTGGCGATAGGAGAAACCCGACCTTGAATGTTGATATCTCAGTCATATGTCGTCCGATTCATTCGATATAGGTATCGTTTTAAAGATTGATTTATGCCCTTTCATGAAAACATATCTCAGTTTTGAAAATTTGCGACAAGTGACTGGTTTTGTCGTGGAGGGTCACATATATACTGTACAAATATATGTTTCTATCATATCAGGGTTACACACAGTGCTTTACAGTTAAGGTGGCCGCCCTGACCACAAATGCCATGTGCTTTTACTACGTTCCCCCGGGAAAAAAAACAACTAAAATCAAAACGACATGATGGCGCAGTCAGCAGTTAGCTGCTGCCTCACAGCAAGAAGGTCCTGGGTTCGGAGCTGCCGGGTCAGTCGTGGGGGCCTTCAGGAATTTGCATGTTCTCCCTGGGTTTGCAGTGTTGATTTCCTCCCACAGTCCAAAGGCACACCTATAGGTTAACTGGCGACTCTAAATTGACCCTGTAAGCTGTGCATGTGAGTGTTATAGTGTGAGTGTGTGTGGCCTGCTGTGACACTAAACACTAAAGACACTAAATTTTCTAGCAATTGGATATCATACAACAACCTGTCGCTGTGGGAAGGACATTTGGAGGTAGGATAATTACTCATTTAACTATACATAAAATACTAGAGTGTACCATCAACTGTTTGCTCATATTTTACCAAGAGCACTAAGAGTTTATTCAAGATGAAATCCTTCAACTTTAGGAACAATGCTGGGCTCTGCTTTAAAGTCGCTTCTCTCTTTGCTAGCCAATCAAAATCGAAGAAGGGCGGACTTTTCATAACTTTTTTCTCAATTGAGAAGCGGGCGAAAGTGCGCTGGTGAGGTTTGACCGCTCTCAGCGCAAAAAAAGTTCGTGGACGCAGCGGGTTGTTGTTGACTAAGATCCTCACTCCCTCCCCTGCGGTTCAAGGAAGGCACTTACCGATAACTGCTTTTTCTAAGTGGAAATTATATCAAATATAACCAGTTGAAAATCAAACACAGAGACACACACTTACGTGCAAACATATTTATTTTATAACAACTCATATTTGTACGGTTGTTTGGGTTTTAGCAAAATGGAATGGAATAAATCAAAGATTTATTGATCGCGGGGGATGGTTTCGGCTCAGCACGGGCGTGAATGATACATTTGCAAAACAACCAGGTAGTAGTTATTGCAGGATCGCATATTAATGAAAGTTTTCTCACGGGGTCGGGAATAGCAGGGTAAAAAATTTCCTGGTAATTCTAGTGTTAAAGGTCCAGCTCAGGGCCTCAATGGTGGTAGTGCTGGAGGAAGGATAGAGTCTGACTCCTGACCCCACAATCTGTTTGTCCTGAATCGAGTAGACCACCACATCCCCAGAACCTACTAGTCGATTTTTATGCCCATCTCTACTGTATATCGAGAGTTACTCACCTTTCTAATGAGCCTCTACGGAAGGCGTTGAAATAGGAGAGGAAAATGTTACATTGTACATCCGCTTCATCCGAAAAGACCTTTAAACAGCGTGTAGTCAATCACGAGCCAACCTGTAATATCTTTAAATCAGACGCACCTCCCTTACATATACTACAGATGTCAGTCTGGGTTTCCTCTCTCAACACACACACATATAGCAGCTGCACTCACTGCCTCAAAATCTGCTGCACACTCTGTAGCACCCTCTCTCGCATGCAGACACTCACACTTCAGGTTAGCATGCCGCAGGGCGTTTCCTCCTGATATGAGCGGGGTTCAAGGCTACAGATAACTAAAAACCTCTTCTTTTCGGTTTCCGCAGACCAGACCGATGCGAGGATTTCATGAAAAACATGAAAGGTGCTCGGCCATAACAAGACGGGTGGTCAGGTGTGTTGGTGTGTTTGTGAGTGGGTGGTCGTGTGTGTGTGTGTGGACATGAGGGTATATGAGGATGAAAGGGTGTGTGTGTGTGTGTGGGTGTACACATGTGAGTGTAGGTGTGTATTCATATGTAGGTGCCGGGTGTGTGTTGGTGGGATTTTTATGTAGGTCGGTGTGGGATGAACACATGATGGACGAGTGTGTGTGTGTGGGATGGGGTGGGTTGCAGTGGGTGGTCGTGGTGTGTGTGTGTGTGTGAATGGGCAAGGAGGATGAAGGTGTGTGTGTGTGTGTGTGTGTGTGTGGGTGGGTGTACACATGTGAGTGTAGGTGTGTATTCATATGTAGGTGCTGGGTGTGTGATGGTGGGATTTTTAAGGGGAGGTCGTGTGTGGATGAACACATGGATGGACGAGTGTGTGTGTGGGTGGATGTAGGTGGGTTTATGAGTGGGTGGTCGTGTGTGTGTGTGTGGACATGAGGGTGTATGAGGATGAAGGTGTGTGTGTGTGTGTGGGGTGGGTGTACACATGTGAGTGTAGGTGTGTATTCATATGTAGGTGCCGGGTGTGTGTTAGTGGGATTTTTAAGGGGAGGTCGTGTGTGGATGAACACATGGATGGACGAGTGTGTGTGTGGGTGGATGTAGGTGGGTTTGTGAGTGGGTGGTCTGTGTGTGTGTGTGTGGACATGAGGGTGTATGAGGATGAAGGTGTGTGTGTGTGTGTGTGTGTGTGTGGGTGGGTGTACACATGTGAGTGTAGGTGTGTATTCATATGTGCTGGTGTGTGTTGAGGGATTTTTAAGGGGAGGTCGTATGTGGATGAACACATGGATGGACGAGTGTGTGTGTGGGTGGATGTAGGTGGGTTTGTGAGTGGGTGGTCGTGTGTGTGTGTGTGGACATGAGGGTGTATGAGGATGAAAGGGTGTGTGTGTGTGTGTGTGTGTGTGTGGGTGGGTGTACACATGTGAGTGTAGGTGTGTATTCATATGTAGGTGCCGGGTGTGTGTTGGTGGGATTTTTAAGGGGAGGTCGTGTGTGGATGAACACATGGATGGACGTAGTGCAGGGGTGGATACAGGTGGGTTTAGAGTGGGTGGTCGGTGTGTGTGGGACATGAGGGTATGAGGATGAAGGTGTGTGTGTGTGGGTGGACGTGTTTGTGGTATGCATGTGAGCGTGGGTGTGTATTCATTTGTAGGTCCATGGGTGTGCGTTGGTGGGATTTTATGGGGGAGGCTGTGTGTAAGTGGGATTGTGAGAGGGTGCGTGTGTGTGTGTGGACATGACGGTGTATGAGGACATAGTTGGACGTTTGTGTGTGAGTGTAAGGATGTTGATGGGATGGTGAGTGGACCTGTGGACATGATGGAGCCGTGAAGGTGAACTTGTGTCAGTGTGTGTACGTGTGTGTGTGGGCATGTGTCTTCTGTGAGTGGGTGGTTGTGTATATATGAAGGTGTGTGGGTGGCTGTGTTTGTGGGAGTGGATGTGTGTGTGGACAAACGTATGTCTTTATGTGGGCGTGTGTTTGATGTTGGTGGGATTGTGAGTGGGTGGACGTGGGTGTGGACGTGGGTGTGGACATATGTGTCGACAGACATGTCTCTGTGTGGACGTGTTGTACATGTGTGGGTGGACGTATGTGTGTTGGTGGGTTAATGTGGGGGTATGGACTTGGAGACTGTGGGGACAGTGTGTATGTGTGTGTGTGTGTGTGTGTGTCCACTTAACCCTCTTAACATCAGTCTCACACACTCATCTCTCAACATCTCATCAGAAACCACAGCCAGCCCTCAGCTGGAGCCACCCTCAACATTTCAGTCCCTGTCGTCCCCAGTAGCGGCCCTCCTGCAGGGGGTTGCTCTTCCAACCCCCGCATCAAGACTGGCACGGAGGCTGGCGCAGAGAGGAAAATATCACTGCCCGCAGGAGCTGCCAGGGGTCATCAGCTTCACGCGAGCCATTTAGAGCATTTACAGTCCACATGAAACAAAAGAGAGCCAGACCTGGGGGACGACTAGCCTTCAAGATGACCTTTCAAGATAAGGACTATTAAGGTCTTGGTCTTTAAAGTGATGTGTAGTTGGTGAAAAATGACCCGTCTAACAAAATTAATGAGCACAACAAAACCTGAAAGGCAGTGATTTATCGATCATACCCACTTAGCTTCTGATCGCTCTGTCATATACTAGAATTTCAAACTCGATACTCATAACCAGGAAAATATTCAAGCGAATTTTCGTTACTATTGAGGATAAAAACGAACAAAAACGATATATTTCTAAATTACTTAATAACAAAAATCAAAAAAAAAAAAAATTTCAATTGTACAGTTGTTTATAGGTGGCGTGGTGGTTAGCGCTGTCGCTAGCGGCACTCCAGTGTCCTCCAACGGTCCAAACGTATATGTTATAGTTATAGATTAATCAACATTGTCTATAGCTGAGAAGGTCCTGTTCGAGCTCTTTGGGTCGGGCTATAGTCTTTCAGGGAGTTTGCATGTTTCCCATGTTCATGGCTCAGCTGGCCAGCCGGTTTCCACCCACAGTCCAAAAGCATGCGATATAGCCTAACAGGCGACTCTAAATTGGGCCCATAAGGTGTGACTGGGAATGTGATTGTGTGAGTGTGAGTGTGTGTGTGTGCACCGCAGTGTGTTGGCTCCTGCCCAGGGTTGGCCCATACGTCCCCTGGACAGGCTCCGGTCCCCACCCCCGCGACCCCAGTTGGGATTAAGCGGTCTGTAGCCAGTGTGCACTTTAGAAGGGGACAACTTTTCCCTTGTTTGTCTTTATAAAACTCAGCCGTTTAGGCGTCAGTGCTGTTCCATTCATGTCTAATTGCTTCCCACAACTAGTCAGTGCTCCATTAAATCTGGCCTTGACGTGGGCCTTAAGTGGACTCTAATAAAATAAGTTAATGACCCTACCAACTAAACACTGCCTGCTCTCATCCGTGTCTTACGTGTTGGTATTAAGCACAATATTCACAACTGTTATGCTCTGCCTAAAGGGTGAAGCTGAAACTAGGGCTGCACAAAAAAATATCGGCATCACATCGGAATCGAAGAAAATAGTTGTTGTTTAAGCCGTGCCCCACGGGTTGGCGCCTGCCCAGGGTTGTTCCCCGTCTTGCACCCATAAGTTTCCGGCATAGGCTCCGCTCCCCTCGCGACCGGTTCGGTTCGGATAATGAATGAATGAATAAATAAATGAACATCGGAGCGTTGCTTAGATTTGCTCAATTTTTTTTCTGCCGACATTTTATGACGATTATTGACGTCGGAAAGGTAGCGCTTGTGCCAGGCATGTCCAAAGTCCGAGATCGGATTTTATACCCGCACCTTCTGTCTTAAAATGTAAGGTGTCATTTTGTGCCAAAATTCTGAGCACACAGTGGAACATTCGCGAGCAAAATCTATTGTCTTTACGCGCTCAACTCTGCCTGCAAGCACAAATGGTTTTAAAACTAACTACAGTAAATTGCTTATTTGCTTCAGTGTTAGCTTAATGTGTCCTAAACCTGCTGCATCTCTAATAGGCACGCAGAGGTACGGAGTTTCAACCCCACTTTCTATGTGGTAGTATGCATCTCAGAAATATTGTAACTGCGCAAAATATCTTGTCTAGACTTCAACTCTGCCTCTTCATTTATACGGTATCGGCAGATGTGAGCATGAAAATATTGGATATCGGCATCGTCCAATAATTCCCTTACCGTGCAACCCTAAAAGAAACTATGATGAACAATGTTTACCTCTTTTATTTGGCCCAAAAGTGTATACTTTCTGAAAATTGAATCTTTTCACCTTAAACACAGGTTCACTCCTGTGTCATAAGTGGCTGGTGGAAACAAGGACTGAAATTAGGGAAAATCAGCTGGACCGATCTGGATAATATTGAAAGACTGCCTTATTTTTGCCCTCTCTTGTTCCACATAGCAGCCATGCTGCCCACCACAGCTAACAGACTATACTCGAAATTAACACACACACACACACACACACACTAAGAGAGCAGGTTTTTGGTACCAACTTGTCTGACAGGTACATTTGTCTCTTAATCTCAAAAAGCAGAACAGTAGAGGAGCTGGGCAAAGGGCATCCTGCTTAGTTAGCCTTAAGACTACTGTTAAACCAAGCTTTTGAAGCAGGCATGAGAGAAAGGACCTTTAACTTTCCGTTAAAAATGTAGCAGTGTCATGACTAACAGTTACAGCATTTAGCATGGCACCTTTTAATTCTCTTTGAAAATCAATTGATCTACGCTTTCTAATTACAGTAACAGTCTCCCTGGAGCAACCCGGGGTCCAGCTCAGGGGCCCTAATGGTGTATTTAGGCTTTATTGGGTGACTTAGTGAAAGTGAGTGATTATTTGTCATTGTGAACACACCACAGCACAGCACACAGTGCACCACAACCAACAGACTGCATTTCACCCATCTCGGTGTGAAGGGTGGCAGCCAACAAGCGCCTGGGAGCAGTGCTTGGTGATCAGAAGGTCACAGTGGCCTCGTGGTAACTGGTGGTAACTGGATTCGAACCTGCAACCTTCTGATCACAGGGCCAACACCCTACCCTCCACCACCAGACTTTCAGTCAATGCACCACCACTACTTGATACTGGTTAACTAAAAATTACGGCAGAGGGGGAGGGGGAATTTTCAAGCCTCACCTCTCCCATATTGACCCAACAAAATGGTAATGAAATACATTAAGTTCAAATTTTTCCAAAATTTTTTGAACTAACTTAAAGGTCTATCTCTAAATCAGTAACATTAAACACATGAGATACAACATCAACATGTTCATAAACACAGAATATAAGTGACCCTCCATGGCAAAACCAGTCGCTTGTTGCAAATTTTCAAAATTGAGTTAAGGATTTTCATGAAAGGGCATAAATCAACCTTCAAAACGATGCCTATATGGAATGAATTTATTTATTACAGATCGAGATATCAACATTCAAAGGAGTCGGGATTCTCCTGTCACGCCAAGTGAGAAACGGAGAAATCTGCCTTTGAAGTTGACTATCGACGTAGCACTCATGTATTTTCAAAAGGCTATGCCACGCTAGTATTTACGTACTACGCTGTATCTTTCATTGTTACGGATAGCCTACCACGCTAGGTTAACTGAACTCGGGAGACGAAGATGGATTCCTCAAGAAACATTCTTCACGCTATCAATCTAGTGGATTTCTACTGCGAATATTGAAGTAGAGCGTCAAAACAGAAACTTTAACATTCTGCTGGAATTGAATTCTCAATTTCAAGAAAGTCAGGCTTTTAGGGATGGAAAGGCTAAGTTTTTCAGCCAAATTTATTCACAACAGTACAGTATAGACCTTCCACTGTTTCAAAACACTACAAACAAAAAATCCAACATTTTACCCCACGCCACATCAACGGTCGCTTGAAACTCCGCTATGGCTGGAAGCGACTGGTTTGCCGAGAGGGCTGCCAAGGGACCAATCAAGCAATACAGACAATACTAATGAAAATTGCGCTTCACTTTCACTTTTGCAACCTACATTTTTCTCCTGGCTCCTATTCAATGTTGTTTTAACATGCTTAGGGCTATTTGTGATTCTTCTTTTGTGTTTTTACAGTGTGATTTTTATTGTCAATAATAATAAAGGCATTAATAGCCATTCAGTGTTAAGTATACATTTTAAAGTAAAGTTTCATTATAGTAACTTCTCCTGAAAGTAACTGAGCAGCATTATAAAATTAACTAGCAACCAGGAAACTAACTATCATGTTACATTTCTAATATTGGGGAAAGAATTTGATCCTCCCTTTAATGGAAACGTAGACGTTGAGAGGTGAGTTTTCTTTAAGAGATTAGAATAGTTTACAACCGACATTGGGAACGCTTTTCCCAGTCATAATGTACATTTCACATCTAATATTCTACACATTGATTCGCGAGGGGAAATATAATGTCTCTGTTTGAAGTTAAAACATGTTGCTAAATCTTCTGGCCTGGCCATTGCCGGGCGCTGCCTTTGGTCGTTAGTGTGAACACGCCCTACTCTAGCTTAGGCCAATCATCATCACTTATTCATAGTCCCGCGACTCTCCCTCACCCAACCAAATACAAGAAAATTAACCTTCCAGCCCCGTGATGTAGAGAGCCTGGTCGGATGAAAACTTAATGAGCTTAATTATGGTAAAGTGAGATTTTGTTCTCAGAATCTACTGTAAACAGCCAAAGAAAGCAAAAGTAAATAGTTGTAAAATAATTCACACAAAAATAACTTGGTTAGATGGGCCCAGATGCAGAGGTCACATTTGGTTGTGGTGTACTGTGCTGCAGGTGTTCACACGAGAAATAATCACCACACCTTATGCCAATATTACCATTTAGGTCGTTTATCAGATGCTCTTATTCAGAGCTCCTAATTAGGTCCCTGAGCTGGTTATTTAAATGTTCAGAATTCAGGCCAAGACGGTAGTGTTGGCAGTAGAATTGAGCTGGCCTTGAAGTTATGACCTCCCAGTCCGCGGGACAAGTGGGTCCTACTACTAGTCTACTAGAAATGATTGGAACAGGGTTTATTATAGAGTTTAGGACCTGAGTTTGTTTTGTACTGCACTAATATATGGATGTACAGAATTTAGAATATTTAAGTTTGTAAAGCGACATTATTTTAATGTACCTTATGGGAATATTGGGTATAAAGTATCAATATTTGTGACCGCTCGTCAGAATGAGTCGGAAGCCCATTCCTCTATTTTATTTCTAGATATTATACGACTATGTTGATGTACCATCACAAAAATATACATTTTCTTTTTGGAGACCAGATTAATTTTGAAGACCTTTTCTTTCATATAAAAGCAAAAAAGAAAATCAGTTTTTGATGTTTGTCAACATAATTCCGTCCGTATCTAAATAAATAGAACGCCGACTTCCGACTCATTACGGCAGATCGGGTCACATTTCATCTAAAAACTAGGGATACACGATTATATCGAATCATATCGTACTGGGTCAGATAATTGCTTTTTTTTTAAAGCCGTTATTGACATCGGATCAATATTTTCGCCAATATTTCACAACGCATTCAATAGATGTCGGAAAGGTAGCACTTGTGCCAGGTACATATATTATTAGTGTCAAAACTCAAAGTGAGCGAACAAAGAAAAACCAAATCAACCAATATTTGGTGTTACTACCTTTTTGCCTTCAAAACCAGCATCAATTTTCTAGGTACACTTGCAGCACAAAGCTAGATTTGGTGATTATAGTCATTATATTATTTTGTAGTCATTATATTATTTTGTAGGATTATAGGATTATAGATCTGTGGTTAGTTCTCCAAGATGTTTGGAACAACCTACCAGCCGAGTTTCTTCAAAAACTGTGTGCAAGTGTACCTAGAAGAATTGATGCTGTTTTGAAGGCAAAGGGTGGTCATAGCAAATATTGATTTGATTTAGATTTCTCTTTTGTTCATTCACTGCATTTTGTTGATTGATGAAAATAAATGATTAACACTTTTTAACCATTTTTGAAAGCATTCTTTGTTTACAACATTTGTCACACCTGCCAAAACCTTGCACAGTACTCAAAAGCAAATACAGCAATTTTAACCGCTATTCCAGGCTCCTGTGGATTTGGATTTTTGGAAAAATGTAGGTTTCAGGAATCCATAGTTTATTAAAGCTATTGAGCTTAGGAATAATGCGTGGAAACCACACACACAATACAGTGACAAATAGATAAAGGTAGATAAAAGTATATTCAATACTGTTGTTTTGTCCTGTTTGGCCAGCATCTCTGCAGAGCACGTACAGAAAGACTACCTGTTAACAAAGTTACAGATACACAGGTCCTGGGAGGACATACTAAGAGAGAGAGAGAGAGAGAGAGAGATTGAGCATTCCATTGTTCCACATCTGCTTTAATTTCATTGCAGCAGCAGCTTTTTGAGGACAGAATGTTTGTGTGAAAGTGAGTGATTATTTGTCATTGTGTAGCTACCATAGCACCATAGCACACCCACAATGAAAGCCAGATTCTCTGCATGTGACCTATCCATGAAGGAGCACGGGCATGGTATGCAATTTGGGTGTTCGCCCCAGATCAGAAGGTCGCCAGGTTCAGCTGGTAAAGTTATCACTGAGGTACTCATAACAAGGTAAAATGCCTCAAGCACTGCCCTCGGGCACTCTTGTTAGCTGCCCACTGCTCCTTCCATGGATGGATTAAATGCAGAGGTTACATTTCTGTAAAATTGTGCTGTGCTGTGGTGTGTTCACACGACAAAAATAATCACCACTCACAACTTTTCTCCCTGTTATAGATAACATCCCCGTTTAACATTTTCCTCAATGTTGGCCTGTTGCTCCATCAAGAATCCTTCACCCCAATAATAATCCTAATCCTCTAGGTCCCCAGAAGGAGGGAAGAGGAGAACGGGCTGTTGGATGATGTGGACTGTGGATGAGAGCCAATGAGGCCAGCCAGAGAGGGATGACAGTTTGAGGTATGAGTGAACCATGAACCCGTAGCAGGATAAATGGAGCGCATACTACAGCAGGCTGTCCTCCTTCCTCAGCAGCAAGTTCCCCAAAAAACCCTGACTAAACTGGAGTGCGTTGGTCACATTTCCAGCAAATGATTCTTTCTTGCAGTTCATTGTCGCATTATTAGTCCAGACACGACGGTAAAACCAGGAGTGGTGCAGCATCTAATGGCGATGCGTTACGCGTATAGGCGCACGATACAATTCATTTCAGCATCATTGGTGATGTGTGCATCGCCCAACAGTCATTTGTAGGAGGCACACGTCGGGTAAGACAAATTTAATCAAACACGCAGGAGCTGCAAAAGTGCATTCCCCTACAATCCATTTAGCTCATCATGTAGCACTGCCGGTAGTTACAAAAATTTACACAACGCCAACATGCAAAAATTCCACATAGAAGAATGTTTAATTGACATTGTTGATCACGCTGAATAGTCGTCCCAGCTCCCCATCTGAGCGTTAAAATAACTAATCGATTAAATCAATTAAACCGGTTATGAAGATAGTTGGCGACTAATTTAATAACTCATTAGTTGGGTTATTATACACATACACAGGCGGCCCTAATGGGGGCAGTAAGCTAACCAAAGCCGCGGTGGCAGTAAAGCACCATCAAGCTGGATGCCAACCGCCATAAATGAAGAATCAGAAGGAGACGAGAACTGCGCCGCACATGCTGCTCGCCAAAATCCGAAGTAAATGCAAGAAACGCACGGTATCGACATCTTTCGCGGTGTAAACACACGCACTGTTTGTTAGCACGCACGACTCCACTCTCAAGTCGTTCACTGAAGCGTTCCAGTTCAGTCACATCTTCCCATTTATTACAGACAAAACTCTATTTTAGCTGATAAATAACAAAAACAACCAGCGTCCCACTTCAATACCATACAGCCGTTTACTTGATATTTCCAGTGATTATTATCCGCCGTGTTATTGTGACGCGACTCATGTGGAACGCCATGTTGCACAAAAATGTAGTTCTCGCCCAGAAATGAGTCAAAAATGAGTTATAGACCAAAAATCTGTCCAACTGGAGCAAAATGGCAAAATCAGTATATGTCTATTTTTTTCGCTACTATTTATAATGTTAGTAGCAAAATAAATATAGAAAACAGAAGTTTGGTTTTAGAGCTGAAACGATTATTCGAATAACCTGAATAATTCGATTACAAAAAATGGTCGAGAAATTTTTCAGAATCGAAGCCTGTTTAAGCCATTTTACTCGCCACAGCATGCGCTTGTGTTTCTGGCCACAGACGCTATTAATGACACACAATATTTTCGCGGCGCGATCAAACGGTAATAGATCCCCTGTATGTGAACGGATGAGATATTCCGCACAAACAGAAGGAAAATGTAAAAAACGCGATAAATGACATTCCTTGGCGATGTAAACACGCGCCGCTGTGTTTGTGAACGCGCCGCGTAAGCGCCGGTATTACTCGCTAAAACGCTCCGTTTCCCACAAAACATCCCCTTTATTACGGACAAAACGCATATTTTAGCTGATAAATAAATAACCAGCGTTCTACTCATAATACAGCCATTTATTGAGATTTTCCATAATTTTTTTTCACAGTTCATTCCGGAACGCGCTGAACCCTTTATTGGGACATGGCTCCGAGGCGCAGTATGTAGTATCAGGGAATGTAGTTCTTTCCAGAAAGGGCAAAAGCAACTCATTTTATTAGCCAAATTGGTTCAAAATGACCCTTGAACTTTCTTCATTTTCAATTAAATACAACAACATAAAGCGAAGATATGACTAACTTTCGCTCAACACTCTGTAATAAGGCTAATAAATCAAATGTAGCTTGTCATTTTGAAAAAAATAAATAAATAACTAAAAATCAGATTACTGACATCAATAAATAATCGATAGATTACTCGGTTACAAAAAGAATCATTTGTTGCAGCCCTATTTGGTTTATTAAAAATGCTGGAAGTGAATTATTTTTTTCCTTTATATCTGATTAATAATTGAATAATCAGAAAAATAATCGTCAGATTAATCGTTAGTTGCAGCCCTACCCTAGACTAAAGTGATTTTGCAGATTCAGTCTCTACAAAGATCACCCTAATTGTTCTAGTCCAGGAGTGTCCAGTTGTGCTCCTGGAGGATCGGTATACTGGAGGTTTTCCATCACACTTGAGTTCAGATCATTGACAGCTTGTCTCAGGTAGAAGTTTGCCAGAATTGACTCACCAGTTGTGATGGAAATCCTCCAGGACATCCCTGCTCACCCCTGTTCTAGTCTTCGAAGATAGCTATTCAAGTTATGTGTGAAAAAAGATTGTATTTCTTTTATATCACAATTTATATGTGACCTCCACTTGGCAAAAAAAACCAGTCGCTTGGTTTCCAAATTTTTCAAAATTGAGTTATTATGTTTTTCGTGAAAGGGCATAACAAGCTTCAAAAAGCTTCGTTGAGTCGGTTTCTCCTGTCACGCCAAGTGAGAAAACTGAGAAATCTGCCTTTGAAGTTGACTATCGCCGTAGCACTCACAGACGCTTTGTGCGGTCGCTATGTTTGCATTTATAGCCTACTGCATTCACAGCCATTACCTGGATAGCCTACCTGGCGCGAAGTTAACTGGAACTCGAGACTAAGATGGATCCTTGAGAACACCTTCACGCTGGTCAACCAGTGACACCGTGAAATATTGAAGTAGAGCGGTCAAAACAGAAACTTTTAACATTCTGCTGGGAATTGGAATTCTCACCTCAAGAAAGTCGCTTTAGGATGGAAAGGGTATGTTTTCAGCCAAATTTATTCGCCAAAGCAGTACAGTATATAGACCTTCCACTGTTTCAAACACTAAAAACAAAAAATCCAAGATTTACACCACTTCAACATAAACGCCGCCGGAAACCTCCGCGCGCATAATGACTGGTTTTGTCGTGGAGGGTCATATTGCATCCCTCTGCTGTCCACCATTGTCTCAGTTTCTTCGGCCCGCATTAATCTTCGTTCTTACCTACGACTCTATGTTTAAATTGGCTTCTCCCCTTTGTGTCAATGCGGTCAATAGTTGGATATGTACCTGTGTATGCTCCCCGTTTTGTTCCTGTGGATTTTACGTGAGTTTGTCACTGCTGATAAGATGTTTTTATTTTTTTGCTTAACAAACCTGGTCACTCTCTACTGCATCCTGCTTCATTCTTTGCCTAGAGTAGACATTTAAAATGCAATAAAGCTTGAAATGCTGTAACAACTTCACTAAAAGACAAAATGAGGCTGTGACATACGAAGCTAATCCCAGACAACTGTTGTAACATAATTTTTGCAGTGCACATCTACCGTCCAAATCTCTTAGCTTCAGTACATATTTAAACCTAGGAGCTGCTCTTAAGCTCCCTACACACCAAAGACACTCACTAAGCTCTAGCTAATATCTGTGAGTAGAACCTCTTTTCAAGAATCAATATTAACCACACGAGACCAGCGCCAAGATCGATGCAGCCGTGTATGCTAATAAGCCGCTCTGAAATTGTACCGAGGCCGATATCGAGTGGACAGTAGCACTGCGGCCAAATAACACCGAGGGGGCTAAACCACTTATTAACGCAGTAATTTGCAGAGACGGATGTCAATGTAGAGGGACTCTGGTGTGTCTTGAGAGACAGTGCGCTAAATGGGCGGGTTTTGAGAGCGCTTCAGACGGCTGGGTCAAAAATGATCAATTCAACTGTCACCGGCCATCTTTCTAACAGCTTCCTTGTTCAATGGAGAAAAAGTGTTTTGAGGAGCAGGAAATACTGCTCAATCTGGTATGTTGGTTACCAGCATGGCATAGAGGGCTTTGTTATGGTCTGTCTCGGACCAAAAGTAGTGCATGTTACAGTTTGTGTTACTTTAAAAAAAGCATTTATCAATAATTAGTCCTAAAATGACCATGAAACAGGGGCGGCACAGTGGCGCAGTGGTTAGCGCTGCTGCCCTCACAGCGAAGGTCTTGGGTTTGAGCCCTCGGAATGGCTGTGGGGTTCAGGGGCCTCAGAAGGTGTGAATGTGTGTGTGACTGTGTGGAAGTTCGCTGTGTGTTGGCACCTGCCTGTGGTTGGTCCATAAGTTCCCCGGGTATACAGTGTTAGAGCAATGATATATGTACAAACATGGATTTAATTACAAAATAAAAGTAACAGTAATCAGTTACACTACTACGAGGGCGTATTAGGGCCACTGTATATAAAAAAAATAAAACGGGGTTGGGGAGGGGGGTAAAATTACCACCGGACGCTTCACACGGAGGCACACGCTCACGTGAAGAGGTGGCATGGACAGTTGGCGTTTCATGTCTTGTATCACGTATCACATCTCATGTCTGTGTATCACGTAGATCACGCAAGCGCCCGGTGGCTTATGTTTCACACAGGCGCTAGGTTCCGTGATTTCTCCTTTTTTGTGACTTTTAAAATCTCATAGAATCTCTGACTTTTTTTCTCTAAATTTGTGAGATTTTCCTGGTGTTTACCACTTTAAACTCACAGAGAATCTGAGTTGAAACTCTCTTCCTCGTACCCAAGAATGTACCTTTTTGTCTACTCCTCCGGTGCCCCAAGAACGTCCATTGGGGACTCACACTCTAGCACAAGGGTCTGTTTTGTCTTGTTAAGATATTCGTTACTGGGGGAAAGGGTAAGAAGCAAAACTGCACCTAGTAATATGTGACCCTCCATTTTAAAACAGTTTGGTCGCAAATTTTCAAAATTGAGTTATGTTTTCATGAAAGTGGCATAACGAGCTTCAAAATCCATCTCTATATAGAATGAATCGACGATATGACTGAGATATCAACATTCAAAGGAGTCGGGTTTCTCCTGCCACACCAAGTGAGAAACGGAGAAATCTGCCTTTGAAGTTGATTATCGACGTGGCACTCACAGGCGCTTGGTGCAGTCACGGCTATGTTAGCATTTACGGTAGCCTACGCTGCATTCACAGCCACACGGATAGCCTACCTGCGTTAGGTTAACTGAACTCGGGAGACGAAGATGGATTCCGGAGAAATATCTTCACGCTTAGTCAACCAGTGGATTTACCGTAAATATTGAAGTAGAGCGGTCAAAACAGAAACTTTTAACATTCTGCTGGAATTAAATTCCTCACCTCAAGAAAGTCATCAATGCTTAGGATGAAAGGGTAAAAGTTTCAGCCAAATTTATTCAATAACAGTACAGTATAGACCTTCCACTGTTTCAAAACACTAAAAACAAAAAATCCAAAATTTTACCCCACCCAACATAAACGCTCGTTTTTCTCCGAAACCTCCGTTGCGACAAGCGACTGGTTTTGTCGTGGAGGATCACGTATGTGGATTAAGGGTGACAGGATATATGGATTTGGGGGGACAGGATATAAGGCTAAGGGACTGGTTAGGTTTGGAACCAGGGACAACTGGGGAATACAGGAGCAAATGAAAGAGGCCCCCTGAAAATAGATGCACACATATAAGGAGACTGTCTACAAACGAATCATACTATAAGAATAATTATTGAATAAAATCAAGTAAAATCTACCACAGCTTATTTGGAAGTGAGAAATGCAGCTGTTTTATCCAGCTCTTTTACCAGCCCATCAATTAATAGATTTTGCTGTAGTCTCTTTCTTGCTTATTAGACCCGATAAAAGGACACAAGGGACTTCTCTTTAATACCCTGATATTTAGAGTCTCGTTATACCTGCACCATGTTGTGCTGACTCCTCTAAAGGAGAGAGCTCAGCGTGTCCTCTTTTTAGAAATCGCCTCCTCATATCTCCAGTCCTGTCCTCATGGAATAGATTGCCTAGAACGAGGAGTGCCCAGCATGTCAGACTTAATTCCTGATCAAAACGACGCTTCCAAGACAAACAAGATAACGCGCAAAGGCAAACAGGCACCGGTGCGCATACAAGCATACACAAACATACAGCAGAGAAACAGCAGGAGACAGACAGGAAGCGGCAGAACTTGATGGTATAAGAGTTTCATCAGCTTCGAGAATGGTGTGGAAAATGTGGACAAAGACAACAATGGCCAAAAAATCCTCAACTTCTGGAGGTAACACTGACAAACTGAAATAAAACTAAATCCACAGTGAGCACAAATCTGGGATTCGGCAAAGCAGCCATCCATCCATCCATCCACGCAGTAAAAATGCATCGTGTTTACTCATAAAGAGACTCTGGTAAATACAAGTGTGAGGTTTTACAGTTCTGCGACAAAGTACAACCACCACCGCTACTGACTTTTATTAGACAACACAAAAACATAATGAAAAAAGTGACAACAGTAATGGCACAAAAATTCTATTCAACACTGCTGGCCAAGACCTCTGAAGGCAGTAAAGGCAGTTTAACAAAGCCAACACAGATGGACGATCAAGCCCCAGTGAATGATAAACTGTCTATTACAGCAACTGCAAACATCCGGAAGGCCACAAAATGGATTGCTCTACAATTCCTTTATTTATTAATTTGTTGCACTCAATCACTCCTCCAGAACCAAACGCTCTGGCGAGCGACTGAAAAGCCGGAATTCCATCTCAAGATGTTATTTCAGGGGAAGTAATGGCCAGTTCGAGGAGGAATATGTCAGACTGGGTTTAGGGTAATAACATTAATAATAACGCTTTACATTATTTCATGTTACATATGAAGCTGCAGATCCTGCTTGCATAATCGCTGTAATGGACCCTCCTGGACTTTGTTTGGGCAGCCACCAGGGCCCGCTGTTGGGGTGTTTTGGGGTTTTGAGATCGTGTTATTTGTTTGTTGGGTTTTGACCGAGTTGATGGATTTGTCCTTGTTCAGGATCTAGAGTATTTGCGGGAGCTCAGCCCAGAGTTCGCCGTCCGATCACTGTTACGATACCCTTTGGCTACGTTCACACTGCCATGCTGAAGTGACTCAAATCGATTTTTTGCCTTAATGTGACACAGATCTGATCTTTTCAAGTCAGATTTGTGTCACTTTCATATGTGGCACTAAATCTCATACGTATCCCATCAAAATATGCACTCCGAATGCGAACGCCAGATCGGGAATTCATGTGTTTTGCTTATACGCATGCTGCCATCATCAGTTTCGCACCGCAGCACGGAAGGTAAAATGGAGGAGAGCTGCGATAACAGTCAGTGGAAGGATGGATAGTTGGCTTATTTAATTGATTCTTTTTCTCCTTTCTAATCAGCTCATGTAGCTGATTCACTGTTTGGTCGTCTCCAGGAGCAAAGCAAGTGAGGCCATGCGTGAGCTACTAACGCCCATTTTAATGCCATGAGTCAGCCCCACAGATAAGGATGTTTTTGGTTGCTGGTGACGCTGTTGACTCCTGCAAAAACGACAATGTGCATGTGTGACGCCGAGGACCCATGCGCTCACATTTTCACAGTCAGATACAGGTCACTTGTAGTGAATGTGGAACCATCAAGACAGACAACCGATCTGAGCAAAAAATTGGAACCGAACGATGTGGCTGGGAGTGTGAACGTAGCCTTTGTTTGTCTGCTTCAGAGTGTTTGAGTTCGGCCACCGCGCCAGCCAGGGCTCTCGGCAGGCACCCAAAGCATAAAAAGCATAAAAGCTAAAATACAAGACAAAACAATATTTACTGCAATCTGGATATTATAGGAACATAGGGAATACTAATCTCTTAACTATTACAGGTTAAATTATTGTGTTGACAGAATGATGTTTGGGGAACAGTGCTGCTTTGTTTAACCCTTCTGTTGTGTTGGTTTCTCTTTAGAACACTACACGATTATTCCTTGGGTCAATTTGACCGGGGCATGTTTAATTATCCAAACGTGTCAGACACCAAAAGACGCCAATAAACATTGTTTATATCTCATTATTAACCCCATTACTAACCGCTTCAATCACTGGCGGTGTAACGGTGTTATTTACCTCTCACCGATCATGGGTAGGAGGATAATTCACTGATTTTTCATTTTAAAATGTGTTTTAAAACTTTTTTTAATGTACATTGGAAAAACCTATACATAAAAAACAACAGTTTTACATGACATTGATTATTTTCAATTGAAATTGACCCGAATTTAATCTAGCGCTGCCGCCTCACAGCGAGAAGGTCCAGGGTTCGAACCCCGGGGACGGCTCAGGTAGGTCTTTTTCTGTGTGGAGTTGCATGCTCTCCCTTGTTCACAGTGGGTTTCTGCGGATGCTCTGTTTTCCCACAGTCCATGGGCATGCACTATAGGTTAATTATGACTTAAATTGGCCCCGAGGTGTGGAGGTATGTGCCCTGGTGGTGCTGGTGCTCGCTCAGGCTGGTCCTGGATAGGTTGATGGTCCCCCGCGAACCCAGTTGGGATTACTCGGTTCAGATAATGAATGAATGAATGCTGATTACTCTTATTAAGCCAAGCACAAAAAGTTTCATACTGAAAAAATACTTTAAACTTTATTTTTTTATTTTATTTTTTTTTAATGGGTCAGTTTGACCCAACATAACTGGAGGGTTAATCGACAAAATACTGAACAACTGAACCAATAGAACATAGCATTTGCAATTTATTACCAGTACAAGCAATGGCCCAGGCGGGTTCTCAGAGCTTACCTTGGCCTCCGAGGTGGGCTCCAGGTAGCACAGTCGGTTCCCCAGTCCCTCTGCGGACAGGCAGAACTTGCGATTTTCCTTCTGGATGCAGGCCACGCACTGCAGCACCACCTCATCGTCCTGCCGGGAGAAAACATGAGAGGTTAACAAATAAGGATAAGCCACGCACATCTCTGTCCACTTTGACCTGAGGGGCACAACAGGTGACAAATCTAAGAGATTCCCAGTCTTCAGACCCAGATTGCTGATGTTCTCTCTGGACATGAAGAATCAACTGATCATCATTAGGAGAGACGGTGGAACTCGTGCACTCTTCTCCAAGTACATTCGGCTGTGCTACAGTTCGCAATATGCAAAATCATGACTGGCAAAATCAAAACCAAATGTCCCAAATGTGCAAGGGATATTTAGGGATGTAAGATTATATTACAATCACTGGGACCCGAGCTGACGCTGACCATCTCAACTCCTACTGCTGACGCGACCAACTGAACTCACCAGGATTCCCTGGAGACGTCCTGAGCTGACGCTTGATTTGCCAACCCTCCCGAGCTGATGCTGACCGACTGAACCCGCACCAGGACTCCATGGAGACATCATCATGAAACCATCCGATTGATCCAGGATCGCCTACTGACAATACTGGGAACTAATTTCAGCTATCGTTGCTGGAGAGGGTCCTGCAAGTGGCTCCGGCAACAACCCGGATTCAAATATCCCCTTGGACTATTTTTATCTTTTGTTTTAAATAACTAACAACTCATCTTAATCTATTGCTTGTTGTACATTAAATGTTCGTGCGCCCGGTCGCCCAGAGGAGGATGGGGCTCCTCCGAGTCTTGGTTCCTCTCAAGGTTTCTTCCTACTAGAGGGAGTTTTTCCTTGCCACTGTTGGCCTCAGGCTTGCTTGTTTGTTAGGGGTTTAGGCCGTTATATGTAAAGTGCTTTTGTGACAATGACTGTTGTTAAGAGCTTATATAAATTTGAATTGAATTTGGAATATCAAAATCAGCAGATATTGCTTTTATTTAAAAATCATCAACCTCGGACCGATGCTTGGATTTGCCCGATATTTCCAGACGGTATTTGATGATGTATTTATTGTATACTGGAAAGGTAGCGCCTACGCCAGGCATGTCCAAAGTCTGAGGTGGGATTTGATCCAGCCCGCACCTTCTGTCTTACACTGTATGGTGTCATTTTGGGTCAAAAAAAAAGACTTTTTCTAAATTTCTATTTAAGGAAATGGAATTTAGAATGAATCGGCTGTTTGTATGGTTTGTAATTATTGTTATATGTTGCTAACTTCAGCCAGCATCCTAGCCTAATTGTATCTGTTAATGTTGCTAACGTCTGTGTCATGGTCGCGTCGCCCTCGCCGGCCCGGAACACCCTGGACTACTGGTTCTAGGGTAGTGTTTTGGTTTGTCACTTCCCGGTTTGACTCACGTGGTGTGCACTTCGTATCCCCTTCCTAGTAGTTCACTTCCCGTTTAGAACGCTCCCTTGTCATGATTATTTCCACCTATGTCTTGTTACCTGTGCTTTATTTAAACCAGCCTGACCTGGAATCAAACCGCGCTGATGTGTGAGTCTGATGTTTGTCGTGAGTTTTCATGAACTTTACGTGGTTCTCGTCACCGTGTTCTTTGGACTTGTTTTATGGACTCGTGCTCCATTTTGACTCAACACCATTTCCCTGTGGATTACGATCAAGAGGATCTTGCTACACGTTTCCTGGAGTCAATTCGGACTGGGGAGCACGAGTGGTTCAGCTCACGAGAACTGTTTGGAGTGTGTGTTTCACCTCACTGTCATTAAAGAGAGACTTTTCTTCCTGCAAGTGCGTCTTCTGTTTTAATCAGACCCACACCATGACACCTGATTATTTCAACATCTGCCTTTTTGCCAGTGCATCCCAAACGGTCTGTATTTGCTGCTTACAAGGGGGCACTTAAAGAGACTTTGCTGCCTAAGTTCCACTGCACACTCTGAATTTTGTTAAGGTGTTAATTAACTAACTGTTTAAGATTATCAGCCTATTTTTGTACCCGTTAGCCAACTAAACGTGCTTAAAGGAAATCTATACATCTGGCTGCACAGATACAGACAGAGGGACAATGATCGACAGACAGACAGATAGATATATGTGACTCTGCACGGCAAAACCAGTCGCTTGTCGAAATTTTCAAAATTGAGTTATTATGTTATGAAAGGGCATAAACTGCTTTCAAACTATACCTTCAATGAATCGGACGAGAACGGAGAAATCTGCCTTTGAAGTTGACTATCGACGTAGCACTCACAGACGCTTGGTGCGGTCGCAGCTACGTTTGCATTTACGGCAGCCTACGCCGCATTCACACAGCCACACGGATAGCCTACCCAAGTAGGGGTTAACTGAACCTCGACGAAGATGGATTCTGAGAAATATCTTCACGCTAGTCAACCAGTGGATTTACCGTAAATATTGAAGTAGATCGGTCAAAACAGAAACTTTTAACATTCTGCTGGAATTGAATTCTTCACCTCAAGAAAGTCACGTTTTTAGGATGGAAAGGGTAAGTTTTTCAGCCAAATTTATTCACAGCATTACAGTATAGACCTTCCACTGTTTCAAAACGCTAAAAACAAAAAATACAAAATTTTACCTCGTTTTTGAAACTCATGTTCTCAAGTGACTGGTTTTGCCGTGGAGGGTATATATAGTAGGTATAGTTTGGTATTTTACCAAACCATTCGGCAAACCCTGTTCGGTTCGGTACACTCAGGTGAACTGCAATAGTTTGCTACACCGGACATTAAACTTTAATTTTTAAACGGTCACAGGCACACATTCTTAAAGTTAAAGCTTCCACCCATTGGACTCTAGCTATGAGAGATTTCCATCAATCGAACGCGAAGGCATATTTGAGATAAAAGCAGATGCATGAGAATTAAACTGCTAGCGAACATCGCAAACTTATTTAATGGTGATTATGCAGGCTCGCGGATCAGCTGTGTAAACGTGGGCGCAGTGTGTTTGAGCACTCGCGGCTCGCTAAAACGCTCCAGTTCACTGACAAATAGCTGGAAGGACAAACGGATGTCCAGTTGTTGTGTTGGAAGGGTAAGGATTTGCTAATAATGGCCTTCCATAGAAATTTAGAGTAGAGGCGAGTGTCCACAAGTCTTCGTCATACTGTACGGCATGAGCCAATCTGTCCTGTAAACAATAGCAGCAACAATAGCGAGCGTTAATACGGAAAGCATCCCTCAGGAAAGACCGCTGGTAGTTCTCTGCTATTGTGCAGGCGGCTTCGGCAGTACAAATGGAAATAAGGCAGTTTAGTTTAAGGGAGCTTCAGTTTCACAACAGAGATAACGATCCCACCAAAACGCAGCCCGAGCAGCTTTGAAGTAAGTAGGAGAGGCCAAATCTCTGTTTTTATTCTCTCTCTCTTGCTTTAATCCATACTCAGGGTGGATTAAAGCACAAACGAGAAGGAGGCACTTTGCTGCACTTTTGCCTGATGATCTGAAGTATCCACCGAGCTCTTCGTAGACGTGCGAGCACTTTGTCTCTGATGGATGTAAATACAAGTGAAGTGAAAGTGAGTGATTATTCGTCCTTGTGAACACACCACAGCACAGCACACAGTGCACCACAACCAATGTGACCTCTGCATTTGACCCATCCGTGGAAGGAGCAGTGGGCAGTTATAACAAGCGCCCAAGCGCAGTATCTGTTCGGCGAGTACCTTCAGTGGTAACTTTCCGCCCTGCATTCGAACCCGCGACCTTTCTGCTCATAGGGCGAACACCTCTACCATTACGCCACCAACTGCCCCTAAAGAAGACAGATGATTCTAGTCCAATGTTGCTCTCTGAAAGACCTCGACATTTTCTGTCATGGATTAGGGAAATGACATCATTCAAAACTTTGTGATCCAGACAAGACTAAAATGTTAACGTGTGCACTTTTGGACATTCACAATGCATCTACTTTGCTAAAATATTAAAGCAATGAATCTTCTGTCATTGGTTGAATTGGATGTGGGACGTGTGCAGCATTGTGTGTCAGTTGAGTCTAATGAAAAGTGTGACAAAAAATGATCATCAACAACCCTTTCTTTGTATGACTAAAATGCGAATAGATTCTGATAATAAAGCTGTGACATAATGTATACTTGTTCTCGCTAACGACATGAGACAGGATTGAGATGAGACTGAGTCCCAGTCATACTGATGGGTACTGTGTTACTGGTAAGCAAGCTACAAGCAAAATGCACTAATAATGTCATTAAAAGTTAGGGACGCACGATGTGGGAATTATTGGCCGATGCCGAAATCTGACATTTTTCATGCTTATTTGTGACCTTCCACGGGCTGCATTCACAGCCACACGGATAGCCTACCTACGTTAGGTTAACTGGAACTCCGGAGACGGCGATGGATTGGCGGAGAAATATTCACGCCTGGTCAACCAGTGATTTTACTGTGAATATTGGCATAATGTCAAACAGAAACTTTTAACATTCTGTTGGAATTCGAATTTCACCTCAAGAAAGTCAATAAGCTTTTAGGATGGAAAGGTGTTTTTCAGCCAAATTCTTATTCACAACAGTACAGTATAGACCTTCCACTGTTTCAAAACACTAAAAACAAAAATCCTAAATTTTATTCTTACCGCAACATAAACGCTTGTTTTTTCTCGAAACCTCTGGGCTTATGTTTATCATGGCTGTGAGGTCACATATGCTTCTGATATTATCGTACATCCCTAAATAAAATGTAACTAAATTTGTTTGACAAAAACTAGAATTGGAATGTCTAAGACGTGACTAAAACTATTAAGCATTTTCTTCGAAAGGAAAGTAACATCCAGGATATTTGTATCACATCAGCGAAATCCGGTGCTGTGTTAGCATGATGGGAAAGGAATTCCCCCAAAACTGAGCCTTGTGATGAAAAAATTACAGCAAAACGTAGCTTATACCAAAGCATAAGCATATACTTTATCGGAGCACAGGCTGAGGAGTAGTGAGGTGTGTGTTGCTCCTCCGGGAGAACACTGCAGACCGAATGTGCTGATGTGGGTTCTGAGAGAACGAGCGAGGCTCGGAACAACGGGCAGCTGCGTCACTTGATTCGGGAGGGCGAGCTTCGCTGGAAGCGCGTGCAGCTTTTCAGCTGCGGATCAGAGACGAAAGGCTTTCGCGCCCCTCCCCCGTAAGAGCTGCATGAGGGCTTAAGGCCTAATTTGAGTCACACTGCACTGTGTACATACCTCTGAATAATTCGCAGACCTGTGTGTGTGTGTGTGTGTGGATGGCTGAAAGGCAGCAGCCTGAAATGTTCCAGAGTTTTCCAAACACTTAACAGAAGCCTCAGCATCCTAATATTAGACGCATACACCAGAATGACAGCTTTTGATGATGATTTCATTTTTGTAGCTGCAATCCTGAAAGTAGGAATGCACCATAATATCATATTCATATCGGTATCGGCAGATAACTGCTCTTTTTTAAGTCATCGGCACTGGACAGATGCTTAGATTTGCCCGAAATTTTCAAGCCGGTAGTTGATGACGCATTTATTGTACTTGGTACGAAGGCAGCGCTTAAAGCAGGTATGTCCAAAGTCTGGAGGTGGATTTTATTCGCCCACTTTCTGTCATAAAACGTATGGCGCTATTTTGTGCCAAATTTCTGAGCACGCAGTGGAACGTCATGAGCAAACTTTTGTCTTTACGCGCTCAACTTCTAAATTGTGTTTTCACTTTAATAGCTGCGGAGTCACAAGATGGGCTGTGTCCCGAGCTGCGTATCACCGTACTTAATAGTATGGTAGGTAAAGGTGCTCTTATCATACTTTTCTATGTGGTAGTGTGCAGCTCAGGAAATAGCCAGGGTTGTAGGTTAACGAAGTTTTCACGCACTTGGGGTGCAATATGTGGAGCGTCAGCACGCACTCTATTCGACTTGGTATTACTACACAGGGCGGATATGACTTTTTCTAAAAATGTTGTGCACTACGCTGAAAATACTCCTTTTCATTCTCACTTGACTTAAGGTCGTATGTGTCAGAATCGTTTTAGGCAAATTTCGAGCGCAGTAGCAGAACTTTGGCAGTTTAAATACTGCTCTTTACGCTACCAATCCTCTGCTCTTCCTCATTTATCGGCATGAAGTCGGTATCGTCGATAAATCCTTTATCGCATCCATTTCAAAGCTTATTTTTATCAGTTTACCTATTTAAATTTTAAAGAATAGTTATACTGACATTACTTTTCTTCAGAGGACAGTTTAGTGAAGAGTATAAAGCACTCACATGTCTGTTCACATGAAGTCCTTAGGTGTTTCAGATCAAGATAGAGCTGAAAGGATTATTCAAATCTAAACAACACTGACATGGAAAAATGACCTAGGAAAAAAAGACTTAGAAGCTAACTCGAGGTATTCTGAGAATTTTTTCCATCCCCATGGTGGCAATCAATTCAATAAAGGCGAACAGAAGGTAGCTTGAGTGTGTAAACATGTTGCGTTGATATGCATGCTTTTGCGCCATGCATATCATAATAAATAGACCCATTTTCCAAAAGTATCAGAATTTCTCCATAAATGTGTCATATATCACTTGAAATGGGGAGAATGTGTTTTAATTTGGGTATATGACACAGTCAGGATAGAATTATGGTTCAAAGATGACTGGTGTTGAAAAATATGTGTTTTTACATTGAAATTTCTCAAAAAAACCTGCTTTTTCTTGAGCCTGTAATTTGCCAAATCTTTTGAAATGGCTCACGGTCAGTATTAAGATATCACGGTGAAATTTTTCAGAAAAATGTCTTTTAAATTATGTAGAATTATTTGATGGCAAAACAGAGATAAGCAAAAAATGACTTTAGCTGAGTGCCATCATAGGCAGGGTCACATTTACAATAGCCCAATAAACTACTTTAAACGATCTATCTTCATTCATTCAGACCAGAAGGTCCACTCTTGACGTAAGAGGAAATTTAATTAAACATTCTATTTTACAACTATTTTGGCTAAAGTCCGAACTTTCCAGATAATTTGATGGTTTTGATTCAACATCCTCAGCACAGAGATAGAGCGGCGTCCGATAAAAGCTGGTATCCAGACACTGTGTTCCATCAGAGCGAGACGCGCTCTCCTGGGCGCAGCGAGGTTCCGGGTCATTGAAGCCGGAAGTTTATCTAGACTTATCAGCCAGCCAAGTGACTAATGCTTTCAAAGTAAAGGCTCATCAGTGAGATGGAGATGACCTGGACAAGTCCAGTCCCTGTTTTAGTCAATACCCTCAGGAAATTGTATATCATATGTGTTTGTTAAACATGATGAGCAGCATTTATAATGTGCAGAACAAGTACACAAGACATTTCTTGAGCTTCTAAACAGGCATATTAAGCCTAGTCTTGGACTTAATTGCAGCCTAAATTGGACTAAATGAGATGTGTTTACTCTTAATGCTTCAGCAAACCAAGAGATTTTGGACACTCTATAAGTTCTCAACTTTGGCGGGAACAGTTTGTGGATGACCCTGGGTGAGCAAGTTTACTGTGGAGGAACTTGACTGGCCTGCACAGAGCCCTGACCTCAACCTGATAGAACACCTCTGGGATGAATTAGAGCGGAGACTTGAGCCAGGCCATCTGCTCAACATCATGGCTGACCTCATACAAATGCGACTTCTGCACGGTGGTGAAACCAGTCGCTTGGTTTAAACGGAGGTTTCCGAGGTAAATTTGATTTTTTGTTTTTAGTGCTTGAAAACAGTGAAGGTCTATACGTACTGTTGTGAATAAATTCTGGCTGAAAAACTTCACCTTCCATCCCAAAACGTGATTCTCCTTTTGAGGTGAGGAATCTAATTCCAGCAGAATGTTAAAAGTTTTGCTTTGACCGGTCTACTTCCTCAATATTTACGGTAAATCCACTGCTGACGGTGAAGAATCCATCTGCCTCCCTGTCGAAGCACTTAACCAGTGGGCTATCCGTGTGGTTGTGAATGCAGCGAGGCTACCGTAATGCAAACGTAGCCGCCGAACGCATTCAAGCCGCCTTCAGAGTGCTATTGCCATAGCTTTCTCTGAATCTCAAAGGCAGATCGCTTTCACTCTGGCGCGTGACAGGAGAAAACCCGACTTTGAATAAAGGATATCTCAGTCATACGACGCCCGACTATTCGATATAGGTATTGTTGAAGCTTGATTATGCCCTTTCATGAAAACATAATAACTCAATTTTGGAAAATTTGTGACACGCCACTGGTTTTGCCGTGGAGGGTCACATATGCTCTTCTGGAAGAATGCTCAAAAATTCCCTTAAATACACTTCTTAACCTTGGGACAGCCTTTTTCTCCAAAGAGTTGAAGCTGTTATAGTTGGAAAGTGGGGACCAACCCCATATTAAAGCCTGAATACACCTGATAACATCAACTGTACACATCTTCAGAATATACCCAGTGAAAAACACAGGAGTTTACTGCGTGTTCATTCTGTTAGATCAGACTGTGTAGATGAGTCACAAATCTTCAGTGTGATCAACGCTTTCTTCTTCTTCAAGCACAAACTGTGATGTGCCTCTTCCCGACATACTCCTATCAGCCATCGCAATTAAGCCCTTATCAAACGTAGCTCTCAAATCCTTACACTTGCCCATTTTTTCATCTTATTATATTTTCTACTCGCTGCCAAATGGTAATGAGATAAGGAACGTTCACGCGTCAGTGGTCATAACTAAGGGTCGACCGATTATTGGCTGGTAATACCGTCGGGGCCGATATTAGGCATCTTGCCTGATTATTGGTATCAGTGTTTAATTTTGACCATCACCGATGTTAAGTAATTACAAGGTGTGCTACTGTGGCTCCACTGCCGCCTCTTCTCTCTGTGCCGCTTGCTCTCGACTTGCTGCTTCAGTTAACATCCCACCCACAACAGTCTCTGATTGGCTATATGTCACATGGTTAAGTGGAGAACACGCTGGCAGCTTTCGGTTTTCTTTTACCATACCTGCTGCTGCTTAATTTGGAGTACTAAACGTTTAAGTTTCAAACTTAAATTTAACAGTTTTATCATGCTAAATTGTTTATTTACTGTTATTTATAGTTAAAATTAAAATACTGTAAAAAGTTACTTAGATAACGTTTTATGTTGGTGTTTGTAAAATTCAAAATTTTGACAAATTCTCTTCTTTTTTTTGCATATCGATTCTAAATATCAGTCATCGGTGCCGTTAACTAGGAATAACGGCTATCGATATCGGCCGTAAAAAAAACGATATCGGTCGACCTCCAGTCATGATGTTACGGCTGCTCTGTGTACTGAAATCTCTTGTCTTCCATGTTAACTGGCACGACTCGTCTGATCCACTTCAGTCATATGAACTCAAGTTAGGGTGAGATTTCTCAAATACTTCCAAAAGTTAATCTAAGGACATCGGATGAAATAATCCTGAACTTGAACGTTCCGCAAGTGCACTCTCAAGGAAAACTGAACTTTTTTAGAACTCCCCCAAGACACGAGAGAGAGAAACATCAAGGCATACATTCTGAGTCAGTCCATACTGAGCGCATCAAACGAGTTAGCATTTCCAACAACACATACAGCAGGGGCTCGAGGACTCAGGCACTTATTCCTGCTCCAGTTTGCTCTACAAAGACTACCGTCCTGTCTGATCGGGGTGCACGATTCAGAAAATCTCACGATCTTCGATTCGATTCGATTCCGATTCTTGGCCTCACGATTCGATTCAAAACCGATTCACGATTCAATTTTTCGAGTTACTTTTTCCATTTGACTGTGGCAGATCAACAAAAATCACACTGAATCAAATGTAATTTACTAATGGCGAGTAGGGTGGGCGATATATCGAATATACTCGATGTATTTCAGCTTGTTCCACGTGCGATGTAGTAAATGACTATATCGTGACCATCGAGTATAACCAACGCTATTGTTAAACAGACAGCGTACTTTCTGCTGACTTTTGCTTTTCTGCCCCAACAAAGCAGACAGCTCGCTCACCCGCCCATCCAGAAAACTCCTAGTGCATGCGCGTTTGGTACCGCTTTCGCGGTTTTCGCTTCTCTGCTCGCCTACGGCGCCACATCGACGCCAAAACCAGAGCACGCAAAATGGCTTGCCGCAAAAATTTTGCGGGAGCGAATGTGAAAACTGAGAGCACAAAATTAAGAATCGAAAAGGGTTAGATAATACGCGCTAAACAGCTTTTTCTCGAACGTCTTTTTTTTCCTCTCTGATAAGCAATGTCCTCGCTGCGGAAAAGTAGATTACCGACGAGAAAATGCTTTTTTGCTCGAGTGAAATTTTCATGCCAAGAGTTTGAAAGGGGCGGGATTTGGCAGTTTGGGGGCGCGGTTTTGGCCGTTTCTGCTTGTGAATCCTATTGGCCGATGGCTCCTGGTTTGTGATTGACTGCACGCTACAGAACGTTTCTACAGAAAAACCAAAGATGAAGGAGTTATAGTTAATCGACCTAATATATTATAATTTAATAGTTAGTCTTACACGCTAATAAGCACGCAATCAATGGCCTCCCTTGCCCAATTTTGTCTGTCCCTCAATATAAAGTTTACATATTATACTTTTGGTTTAAAAATAAAAGCATTTAATATGTTAAACTTTACAATTCATTATATTGTACATTTATGCAACATAGGGCTGAATTTATCATTTATACAGTGATTTAGGGAGGAAATTTCATGGTATTGAGATAGAGACAGGTATCGAATATAGCTAAAAATATCGCCGGTATTATTTTTATGCTATATCTATCAGCTCCTGCATAAGAAGTACACTGATTGCATTTCCTTCCATGCTCACACGAAGGAAGCCTATCGACCAGATTTCCATTATTGGCGCCACCTATAGTGGTCACTGACGAGCTGAACTCGTGTCGGGGAAAAAGTCAACTAGTGCCACTACGTTATTTTGAAAAATATGAATCGATTTTTTGGAACGCATGAATTGATTCTGAATCGACAGAAAGAATTGCGATTTGATTCTTCAAAATGTTTTGAAACTAATCCAGGTATTTCTTGATCTGTATCTCTGATAAAGTGACTCAGCAGTTTTTTAGCACATTTGGATGAAAATGAAAAAAATCTGTGAGTCATGTTTTAGTCAGGTTTAAAGGAAAAAAGTGTTTTCATCCCTGCATCACTACCATGGTAAGAGCTGTGCTAATGCATGAGACTGGCTGAGCTGTAATCTGAACACACTGCACACATACATTTACAGCAATCAATGTTTCTAAGCAGAGACTTAAATTCCCTCATTTTAACATTTGCTGGATCAAGGAGGACCTGACTGGCGCTGCACGTGACAGCGCTAGTAAGTTCGCTCTAACTTCCAGCCCAGCCCTGGATCTGCAAAATGACTACGCAAACCAGCCACCTTTCAAAGAGCCGTCCTCTCAGCACCTGTTACTATTAGTGCTGTATAATCACAGGGTGATGAGAAAAATCTTTTCTGCTTTGGCCGACACATTTATGGAAACTGACTTTTCTGGCAGATTTGAGGATTGAGTTCCATCGCGGGCAGTTTCAGACATAGGGCTGTGCACTATGACGGAATATGTGACTCTGCACGCAAAAACTAGTCGCTGTCGCAACGGGGTTTCCCGGTGAAAACGACCGATATGTTGGGCGGGGGTAAAATTTCTGGATTTTTTGTTTTTAGTGTTTTTGAAACAGTGAAGGTCTACTGTACTGTTGTGAATAAATTTGGCTTAAAACTTCATACCCCTTTCCATCCTAAAACGACTTTTGGAGGTGAGGAATTCAATTCCAGCAGAATGTTAAAAGTTTCTGTTTGACCGCCTACTCAATATTTACGGGTAAATCCACTGCTGACCACGCGAAGATATTCCTCGAACCATCTCCTCGCCTCTCCCGAGTTCAGTTAACCTAACGTGAGGTAGGTTATCCATGGCTGTGAATGCAGCGAGGCTACCAAATACAAACGAAGCCGCCACCACAGCAAGCGCCCAGAAAGTGTTACGATAGTCAATCTTCAAAGGCAGCAGATTCGCCACTTGGCGTGACAGGAAACCCCACCCTTCAATGTTGATATCTCAGTCATATGTCGGCCCGATCTATTCAATATAGGTATCGCTTTTGCTTGATTTATGCCCTTAATATAATAATAATATAACATAACTCACTTGAAAATTTGTGACAAGCGACTGGTTTTGCTGCGGAGGGTCACATATAACGCTCATTGTTTCATTATAATTTTATTGTTTGTTTCATGGTGTCGCAAAAATACACTGTTTAGGGCAGATTTTTTCATGCTTTGGATGAGGGTTTGCAGTAGTCATCAGGGCGCCACATGGCTAGGCCCAGAGAACGCTTATGCCTATTTATACCGGTGGCACGGTATGCTAAGGGGTTGCTGCCACCTCACAGCAGAAGGTCCCAGGGTTCGATCCTCGGCTGGGTCGAAGGGCCTTTGGCATGCCTCCTCCCTGTGTTCGCCTTGCTCCGGTTTCCTCACCACGCCCAAAAGCATGCACTGCAGGTTAATTATGACCAAAGTGGCTCGTATATGCTGATATGTTTTTTAACGCCTCGTCAAAGACAGAAGGTGAAGGTCTCCCCCATGTGGTGTGAAGCGTAGATTAACACGCCCCTTCCCCACTCCCGCCGTGGCTGTAGCTTGTGAACTTCTGCAACCTGCCATTATAGTTAGCGCTTAGCATTGGTCCTAAACATCACAGGTTTGCTACCTAGCTTAGTTTATCCATGAAGAAGCAGTGTGCAGCTGATGGGCAGCACCCAGGAGCAGTGCTTGGGACAGTACCTTGCTTATGAGTATCTCAGTGGTACCTTTACTAGTCCGGGACATAAACCGGCGACCTTCCAATTATGCGGCCATTACGCTACCAACAACCCCAGTGATCTTAATCCCAGTGCTAATCATTCATTTTTTCCCTAATATGTTCAACATGTGATTTTAATTAAAAAAGCTATTAAATCTACCACTGATGTAATGGATGGTCTTTCGTTTGCCCTTTTACTGCAACACTGCCCTTTCAAACACAACCGCTTGATATGGAGACACACAGCAGACAGAATATATATGTGATCCTCCACGGCAAAACCAGTCGCTTGTCGCAAATTTTCAAAATTGAGTTATGATGTTTTCATGAAAGGGCATAAATCAAGCTTCAAAACGAGATACCTATATCGACGAATCGACTCCACATATGACTGAGATATCAACATTCAAAGGAGTCGGGTTTCTCCCTCGTCACGCCAAGTGAGAAACGGAGAAATCTGCCTTTTGAAGCGACTATCGACGCAGGCACTACAGGACGCTGGTGCGTCGCTGCCACGCTTATTTACGTAGCCTGCTGCATTCACAGCCACACGGATAGCCTACCTGCGTTAGGGTTAACTGAACTGGAGACGGAGATGGGATTCCGGAGAAATATCTTCACGCTAGTCAACCAGTGGATTTACCGTGAAATATTAGTTAAGAGAGCGTGTCAAAGCAGAAACTTTGCACTTCGCTGGAATTGAATTCTCACCAAGAAAGTCACGTTTTAGGATGGAAAGGGTAAGTTTTTCAGCCAAATTTATTCACAACAGCATAGCATAGACCTTCCACTGTTTCAAACACTAAAACAAAATCCAAAATTTTACCACATGCAAACATAAACGCCGCTTTTTCGAACCCCTGGTTATGGCTACATGCGACTGGTTTTGCCGTGGAGGGTCACATATGAGCTTGTCCATGCTCACAGTCAGGAAGCGCCAGGGCTAATCCGGAGCACACTTGACAGCACAAAAACACAGCGATACTCCAGCAGAAAGGCAGAATCCTCCTCTGAGTGTGCGCTAAAACTCGCCCGCACAGACGCACGAAAAAATAAATTACTGCCAAAAAAAAAAAGAGGAGATCCCCGAGCCTTTTTAGCAAAACAAAAAGGGAGATAAAGGAAAGAGCTTTCAGAAGGGGAAACACGGCCTTCATTAGCTGTTATGCTAAGTTAGAAGACACAGTTACACCTGCATTTACACACACACACAGACACACACACACAGACACACACACAAGAGCCATGGGAGTAAACAGCAAATACCTGTGCCTGCCCCCACCCCCTGCTCCCACTGCAGCTTTCTGCCACTGAGATTTAGGAGCTTCTCTAACAAGCTTATGTAAAGCTATTTAGTCCACTGGATACAGTGTAGGAGCAGACGCAGCAGTCGATTGATCAACTAAAGACAATGGATATGTACTCATCAATACACTAGATATACAGAAATGTGCTGCATTCTTCCTGGGTTTTTTAAACTTTCAACACCACGTCCCTCATCAAACAAGACAGAACAGTGGCGAAGCAAAGGTAATACCTCAAAACCATTTTTTATCATGGCAGAGGTCGAATCGATATACCGGCAGATATTTGCCATGTAAGAGTATTATATCAGCATCGGACGATTATGTAATACGCCGATGGTAGTCAGGCACGCTTCATGGCAGCCTGTGTTATTGTTGCTGGGGAGCACGTGTAGGAGAGTGGCTGCGTGGTGAAGGACCCTAAGCAGAACTTTCAGAAGAGCTTCCACAATCCTAGGAGCAACACAGGTAAGGTTTAAATTTCTGACTAACTGTGAACTTAGTGAAGAAAAAGCCAAATAGTCTATAGAACCGCGGGGAACTGAACTGGGAATAACGGCGTTAAAATAACGGCGCATGAAAAAAAGTCAGTGGTCTACCCAATTACTGTTTCCATCGCTACAACGCCGTTAAGTCATATTGACACAACATGCGCACGTTATTGTTATTAAGTTGTTTTCATCTGACCAAGCTCGTTACAGGAGCGGCAAAGCTTTTTTTCTTTTGGTGAGGAGCGAGACAATCGTGATAAGGCATGATGATTACAGAGTACACAAGCATCATTTACCTCAGACCTATTTTATTGCCAGTTGCGGCCTGTTGATGTGCAATAAATAAAAGTTCTAAAAACATCTATTACTTATCATTCCAATTATTATATTCATAGTAATCACAGAAATTCCACAAATGATATATTAAATTTGATAGGTGTCTGTCTCATTGTCCCACAGCGATATTAGAATATGTAGATTTAGTACAGTGTTTTCACAAAAATGTGTTATTTTATTTATATTTAGACTTTCTTTTACTTTATTTCAAGTGTCTATTTCATTAATGACACATATTTAATAGCTAGTGTTATTACAAATAATTGAACATACAGCTAAATTCCATCAAAGGAGGGATCCACATTTTGACATATCTGGAACATTTTTAAAAATGTAATGCATAAGTTACTTTCCCTGGTAACTAGTTACTTTTATAATGCTAACTCAGTTACTAACTCAGTTACTTTTTGAAGAAGGCCAGTAACTATAACTAATATTTTTTAAGTAATGTCTAACACTGGTCTTCAATCAGCTAGAATTCCCAAAGCCTGTGAAAAATTTCATCTCCCTAACTGCCACACTCAGATTAGCCGCCTTCTTCGTCGTTATCACTTTTTGCTTTTTGCTCGAAAACATCGGTAGGTCGGCTTACAGAAAACAGTCGACCTCTAGTTTTATAGACCCGGTAAGGTCAAAAATAATATTGGCTCTTGACTCTCATATCAAAAGAAACAGTTGTCACTAATCACCTCGAGCGAATATGAACATTGCTGCTCAGGGTAAAATTAAGTTTCAAAGTGGAAAAATAACGGCAGGATTTCCGTGTGTCGGCTGAAGCACGCCCACTACTACAAAAAGCCTCTACCCATCGACTGCAAACACATGCATGCACACGCAAGATCATTTAAAAAAATTTCCCTAAAGTTGGGCAAGTAAAACTATGTTAAATTTTACCTGTTGTACCAATATATGTTTCACTAGAAGGATGAAGACAGTGACGGGATAGTGTTTAGGCTCAGCCAATATGAATGTCAACACGGATAAGGTCAGGGAAATATTTGCTTGAGAGGAGGCGGGGAAAGCAAATGTCAGAGGAAAACGCTGAAAACAAGAGAGTTGACAGGATTAGGAGCAGATAGTTTGCTAACTTACATTTTACCATACATTACGCCACCGCTATAATTCATCTGAGCTAGCTCATACGGATTAGCTGCGTGTTCTCATGCATCTGCTGATCATTTGGGAGTTCTTTACAACATTTTAAACATGCTCGTCATATTTACAGTTTATGACAACAATAAAAATAGGCAAACTTACACTTGGTGCTTGTTCAACGGCAGCCGCCGGCTGGTGAGGGAATGGAGATATTAGGAACCGCTGACAGACTCTCCTAGCAAACTTGCTCAGACTAGCAGGTAGGGCTACCGGACGCTATGCAGGGACAGGGTCAGAGCAGTAGATTCAGGCAGGGTTGCTAAACGTGAATCCTCTCCACGAAAAGCAGGCTGCATGTTAAGTCCCACCCTACTTGAAAAAGTTAACTGCATAATTACACTATCGCTGTAAACTGAATTCAGAAGCCTACATCTTTCCAAAATAGTTTCTTATCACATTTCACATGCTGTCTGGAATATACTTATGTTAACAGGCACGATCCATGTCCTGCGTTGTTTGCGTTGGTTTTTGTGCACGTAACGGAACGTATACGGAGATGCAATACCTGGCGTAATTTAAAGTAGTGTTGCGAGATCTCCACTCAAAAGTCAAGAAAAGAATTCTCCATTTTGCTGACGCAGATCTATTAAGTGGTCGAACGTACCATCGCCGCGATTTTCGTTTAATTTTCTGGTGCTGTCTCAGTATGATGAAGATGAATGTTTCTTCTAGTGAAGACATGTCTGTTTGGAATGACAGATGACTGACTCCTGGTGGTAAGGAGTCAGACACACGACAGCACGTGACGTTAAAGTATATCAGCACAACAAGTTAACAACGCAACTATGTACGGATATGCATATGTAGATCACAGCAAGTATATTCCAGGCCCTAGAGAGCGAGAGAGAGAGAGAGAGAGGGAGGGAGGGAGAGTGACGCTTCTTATTTAGAGATTTCACACAAAGATTGTAACGCGCCTCGCCAGGGGCTTGATTTGGACCCACAAAAAATGAAATCATCATCCTTTAAAATAGTACTAGAAAACATGGTACTGGATCACACTCATTTAACAATTCAGGACCCCTTATGTACTGTTACATAATTCAACATTGTTAGACTCAAGCAGGACTGCACTTCCAAAGGGTATTTTCTAACTACACGGATGGATCTCATTAGCAGGTGCTCAGCCACTACCCAAGCATTTTCGAATATCTGGTCCTGCTAAATTGAGGAGATCCCCCAGATGTGATGACCCCAGCCTCACATAAACACCACTGTAAAAGCAGGAAAACGCTTATCTCTAGAGATCCAAGACCGAACCATAGATCAGTGGCTCCTGCAGAAGCCAATAGAGAGGACTTGTATGCTGAGATCATGACTATAAAAGTATTGTGATAAAACACAGGGGGCTTGTTAATGTTCACTAAAGTTGGGATCATCCAGAAAAGTCCTCAAAGCTTCTCAAAAGAGCAGAAGCCACGGCTTCCCAGCTGGAGCTTATAGGTCCATCCGTGGTCTCTGTGCAAACTAAAGACTCCTGTCTGGCTCCTGTCCATCTTCATCTTTGGGCAGAAAAAGTACACCTTGTTGGACCCAGTGTAGACTGTCCCAAAGGAAATCATCTCGTATTGATTGTATTTTGGATAATACATGTGCTGGAGGGTCCATGCGACAAGTCTGTGCCAAAGGGATGATGCCACCAGGTTATTGATTATAAGAACACACTCCCTGTAGGACAATTTTTTATCCAAAAAACTCCACTTGCCAAGTTGGCCCCTAACCTTCTCAACAATCCCCTTAAAAAGTTTTCTAGTATGAAATTCTCATTCCCAAGAGAAAAAAAACTCAAATACTATTCCTGGACTACGTTAAACCGCCTGAGAGGCAGCAAAATATCGACCACTTTCCGTCCGACAAAGCCACACTTTTCCTCTAATCAACGCTGGCAGATGATAGAAGAATAAAATCGTTAAAAACTGTCAACATGGCATTGACACCTCTTTAGTTTCCAATCAGTCAGGCTACCTCATCTGCGTAAGTCGAAAATGTGAACGAGAAATTACAGTCTGGAATAGTTACACCCTTCACTTTGGCTCTCAGTTGTACTTTAAGAGGCTTGGCTGCTAAGGAGCGTAGCATGCCAGAAAAGGGCCATTCTTGTTCATTCTCAACAACCCATAGGGCACCATTCATTTTGAAATACTTTTACTGTCACAGTACCGAGCTCTAATTATCTTTTGAAAAACAGGATTAAAACCAAAAGCAGTCAAGACGCTCCAATAATAATTATGCTCAATCCTGTCAAACGCCTTTTCCTGATTAGCCAGCACCACAAAACCAAACTAATACAATATTATCAACTGCACACAGTAGGTCAGGTCAGGTTCAATTGCTTCTACCAAAGCTTCCTTGAGTTTGTTAGCAAGTTCCTAAAGAGCAGCCGATATTCTGTACAGAGAACAGACACAGATCTCCATGATCTAATGTCCTTCAAATCTCCCTTCTTAGGTTGTCATCATTATAGCTTATCACACCACTGCCTTATCCAGGTAAGACCAGCGTCATCAGCGTCCTTAAAATCTTCATCAGTGTATGTAGGGCCTCAGGAACATTCATGGAGAATGTGGTCCATTGGGCGGGTGGGCTCGGCTCACCACAGGGGGATTCAGCACTTGTTGAGGCCCCACCAAGGAGCTATCTCTGTTTTGCTCCAATCTTAATTTGGCCATGCGAATCAGTCTTTCCTAGAGAGGGATGTTCCATTGGGTAGATGGTCTTGAGGTGTTGGAAGAGATTTATTGGGAGGGCTACGGTCAGTCTCTCACCACCTCTAGAGCATATATGTTGTAGACTTCTTTGGGTCGAGGGGTTCCACTGTGGTGATGCTCCAACGAGAAAGTAGTCCGCATTTTTCTTTTCCAAGTAAAAAAAGAGAAGAATTAGAAGGTGCCTTCATTATTTCTGCACTCTGGAAAGGAGATCTGACCAGAGCTCCTTGTGCTTGGATGCCTAGCAACTCGGCCAAAAAACTCTTTCCTGTTTCCATACATATATATAAGGTTTTCTGTGCTTTCAGCTAATCCCTGGAGCTCCATTATCTCGTTTTCCAAATTTTTGAGCTATGTCTCTGATGACATGTGAAGTATACTGCTGACAAACCTGGAGTTTTGCCAATTCCCACCACTGTTGCACAGATTAAAAAGAGAACTTTGTGGTCCTAAAATGACCATCATTCAATAAATGGGTGTTAAAATAGCACGAAAAAGAGCAAGCACCACATCACTGTCGAGGAACCCTGGTGCAGGATGAGACAACTTGTTTAAAACTATAAAATCTGTCCAGCCTCGCCCATTATTATGGGAATGAACCCGTGTTACTGTTTTTGCTTCAAATGAAAATTTCTCCATAAATCAGAGAGATTATGGGAAGTAATTAACTCAGTGGGCCTTCTGCATGCTGGGCAAGTGCCATGAGACCCACATGATTCCCATCTCCACACCAGCTAAGTACACAGTTGTGCCTCAACAAGCAAACAAAACCAAAATACTTTCTAATTCTTATGTTGAGCTGCAAAAGCGGCAAGTGAGTGATTTGTCTTTTTGACCTTTTTAGAAACTTTAAAACAGATTTGAGCCCAGTCCACTTCCCAGATGCACTGACTATCCCAGTCAACCTAGTGCAAGCTTCATCCAAGTTATCCACTGATACAGTACTATTTTGCGAGTTATCAGTGTTCATATCTACAGATGACTCAACCTCAGTCCAGTTTTATCGTCTCCCACTGTTTCCACAACTACACCTTGGTCAGATGGTCCAACATTAAAAAGCCCATCCCCAATGACTGAGCCCCATCCACCCTATTTGTGGGTGCATAATCACTGGCGGGCTTTCTCCAGCCTTCTTATTGTTCTCATTTAAACCACTGGCTGACTTGCCTATTCCTCAACACTGGCGGTGGAATGTATCTTAATAGCGCCAAACGGCGCCCACTCACAAACGCTCCGGCTCAGCTCACTTACTCAGTCCAGGCACAGAGAGTTGTCAGTTGATTGACCCGCCAACTTACTAAATTCAAGGACTTCAGAAACAAACTGCGCCGCAATGCAAAAGTAATGAGTATCTGTAATTCGTTACTTCCACCCCTGTGTACGATCAGACAAAGTGGTTAAGGAGTTGATAAAATGTTGTGCTGTGCAGATACAGTATGTGTTGGAATCCCATCTACTCTTTCTCTTAATTAGTCATTTTGCAAGCTACTTAAGACCAAATGTAGCTTAATACAGTCGAGCTGCTGCTTTAATACAGTAGTTGGCTACGCTGTAATCTACATAAAGTAGTTAACTACAAATAAGGGGTGGCACAGTGGCGCAGTGGTTAGCGCAGCCGCCTCACAGCAAGAAGGTCCTGGGTTCGAACCCCGGGGACGGCTGTTGGGCCTCTCTGTGTGGAGTTTGCATGCTCTCCCCGTGTTCGCGTGGGTTTCCTCCGGGTGCTCCGGTTTCCTCCCATAGTCCAAAGGCAACTATAGGTTAATTGGTGACTCTAAAATTGGCCCCGTAAGGTTTGCGTGAGTGTGTGTGCCCTGCGGAGTGTTGGCGCCTGCCCAAGGTTGTTCCCCCCTTGTGCCCATGAGTTCCCGGGATAGGCTCCGGTCCCCCCGCGACCCCGGTTGGGATTCAGCGGTTCGGAAGATGACTGACTGACTGACTGACTACAAATAAGCCATTTCATCCTAATATTTCTGCAGTAAGATGCTCTTAACTAGGGCTGGAACAACTAATCGATTAAGGCCTGGAATGTACTTGCTGTAATCTACGTATGCATTTTCGTACACAGTTGCGTTGTTAACGTTTGTGCTGATATACTTGCATCCGTACTGTGTGCGTCGTAATCTGTAGTGTGTACTCCTTACCACCAGGAGTCAGTGTCGAGGCCGCAAACCTAATAAATGAATGAATACCTGTATCTTAAAATCGTCATCTGATATTCCAAACAAACGTCTTGCAACACTGCCCCTATAAATTACGCAGGTATTGCATCTCCGTATACGTTCCGTTAATTTTTGAGTACGTGCACAAAAACCGACGCAAAGAACGCAGGATATGGATCGTGGCTTACGTACATACGTACATAGTTAACAGCAAGTATATTCCAGGCTTTAATCGATTAAGATAGTTGGCGACGAATGTAATCATCAATTAGTTGGGTCTAAGTTATTATACACATACGTGCAGTAGCTACCCCAACTGTGGGAAGAGTAAGCTAACCAAAGCCGCGGTGGCAGTAAAGCACCATCAAGCTGGATGTCGACCGACACAATAGAAGAATAAGAAGGAGACGAGAACCAGTGCCTTGTCATGCTGTCAGAAAAAACAGAAGTAATTGCGTAGAAACGCATGAATGACATCTTCCGCGATGTAAACACATGCTGCGTTTGTAAGCACGCACAACTCTCATAGGAAAGTCGTTCACTAAAGCGTTCCAGTTCAGTCAAATCGTCACATTTATTACAGACAAAACTCGTTTGTAGCTGATAAATAACAAAAACAACCAGCGTTCTACTCACAATACAGCCATTTACTTGATATTTTTAGTGATTATTACGACATTTAGCATTTTTCCTACGTACAGATCAGTGTTTCCCTTAGGGCTACAGCTTTGTGGGGGCCGGGGCTTAACCACTTAACCACTTAAAGGAATCATGGTGTTCATGCATAGTTTTTTTAATGACAGTAGTTAATATAACAACTGAAAAAATATTTGCTAAATTATGTATCATCTTCACCACCCTGGGAGCGCAAAAACACGCAGATATTTTTGTCTGCTTTACAGGTGGTTGACGCGACATATTTTCTGACGCACCCTCCCTGTCCACTGGCGGGAGTGTGCTCATCTGTGTGTGTGTATGTGTGTGTGTGTGTGTGTGTGTGTGTGGGGGGTGTGTGTTTGCGCGCATCGGGGAGGAACTCCGGTGTAAATAGGATAAATTACATACGGCTATTTAGTTTGTTTAATAAAAGGACAATGTATATACCCGTTCTATAAGAAAGTAAATGCAGCTAAAAATACAATTGAATAAAATGAACTTGACCTTCTGGGAGGGGACGGTGGGGGGTACCGTTGCTGAAATGGTTGGGGAAATACTGCAGATCCTCTGAGGGAATATTTAACGCATCATGCATCATACATTTGAGGCGATCTTGTCAATTCAATTTATTACAACAACAGAAGCAGAGAAATCCTGTGGGAACGCTTGCTCAGGCAGGTGATTTGTTGCAACATCTTAATGCCTTTATAAGCCTAAATATCCTGTCTTGTCAGCAATATAAAAGTAAAATTCTTCAGTTTTAAACTCTAAATATTTGTTTGAAATTAATCCAGCTGTTCAGAATCTCACAGCTGCCTTCTGGGTCATACATTCACATTTAAAGCATTTTGTCAGCCTGTCTTATGCAGAGTTTGCTCACGTTTACCGTGACAGTCTCCATGCAGCAACTTGGGGTTAAGGCTTATGGTCGGGGTCTCGATGGTGATAGTTCTGACAGGAGGATAGAGCTAGATTTGAACCTGCAACCTTCTAGGTTCATAAGCAAGACTCAAACCAACACCACCTCAGATCTTTTGCACTGGAAAATACTAGAGATGAACCGATTCAACTTTTTCAGTTCCGATACGGATACTTGGGCTCTGGGTGATGGCCGATCCCGAGTGCCGATCTGATAATAATTTGTGTATTTTTCTGTGAGGAGGAGACTGAGATTATTCTTAATGAAATACTTGACTTAAATACTGTTTTTCTATTAAAACAATTCAATAATTACACACCCGTATGTATATGCAAAATTATTTATTATTAAATGAACATCTAAAAAATTATTCGTTTAAACACAGTTCTTTAATTTTATGACGGCAGCTAATCCTGCGCTGCTAAAACCATCAGGAACACAGAGATTGTGAGCGAGAGCTGTTGTTGTTAAGGAAATTAAACAGTATAATCATGTGATTTGCTTTCGGGGTTGCAGTGTGCTGCGTTGCTTGTTCTGCTCATTGTCATATCAATATGTACGAATTAGCGCGAGTGTCGAACTATAAACCAGCTTTACCGCAGTGGCATTTCCGATGTATAACGAATTGTGCGTACTCGCATACACAAACACAGAAAAACTTACAATTTAATTGAACCACGTATCCACGCATCCCTAGAAAATACATATTTTCAACACACAAGTCAGAATAACCCTGTGGATGCGCACTGAGCCGAAAGTCTGGCCATCGCTCACTAATGCCATTAAAGTCGATCCGAGCTTGAGTCACCGCACTCATTACATGAGGACCTCGCCGTAATTAGTAGCCTTATTTGTGACTGATATTTCAAGCCTGTCAACTTTCCTCCATTACCGTCCTCCCTCCGATCTTTCCCACCCCTGACATTTAAAAGCAGCTCTGTTACCACAGAAACGCTGCTGCTGCTGCTACTGCTGCGGCTGCTGTGGAGAACAGGCAGCTTCAGATCGGCCTGCTGGGCTCCGTCTCTGCCTCCTACATGCAGAACGTTATTACAGAGGGAGAGAAGCAAAGCACTTTAAAATCTCAATTTGTTTTGCTCAGCGGAGACAACTCAGGATGTCTGTCTGTATCTCTTTATTCCTAAGAGGGGAAAGGCTTGGACTGGTATGAGGAGGGTTGAGCGATATGACTGGATGATCATTGAGACACAAATCTGAACTCATGCTGAGAGCCATAAGACGCAATATATCAGATGATTTATCTATTTGTCTCAATTTATCTATCTCTCAGATTTTATAATGTTAGAGAGTATTAAAAAATAAATATAGAACAACAGAAACAGACAGTTTGGTTTATTAAAAAAATGCTGGAAATGAAATAGTTTTTTTCTTTTTATCCGATTAATAATCGATTAATCGAAAAAATAATCGGCAGATTAATCGATTAACAAAGAAAAAAGGTTAGTTGCAAACCTAGATCTTGCATTGGTCTTGCAGGTTATAGTCAGAAACTGTATGAATCACGTGTAATTTACATAAATCCGTATGTGGTTTGCCAAGATGCTTTGACATCCAAACCATCCTTAAGAGCTCCTTAACACGAATCTAAAGATGGTTTAAGGCAACAATTCTATATGGAACTTAAATTGGTTAAGCATTGTCCTGAGCACTGTCAAAAGAAAGCTCATATTCCGCAAAATACCTTTTTTGACCCCCATCTTACAAGCACTCTTCTGGCATAGCCTTCACAGCATCTCAGTTCTCATGCCAAGCATGTATGTCAGGAACAATTTGCCACCCCAGGCTGCATGCTAACGCCTTTTTCGAGTGTGACGTCTTGCCTGTTGATGTCGCCAACCCCCCCCAACACATCACCATCACCATCACCACCAGCAGCAGCAGCAGCACCATCGCCTGCCTCTTAAAAGATTCATGCCACCTTAACAACCTCTGTGTCTGCTTCTCAGACACCAGCTCCGGTTAACAGATATCTGGGCTTTTTATTAGGGCCTTCGTGCTGCAGAGTCAATGATGTGTGAGATAAAACAATGTGTTATTCTGCTGGGGCAGCAGCTGAGAGCGAGGCATCGAACTGCTGAGCTCTCTGGTGTCTGAATGTTAGGGAGGGATTTATAGTTTGGCCAATTATAGGGATGGATGGAAATGGATCTCTTTTTTTCTATTCAGTTTGTATAGGCTGCATTGTAGTAATCGCTGTAAAATACAAATGTGATGAAGGTGAGGTTCTTCAGAGAGACTGAAGAAGGTACTGGAAGTTAGGGTCGGGCGATGTGATCTCCACGATTAATGGAACATTTCATCTCGATTATAATCATATTTTGAAAAAAATCACTTTTTCTGTTCTTTGGACATTCTTTTGGGTCTTGACTGCCTCTACAGACTCTGTAAGTTTGATAAAAATGGTCATTAATTTGCGAAATCGTGTGCTTAAACGAGCCGTTTAGATTTCTCCCCTACTTCTACGTCACCATACGGGACATTTGAATAACTCCACTCTCCTATCTGAGAACCTCGGCCCACCAGTTAGAACTGCTAGCACTTCCTGATCCGCCATGTTTTTACACTGCTTTTCCCACATTCCCACAAGCAGTAATTTCAAGGTTTATTTCTGTACAATTTATATTTTTATTGTATAATGTGAATGTCTCCACAGAGCCTCAGATGGCAAAATTAAGCTTGTCAGGTTGTGTCTTTGGGCAATTAAAATGCATGGTTTTCAATATCAGTATCAGCTTGGGATAAATGTAGCTATTTGCAGCATTTAGAAGGAAAATGGATAAGGTCCTAAACCAGAACCTTGCGGAATGCCAAACTTTACTGTCTGAAGTTTAGGAAATTCTTTAACCTGTAAAGATTGGTGTACTTCAGTGAGGCTGGAACTTAATAAAGACAGTTTATTGAATGTTGTGAACAATGGCTTCTGTTGTTTTTCTCCCTCCGAATGCACAGTTTTTAGTCAGCGGGGACTCATTTTACTGACGTACCTCTGAGCTAAAGGTTTCCCTCTCTAAAGGTTTGTGTAATGCCTGCTAATGGGAGGTGCTGATACTTGCTGTATCGCACTGGACATAAACTCCCGGCCTCGCTTGAGATTCCCGCATTCGGCGTTTCCGCACTGCCGTAAAGGGGGTGGGGTGCAGGAGTCTTTCCCCGAGCGCAGTCCCGACCCGAGCTGTTGGAGGCCCATTAGCAGAGAAGCTGACGACACACATTCTGTTTTTATGTCCCTTCTCGCAGAAATTGGAGTCGCTGGACGCACCAGAAATTGCACAGCAAGAGGCCGTTCAAATCAAACTCCTGCTAACCTATGCTTGACTGGACAGTTTTAGAGTCTCTGTAAATCCCTCTTTGGATTTTTTTCTCATCCCCATAAAGGCTCCCAACATCCTTACATTTGCATTGCGAAGCGCAGTTTGTTTCTGAAGTCAACCGAATTTGGTACGTTGACGGGTCAATCAACTTTGACAGCTCTCTGTGCATGGACTGAGTAAGTGAGCGGAGCCGGAGCGTTTGTGAGTGGGCGCCGTTTGAGCACGCTATTAAGATACATTCCACCGCCAGTGTTGAGGAATAGGCAAGTCAGCCAGTGGTTTAAATGAGAACAATAAGAAGGCTGGAGAAAGCCCGCCAGTGATTATGCACCCACAAATAGGGTGGATGGGGCTCAGTCATTGGGGATGGGCTTTTTAATGTTGGACCATCTGACCAAGGTGTAGTTGTGGAAACAGTGGGAGACGATAAAACTGAGACTGAGGTTGAGTCATCTGTAGATATGAACACTGATAACTCGCAAAATAGTACTGTATCAGTGGATAACTTGGATGAAGCTTGCACTGGGTTGACTGGGGGATGGTAGTCATCTCACAGATGGACACAGATGCAAATCTGTTTAAAGTTTCTAAAGGTCAAAAAAGACAAATAATTACTCACTTTCACTTTTGCAGCTCAACATGAAATTAAGTATTTTGGTTTTGTTTTGCTTGTTAGGAATTTTAACTGTACTGAGCTGGGTGTAGATAGGAATCATGTGGAGTCTCATATGCCAGCATGCAGAAGGCCCACTGAGTTAATTACTTCCCATAATCTCTCTGATTTATGGGGAAATTTTCATTTGAAGCAAAAACAGTATACACGGGTTCATTCCCATAATAATGTTTTGCGAGGCTGGACAGATTTTATAGTTTTAAACAAGTTGTCTCATCCTGCCACCAGGGTTCTCTGATGACAGTGTGGTGCTTTATACTTTTTTAGTGCCACTGGCACTTTAACACCCATTTATTGAATGATGGTCATTTTAGGACCACAAAGTTCTCTTTTTAATCTGTGCAACAGTAGTGGGAATTTGGCAAAACTCAGTTGTGTCGGCAATATACTTCACATGTCATCAGAGACATAGCTCAAAAATTTGGAAAATGAGATAATGGAGCTCCAAGGATTAGCTGAAAGCACAGAAAACCTTATATATATATATATATATGGAAACAGGAAAGAGTTTTTTGGCCGAGTTGCTAGGCATCCAAGCACAAGGAGCTCTGGTCAGATCTCCTTTCCAGAGTGCAGAAATAATGAAGGCACCTTCTAAATTCTTCTCTTTTTTTATTTGGAAAAGAAAAATGCGGACTACTTTCTCGTTGGAGCATCACCACAGTGGAACCCCTCGACCCAAAGAAGTCTACAACATATATGCTCTAGAGGTGGTGAGAGACTGACCGTAGCCCTCCCAATAAATCTCTTCCAACACCTCAAGACCATCTACCCAATGGAACATCCCTCTCTAGGAAAGACTGATTCGCACTTAACCAAGCTAGGTCAAAGGTGGGCAAAACAAGAGACAACTTACTTAGATGGGGCCTCACAACAAGTGCTGAATCCCCCTGTGGTGAGCCGAGCCCACCCGCCCAATGGACCACATTCTCCATGAATGTTCCTGAGGCCCTACATACACTGATGAAGATTTTAAGGACGCTGATGACGCTGGTCTTACCTGGATAAGGCAGTGGTGTGATAAGATATAATGATGACAACCTAAGAAGGGAGATTTGAAGGACATTAGATCATGGAGATCTGTGTCTGTTCTCTGTACAGAATATCGGCTGCTCTTTAGGAACTTGCTAACAAACTCAAGGAAGCTTTGGTAGAAGCAATTGAACCTGACCTGACCTACTGTGTGCAGTTGATAATATTGTATTAGATTTGGATTTTGGTGCTGGCTAATCAGGAAAAGACGTTTGACAGGATTGAGCATAATTATTTATGGAGCGTCTTGACTGCTTTTGGTTTTAATCCTGTTTTTCAAAAGATAATTAGAGCTCGGTACTGTGACAGTAAAAGTATTTCAAAAATGAATGGTGCCCCCTGTAAGGTTTATTGGGGAATTAGACAAGAATGGCCCTTTTCTGGCATGCTACGCTCCTTAGCAGCCAAGCCTCTTAAAGTACAACTGAGAGCCAAAGTGAAGGGTGTAACTATTCCAGACTGTAATTTCTCGTTCACATTTTCGGCTTACGCAGATGAGGTAGCCAGACTGATTGGAAACTAAAGGGGTGTCAATGCCATGTTGACAGTTTTTAACGATTTTATTCTTCTATCATCTGCCAGCGTTGATTAGAGGAAAAGTGTGGCTTTGTCGGACGGAAAGTGGTCCGATGGCACACCTTGCCTCTCAGGCGGTTTAACGTAGTCCAGGAATAGTATTTGAGTTTTTTTTCTCTTGGGAATGAGAATTTCATACTAGAAAACTTTTTAAGGGGATTGTTGAGAAGGTTAAGGGCCAACTTGGCAAGTGGAGTTTTTTGGATAAAAAATTGTCCTACAGGGAGTGTGTTCTTATAATCAATAACCTGGTGGCATCATCCCTTTGGCACAGACTTCCAGACCTCCAGCACATGTATTATCCAAAATACAATCAATACGAGATGATTTCCTTTGGGACAGTCTACACTGGGTCCAACAAGGTGTACTTTTTCTGCCCAAAGATGAAGATGGACAGGAGCCAGACAGGAGTCTTTAGTTTGCACAGCGACCACTGGATGGACCTATAAGCTCCAGCTGGGAAGCCGTGGCTTCTGCTCTTTTGAGAAGCTTTGAGGACTTTTCTGGATGATCCCAACTTTAGTGAACATTAACAAGCCCCCTGTGTTTTATCACAATACTTTTATAGTCATGATCTCAGCATACAAGTCCTCTCTATTGGCTTCTGCAGGAGCCACTGATCTATGGTTCGGTCTTGGATCTCACATGAGAGAAGCGTTTTCCTGCTTTTACAGTGGTGTTTATGTGAGGCTGGGGTCATCACATCTGGGGGATCTCCTCAATTTAGCAGGACCAGATATTCGAAAATGCTTGGGTAGTGGCTGAGCACCTGCTAATGAGATCCATCCGTGTAGTTAGAAAATACCCTTTGGAATTGCAGTCCTGCTTGAGTCTAACAATGTTGAATTATGTAACAGTACATAAGGGGTCTAGTTAGTCCAAATGAGTGTGATCCAGTACCATGTTTTCTAGTACTATTTTAAAGGATGATGATTTCATTTTTTGTGGGTCCAAATCAAGCCCCTGGCGAGGCGCGTTACAATCTTTGTGTGAAATCTCTAAATAAGAAGCGTCACTCTCCCTCCCTCTCTCTCTCTCTCTCTCTCTCTCTCACTCTCTAAGGCCTGGAATATACTTGCTGTGATCTACATATGCGTATCCGTACACAGTTGCGTTGTTAACGTTTGTGCTGATATACTTGCGTCCGTACTGTGCGTCGTAATCTGTAGTGTGTACTCCTTACCACCAGGAGTCAGTGTCGAGGCCGCAGACCTAATAAATGAATGAATACCTGTATCTTAAAATCGTCATCTGTTATTCCAAACAGACATGTCTTCACTAGAAGAAACATTCATCTTCATCATACTGAGACAGCACCAGAGAATTAAACGAAAATTGCGGCGATGGTACGTTCGACCACTTAATAGATCTCGTCCGCAAAATGGGGAATTCTTTTCTTGACTTTTGAGTGCAGATCTCGCAACACTGCCCCCTATAAATTATGCAGGTATTGCATCTCCGTATACGTTCCGTTATTTTTTGAGTATGTGCACAAAAACCAACGCAAACAACGCAGGACATGGATCGCGCCTGTTAACAGCAAGTATATTCCAGACTTAACGTGTGAAATGTGTCAGAAAACTGACTGGAAAGATGTGGAAAACTTCTGAATTCAGTTTTACAACGTCGTGTAATTATGCAGTTAACTTTTTTTCAAGTAGGGTGGGACTTAACATGCAGCCTGCCTACGTGGAGAGGTTACGTTTAGCATAGCCCTGCCTAGATCTACTGCTCTGACCCTGTCCACCTGCATAGCGTCAGTAGCCTACCTGCTAGTCTGGGCAAGTTTGCTAGGAGAGTCTGTCATATGCTAACTCTGAAGCGGTTCCTAATATCTCCATTCCCTCACCACCGGCGGCTGCAGTTGAAGCACCAAGTGTAAGTTTACCTATTTTGTGTTGTCATAAACTGTAAAATATGACGAGCATGTTTAAAATGTTGTAAAGAAATCCAAATGATCAGCGAATGCATGAGAACACGCAGCTAATCCGTATGAGCTAGCCCAGATGTGAATTTCCTCGGACATTTTAACCTTTCCCCCGCCCTCCTCTCGCTTAAATATTTCCCTGACCTTATCCCGTGTTGTATTCCATATTAGCCCCAGACTGCGCTTATTATCCCGTCTTCATCCCTTCTAGTGAAACTTATATTAGTACAACAAGGTAAAATTTAACATAGTTTTACTTGCCCAACTTTAGAGTGATTTTTTTAAACAGTGCGTGTGCATGCATGTGTTTTGCAGTCGATGGTTAGAGGCTTTGTAGTAGTGGGCGGTGCTTCAGCCGACACACAAAATCCTGCCGTTATTTGCACCACTTTGAAACTTAATTTTACCTATGCAGCAACGTTCATATTGGCTCAAAATTGACGAGGTGATTAGTGACAACTGTTTCTTTGATATGAGGAAGTCAGAGCCAATATTATTTTCACCTTACCGGGTCTATAAAACTAGAGGTCGACTGTTTTTTCTATAGCCGATACCGATGTTTCGAGCAAAAAACCCCAAAAAGTGATAACGACCTTGAAGAGAGGGCGGCTAATCTGAGTGTGGCAGTTAGGGGAGATGAAATTTTTCACAGGCTTCAGGAATTCTAGCTGATTGAAGACCAGTGTTGGGCACATTACTTAAAAAAAAGAATTAGTTATAGTTACTAGTTACTTCTTCCAAAAAGTAACTGAGTTAGTAACTGAGTTAGCATTATAAAAGTAACTAGTTACCAGGGAAAGTAACTTATGCATTACATTTTTAAAAAATGTTCAGATATGTCAAAAATGTGGATCCCCCTCCCCCCTTTGATGGAAATTTAGCTGTATGTTCAATTATTTGTAATAACACTGACTATTAAATATGTGTCATTAATGAAATAGACACTTGAAATAAGTAAAAGTCTAAATATAAATAAAATAACACATTTTTAACAGAAAACACTGTACACAAATCTACACTATTCTAATATCGCTGTGGGACAATGTGAGACAAGACACCTATCAAATTTAATATATCATTTGTAGATTTCTATGATTACTATGAATATAATAGTGGAATGATAAAATACAATAGATGTTTTAGAACTTTTCATATTTATTGCACATCAACAGGCCGCAACTGGCGATAAAATAGGTCTAAATTAAATGATGCTTGTACTCTGCCTTAGCCAATCATCATGCCTTATGCGGTTGTCTCGCTCCTCACCAAAGAAAAGAAAAAAAGCTTTGCCGCTCCTGTAGCTGAGAGCTTGGTCAGATGAAAACAACTTAATAACAATAACGTGCCGCATGTTATTGTCAATAACGGTAACGACGTTGTAACGATGGAAACAGTAATTGGGTAGATTACCCGTTACTGACTTTTTTTCAGTAACGCCGTTATTTTAACGCCGTTATTCCCAGTTCCAGTTCCCCGCGGTTCTATAGACTATTTGGCTTTTCTTCACTAAGTTCACAGTTCCCAAAGATCAGAATTTAAACCTTATTGTGTTCTCCTAGGATTGTGGGAGGCTCTTCTGAAAGTTCTGCTTAGGGTCTTTCACACGCAGCCACTCTCACACGTGCTCCACAGCAACAATAACACAGGGCTGCCCGCAGACGTGCCTGACTATAAATCGGCGTATTACACTCGAAAATCGTCCGATGCTGATATATTAAACACATGGCAAATATCTGCCCGATATATCGGTCGACCTCTACTTAAAACGATAAAAATGGTTTTAGTGTACACTTTAGCTGTCCCACTGTTCTGTCTTGTTTGATGAGGGACGTGGTGTTGAAAGTTAAAAAAACCCAGGAAGAATGCAGCACATTTCTGTATATCTAGTGTATTGATGAGTACATATCCATTGTCTTTAGTTGATCAATCGACTGCTGCGTCTGCTCCTGCACTGTATCCAGTGGACTAGTAAACACACGCAAGCTTGTTAGAGAAGCTCCTAAATCTCAGTGGCAGAAAGCTGCAGTGGGAGCAGGGGGTGGGGGCAGGCACAGGTATTTGCTGTTTACTCCCATGGCTCTTGTGTGTGTGTGTGTGTCTGTGTCTGTGTGTGTGTGTGTAAATGCAGGTGTAACTGTGTCTTCTAACTTGGCATAACAGCTAATGAAGGCCGTGTTTCCCCTTCTGAAAGCTCTTTCCTTTATCTCCCTTTTTGTTTTGCTAAAAAGGCTCGGGGATCTCCTCTTTTTTTTTTTGGCAGTAATTTATTTTTCGTGCGTCTGTGCGGGCGAGTTTTTACAGCGCACACTGAGAGGAGGATTCTGCCTTTCTGCTGGAGTATCGCTGTGTTTTTGTGCTGTCAAGTGTGCTCCGGGATTAGCTCTAGGCTTCCTGACTGTGAGCATGGACAAGCTCATATGTGACCCTCCACGGCAAAACCAGTCGCATGTCGCAACAGAGGGTTCCGAGAAAAACGAGCGTTTATGTTGCATGTGGTAAAATTTTGGATTTTTTGTTTTTAGTGTTTTGAAACAGTGGAAGGTCTATACTGTACTGTTGTGAATAAATTTGGCTGAAAAACTTACCCTTTCCATCCTAAAAACGTGACTTTCTTGAGGTGAGGAATTCAATTCCAGCAGAATGTTAAAAGTTTCTGTTTTGACCGCTCTACTTCAATATTTACGGTAAATCCACTGGTTGACTAGCGTGAAGATATTTCTCCGGAATCCATCTTCGTCTCCCGAGTTCAGTTAACCTAACGCAGGTAGGCTATCCGTGTGGCTGTGAATGCAGCGTAGGCTACCGTAAATACAAACGTAGCCGCGACCGCACCAAGCGTCTGTGAGTGAATGCTGATATCTTAGTCATACGTCGTCCGATTTATTCGATATAGGTATCGTTTTGAAGGCTGATTTATGCCCTTTCGTGAAAACATAACTCAATTTTGAAAATTTGCGACAAGCAACTGGTTTTGCCGTGCAGAGTCACATTTAGATATCTGCCGATACGATATAAATCCGATACAGTCTCTGAGCTGCTTTTGCAGAGAACTACATTTTCCACAATCCTCCGTGCGTCACAAAGAATAAACGATGGAAAATCTAGGGGAAAATCTAAATAAATGGCAGAATTGCGAGTAGAACGCTGGTTGTTGTGGTTATTTATCAGCTAAAATATGCTTTGTGTCTGTAATAAAGGGGACATTTTGACCGAACTGGAGCATTTTAGGAAGTAATGGCGCTCATGCGCGCGCTCATAAACACAGTGCACGTGTTTAGAGCGTGAAAAATGTCATTTATGCGTTTTTATGCATTTACTTCTGTTTCGGTGCACAGAACATCTCACAAATACTTTCACATGCAGAGGGATCAGGTCTTGTCTTGAAAACGTCATGCGTCACTATTAAGCGTCCGTGTGAAACACAAGCGGAGCTGCTCTAGCGAGTAAAATGAATTAAACCAAGCTTCGATTCTAGAAATATTGCTTTGCCCAGTTTTTGTAATAGAATTATTCGAGTTATTGGAACAATCGTTTCAGCTCTACTTTACCGCAGTGCCACTTCCCATGCGTAACGGCCCAATGCCACCGCTTGGATCGGTTACTTCTCTAAACATTCATTTGAAAGCCGAACGCAAGACATCACCTGGAAAGCAGTTTAATATGGCAATTAATATGAACTGACGGCAAACGAGGAGCGGTAGCTTGACTTGGACAAATGGTGGAAAAAATTGCTCTCCAGAGATCAGACATCAAATGAGTTAAACTAGAAACGGAATTTAACACAAAAAATAAGAGTTGAAATGCAATGGGCCTGCCATTTATATTTACAGCATTCGGCAGAGGGAGAGTCTCCTCGGAGCAACTTGGGGTTAAGAGCCTTGCCCGGGGGAACAGTAACGCTAGTGGGTATTAGGAGGTAGAATCCATGCAGATCATCTGGTTTTTATTTTGTTAATCTCTCCACAAAGATGATGAGGGCAGATCTGACTGAGAATCTGAGACATCACTTTGGTCAAGACACACTCTATGATTGACCTAACCTGCTGCCACACAAAACACTGGCCAAATATCAGGATATTAAATATGACAGTAGTCAAAAAAAAACATGCAATTCCGCAAGAAAACGCCTGTGTGATTGCTCAAGCTTTGTGGGTGTGACGTGAAAACTGGCCCGAGTAGAAAGATTTGGATTTAAATTCATTGAAGTGAATGGGGAGAGAACGCGAGATGATAAAAACAAGAAAAAGACCGTCATGAGCAAGGTACCGTCCCCGGGAACTGCTGCCCGGGGGTTGCCCAGGTGAGCTCCTTCACGGATGGCTCACATTTCGTTGTGGTGTGCTGTGTGCTCAGCTGTGGTCTGTTCACAATGACAAATTATCACTCACTTTTAGGGCTAGGTTCAAAAAATCGATTCACCGATCAATATCGTTTCTCGTTCGAAAAATACGATATCGATTCAAAAATTCCCGGATCGATCTTTTCCTGTGGCTATGCACTACTTCTCGCGACCGCGCAAGGAGAGCTATAAAAGCGCGAGACCGGCGAAACCGAAGCTGCACCGCTCAAATCACCGTCTGGCCTAAAGGCCGATGTTTGGCAACACTTCAGTTTTAAAACAAGTTGTTTTATAACCAAGCAAAACTAGTATTGACGCAAAGAAATCTCTAAATAAATCGATAACGAATCGAATCGAATCGAATCGAATCGAGAATTGAATCGGATCATGACCTTGTGAATCGGAAATCGAATCGATTCAGGAAATCAGCAACGATACCCAGCCCTACTCACTTTCACATCTGTGTAATATACTGTATGAGTGGACACAAAAAAAGATGACAGATGGGTAGGAAGAGAGCTTTTACAATTAGTGATATTCTGAATTTATTTATCTTGTATAGTTGTCATCTCTGGTGTTTATACCAGCTATTAAAAGTCATGTCCAGTTTCCCGTTTTTTATGTTCGTTCATTTGGCCTCTGCTTAACTGGGAGCTCACATTTGAGCAGTTTAGGAAATTGTAATTTGCTCCGATTGCAAGTTTCTTGGCCGATTCCCATTACCGTTTTTTTTGTAAGCGTGATCGGCCGATACCGATTTCTCCGATACCGTTTTTTTTCCCCAGATAACAGAAAATTATAGCTGGTGCTCTAGTAGTCGACGACATCGGCACAAAAAAATGGGTTTCAACTTTTTTAATGTACCGCGGTAGTTACTTTCCCTGTTTACTAGATACATTTATAATAGTGACATATAATAGTGGCAGTTGTCACGTCTGCGCCTCCTCCCCGACGCCCGGACTCGCCAGCGTATTAAACCTGAGGTCTGATGTGTCGCGTCGGGGTTGTCATGGTTACGGTGTGTATGTCCCTTTAAGGATTTCCTCATTAGACACGTCCGGGCTGTCTACGTCATGGTGGAAGTTTCCCCGTCCTAATACGTCACCTGTGTGTTATTATTACGTTTCCGTTCGTTGGTTCGTCTTGAGTTAATCAGTTATGTGTTGTATTATTTAACCAGACCGATCCGTTTCTCCTGTGTCCGTTCTCCCTCATTTTTGCGTGCCTCGTCTTCTCCAGAACCCGGTTCGCCCAGAGACTCTGCCGCCAGGGCCGCCTAGCCGCCACTAAGCTAACCAGTCGCCGCTAAGCTAACCAGTCGCCGCTAAGCTAACCAGCTACTGCTAAGCTAGCTAGCCGCCGCCAGCTAACGGCCAGCCGCCCGCTCTTCTTGCCGGCTCGGACTCTCGCGAGTGCTCCAGGTTTGGGCTTTTCTCGCCCTTGTGGCATGAACTGCATTAAGACTGTGATACTTCCGCACATTGTAAATAAAGCACCTCAGCATCGAAGCTCCTGCGTCTGCGTCTCCTTCCCCGGCACGCACGTGAAACATGACAGCAGCTCTACAGCAAATACAAACGAAAATCTAATTTTCTTTAATACAATGCTTTATTTTCATCAATTTTCTTTACAAATTGAAATAAATAAAATGTAACTCGTAAAATGTAAAATGTAACAACTCCGGTAACTCGACGTCCGAAAAGTAACGCCTACTTGGCATTGTGTATTTTGGGCAGAGGTGATTTATCAGATTTCTGAAGCCTGTATCCTCAACTATGGAAAACGGCTGATCATCTAGTGATTGACTTGTGCATCTGTGTTTATGTTGAATTGGGGACAGACAAGTGGGCAAGGGGAGCCACTGATTGATTGCGTGCTTATTAAACGTGTAAGACCTAACTATTAAATTAGAATTATAAGGTTGATAAACTATAACTTGTGTTTAATCTACCTGTCGCCGTTCCCCTTTCTACGTCATCTTTGGTTTTTCTGTATAAACTGTCTGTAGTGTGCAGTCGATCACAAGACCACGAGCCATCGGCCAATAGGATTCGCAGGCAGAAGCTGCCAAAACTCCGCCCCCAAACTGCCCAAACCCGCCCCCTTTCAAACCGCGCGCGTAGAAATCTCACTCGAGCAAAAAAGCCGCTCGCCGGTAATCTACTTCGCGCGCGAGAACATTTAACACATCGAGAGGAAAAACGACATGCGCGAGAGGAAAAATAAAGTTCGCGCGCAATATTATCACAACCGCGCACTCGATTCTTCATTTTGTGCTCTCGAGTTTCACATTTGCGCTCGCGACTTTGTAATTTACGCCCGCGAATTTTTTTGCGGCAAGCCATTTTGCGCGCTCTAGTTTTGGCGTTGATGTGACGCCGTACTCACGCACCCAAAATTCATTTCGCCACCGCACAATGTCACCCCATTCAAATGGAATGAGAAACGCCTCCGTTGAGCGTACATGTGAACGCAGCCTGAATGCGCGCGTGGCTGTGCTGCAAGTAATGCGCATGCGCAAGATTGGTTTATAATCGGCAATACGTGTGAGTGATCGGCCGATCACCGACCTGGCCGATCAGGCCAAAAATCGGCCGATTCCGATCGCTGGCCGACTGATCGGTGCATGCCTAAAAAAAAGTTATTTTAAATGCTAAAATGAATCCAGGAATCCACAGAGATTTATTCATATTAACAGCAGTTAGTAGATGCACTTATTCTGCATGAGTTCAGGACTCAGGGTTCAGGGTCTTGCACAGGGGTCCATCGGTGGTGGTGATGGCGGGAGGATAGAGCCAGACGCCAACCCATGGCACCTGGAAGACTTCCTCCGATGCCAGCTGTGTTACTCCAGGACATTTAAGGGCTTGATCGAAGGCTACTGCACTTCCAAGCCCCTAAGATTATCATGTCCTGGACGACTGAGAACCTACACGAACACATCCATCAGGAACAAGCTTAACCCTTAGACGAGTGTAGACTAGCGTTCTCAGCATGGGTCATCTCAGTACGTCATAAACGAAGCTTTAAGAGAGCAACGTGCAGTGTCGTGAGTGTCCAGAGGGAACCAACAGCAGTGGTCTTTCTGCTAAAACCGTCATGTTTCAGCAATGTCACAAATATGAAGAAAAATCTTCCCGCTCAAAGCTACTGTCCGTGAAAAGCTCCAGTGGGGCTGAAGGTCTGTCACTGGAGCTTCAGCTCATGAGGTGAAAGAGACGCTGTTCTGAGCTCTGTGCTGTGTTGCATTAGTCACATTTGCTCTCTGGCCTTTTTACCGCGGCTGAGGGATGAGGCTGAGGAGATGATCCGACGAGGCTGGAGATTGACCTAACGTCGGTCCATTTTCGGAAGGGAGCTTGGATTTCTCCTTCTTTTATCTCAATTCCCTGGAGCAAGTTGGGCTCAAGGGCCTTGCTCAGGGTCTCAATTAGGGCTGCACGGTATATCGGAAATGCATCGTCATCGCATATACTGCGATATCAACTTGCGAGATAAACATATTGCAGAGACTGCTTGAACTGCGATAACCGGTATATTTGCTTGTTCTAGCCGTTTACGTTCTGCGTGACAATATATCTGACCAATCAGACGAAGCCCTACTGCCCTAAATGTCCGCCTCCTATGGAGATGAAGTAATACCTTGGATTATGTCGTTTCAAAGTTACGTTGCTAATTCGAAAAAAGAAAATTTAAAAAACTGAGTCGCTTTATTCTGACTGACACCTTTAAAAACAAGCGTATAAAAGTGTAAATAAGCAATAACAAGCCTAATACTGTATAACATAAAATGAAATGTTTCATACATAAAAACTTCAGAAGGTCCCGCAGTTACGATGGCTCGACCTAGGATTTTTCATTCTTACGATGACGAAAGCAATCTGACAAAATTGTAGAAACGTCACACGGCAGGCAAACGTAGCGGTATGGTACGTAGGGACACTGCGGGGACGCACGCATCTTCTGCCTTGTGAGATGCCTCAATCGGGCTTTCAGACTGCACTGCGCTTTGAAACCCATTATTCTATGGCTTGCAAAGCGCAAGAGCGGTTTTGCGTCGCACCGAGCAAGACGCGAGCACGAGTCAAAGCAACCCGCAGCAAACCGTTGTTGTTTAAAAGGAAGTGCAAACCTCATGCTGTTAGTCTGCATATTCCACTCATTATCTGGGGTCCGCCAAAAGCAGAAAGACAGTAGCCAGGTTTCCATCCAAGGAGTTTTTGCGAAAAAATATTTAGCGCTTCAAATTTTTTACCGATATAGCTGATGGAAATGCTAATTATCGATAACATTTTGTAAATGTCGACATAATATTTTTCCGTTTAACTTCAGCGCATAACTTCTATATCGATACTTCAGATGTCGCAAAAACTACTTTGGAAACACTTTTTGTCGGAAAAAAAGGGCTTTAACGCAAATAAATGTGTCACATGATACATTTTCATCACGTGGGTTTCGTCGCACTGGGGTACTTTCTTCGAGCTCTAGGGCTATCAGACAAGCAACTGCTTCATTCTGCTGTTGTCTTCGGATATTTTGTACAATTCCAATTATTTGTGAAACTGAAATAACAGTAAGCTGGCAAATTTCAAAAAAACTGTCTGAATAATCTCTCCATCACTTTGTTTCTTTGTTTAGCGGAGGGGGTCTCACGTGGAAAACAAAAGGTAGATCATTTGCGACATACGCAAAATTATGTATGGAAACGGCTCAAGGCAGATTTTTTGGCGATACACCAAAACCTATGCGCGACAGTTCGCTTTTGGGGGATGACGCCATCACACACCATTTTATCGAGCAAAAAGCTGCTGGATGGAAACAGGCTGGAGATAATTTACGCATATCTTCTGTTTGTCGATAACAAAACGTCGCAAAAAACTGGATGGAAACTTGGCTATTAACACTGTATACTTAAGACTAGTGCTGGGCGATAAAACAATCTCTATATTTTATCGAGAAAATGTGATGACGAGAACGATGATAACCGAGCTATAAAATTCGGGACCATGATTTGTTTGTTCACTACGCGACAAACGCCCACGTGGTAAACATTAGTGACGCGTCAGATATACTTTGATCGCTCAGAGCGCTTTTGCGCGCTGCATCAATACGGGCACACATTCTCAGCGTTTCGTGGACGCATCCGCTGAGCATGTCGCCATAAATTTGCGAGTTGCAGTACCTCTTGAAAATTGGGGCGGCTGTATGTTGTAAAGTTTTACCGCGTGACGTCAGCATAGTTGTTTACTATGAACACGGCTGAACAGTTTCGCCGCTTTTTTTTGCACCTTGTAACATCCGAATGCAAATAATTTTTTTATCTTCCTCTTTTTCACAGCAGAATGTTTTCTCACTGCTGCTTTCATTTCTTCCTTCTTCTGTCACTTGACCCGGCAGACTGACGCCTTTTATGGTGTATACTGCCACCTGTTGAGTCTCAAGATTAAGCGCTAAGCGCAGCCGCCACGTAGCGTTGATATATGTCATGCTCTTAGAAAAGATGCCGGTGAGTGAAAAAGGCGAGTGAAAATGCAGCTATGATAGTTACGGCGGACGCGGACAACAAATGCCGCTTCTGGAAAACGTAATAAAATACGAACGCGAAAGTACCAGATGACGCTGTAACTTAGCAACAACAAGCACCGAGAAAGCGCTCTGGAAGTGAGGTGTTGACAGCTCTTTAGCTGTTTTGGTATGCAATTTTTTTCCCAATTCAGCTCTTCAAGTAGAAATTTGTTGAAAATACTGTTTAATATTGTTTGGATTATTTGAACTTGTTCATTCAGTCTGTATATAATCCAAAAAACAAAAAACATAAAAACACAATATGACAATATATCGTGATAATGTTTTTGTTCATATCGCCCCGCTCTACTTAAGACTTAGGTTATTTATCGCAAGTCATACCGTCATCGCGACATTCAACAGCGTAATCGCACATCGCATCTGTTTTCCCTGATATCGGGCAGTCCTAGCCTCAGTGGTGTTTTAGGCTTTCCCAGGCTTCAAACCCTCAAATTTCTGGTCACTGGGTTTTCCGACAATCATTCCCACACGCTCTCATCAAACTGGGAGTAGTCAGCTAGCAGGCTGTGGATCTGACAGTTTTACAGTGAGGGGTTTGGAGGGCTCCGCTCTCTGCTCATAGCTTCACCTCGGTCTCAGTGTAGCGTCTAAAATCTGAGTTGTCACATTTCCTTGTGCTAAGGGGTGAATACAAGATGCGGGAGCCGTTCTGCGCTGCGGAGGTTTGCTGGAGATTCGAACAGGCAGATTGACTCTCTCTTTCTCACACACACACACACGCTTTCATCTCAGCTGCTGACATGCAGGTTGTGAACCGAGACGTAGAGCAAGTTGTCTTGATACTCCTCAATGAAGCTGCCTGGACTTTTACAAACGTCTGCCACGCGACCTGCTGCTGCGTGTCTAAGTAAGTAAGTAAGTAAGTAAGTCGGTAAAAGAAAGAGAGAGAGAGAGAAACATTCCGTCACATCTGGCACATCCAGGTTGGCATCTTCCTTATTCCTCAGTTCTCTTAATTAACTGCAGGCGGAACAGCAAATTCAAACTTCAATCGCACCAGCTCTGCTTTTACGGAGAGCAGTAATAAAAAATGACGTCCTGTCGTGACCCGGCGGCGTCTCTTCACCACATAAGCAACAAACTTAACTCTAAGTTCTGACGTTTACTGCGGATTGCCGTGGCTTTGTAACTTCCGGCAGAAACCAAGATTAAAGCTTGAACATCACATATCTTGCTTTTTACAACTAGGGATGCGCGATAAGGGAATTATTGGCCGATGGCGAAATCCGATATTTTCATGCTTGTATCTGCTGATGCTGATAAATGGAGAAGGAAGAGTCGAGCGCGAGCGCAGGCAGAGTTGAGCACGTAGAGACAAGATATTTTGCTTGCCGAAGTTCCGCTGCGTAATCAGAATTTTGGCAAAAAAAAGGGCCATAACTCTGACATTTCTAACACAGCGGCAAGTCAAGCGAGCGTGAAAGCAGAGCCGAGCGAGGGCAGGGCACTTCGACTGCAGCGCAAAACATTTTAAGCAAAAGTCACTTCCCGTCCTGTGGTGTACCAAGTGAAATAGCGGACATTTGACACTACATGTGCACTACCTAGTGTGTAGAAAGCAGAGAAAAATATGATAATAGCGCCTTACCTACCATATTATTAAGCTGGCTAATGTGCGAGCTCACATTCGCTAAGTGAGGCAAACACGCAAATTAGTTAGTTAAAAATTTGGCCGCGCGCAGGCAGAGTTGACCGCGTAAAGACAAGAGATTTTGCTCATGAACGTTCCACTGCATGTTCAGAACTTTGGTACAAAATAACGCCGTACTAGGGCCCTGTGGTTTCCGCAGTGAGGAAAACGTGGATAGAATCTCGGAATTCAACAAATAAAATGGAATCCGTTATAAAACGCGGAATGTCGTATAATTCGCTGATATCGGTGTGAGGGCAAAGCAAAGCAATGGTTTCTAATCAATTTTGGCCGCTGCAGCCCCCTGTACGTGTTACCTGTTGAGGCGGGACTCAGCTTTCCACTCACACAAACGCACAGACACAGAGGGGAAAACGTCAACGGTCAGCTGTGGCGAAGAGGCTCGTGGAAACACCCAAGTCCTCAGAAAAATTACGGAATTCGACTGTTAGTGCTAAGTTTAGAGCAGAACAATACCCAAATGATTTTTATGAATCGGGAGAACAACTCTTTTGTATGTTTTGCCAGCACACGATAGACTGCACCCGCAAGAACACGTGACGACCGCTTACGGTTAAAGAGTCACATCAGAAACGTTTCGTTTTGCACGAAAAAATGAATGGTTTTTTGTTGTTTACAGGTAAATGTTCTGCTGAACCCCAGCACTTTGTTGAAGTTGAATAACAGTCATTTAATGTGAATTTTTTTTCTGTTGCATTGTTCTTTTTTCCCGCCCACTCCATAATTAGACACTTTTTAGATTAATAAATATGATTATAACGTAAAACACGGATTTCAGAAGAATAAAAATTGGAAAAAAAAACGGAATTCAGGAAAAAATAAAACAGACATCCCACCTTTTACAACGGATTCCATTTTATTTGTTGAATTCCGCGATTCTGTCCGCGTTTTTCCGCATCGCGGACATCATAGGGCCCTAGTTTAGTCGAGAACGAATAAGCATATATTAGATGGTACTGTAACGGCAGGCGGGTGAACCCAAACGCAGAGTCGACAGACCCAGGTCGCAGGCACAGGGGAAATTGACAAAACGTAGTGAGTTCATTCAAACAAAAGTCAGAACCAGAAAACACAGTCCACGGAGCAAACGAATCCAAATCGCCAGAGGCAAAAGGGTAGTCCGAAAACAGAAAGCAAGGGTCGAAACGGAGGCAGGCAAACACAAATAACGCTCGGTACGTCGCACTAGGCATAACAATACTTCGCAGAGAACAGCTGTAAATGAAGGTCTTTAAATACAGGTAACACGGCTATGATAGGCTAAAATTCTGGTGACGTTAATCTGCTAAGCTGAGGTCGTTGTGAAGGTCTCCCTTGGTCTGGGCTGGGATCTTACAGGTACACGTGTTTACTACAGAGAATACAAGAGCGAACAGGGTGGGATTTGGATGATGAGGTGAGGCTGACCTTCTATATATTCAGAAAATATTATTCTGATTCTGAACATGTTGGATAAGTGTGAAACGGCGTTAGCATGTGTTCGTCTGCTCTTTTGCCAGAGAATCCCTTTTGCAGTCTCATACCTGCTTTGCATTCTGTCTCCACAAACACAGATACACATTCACAACACACAACAAACAGCATTCTGATGCGCTTTCCCAGAATCATCCGGCCGGTTTTCTGCCCCCCCGTGGAGGAATGCAACAAGCTGTCGCGCGGGTTTTAAAGGTACAGCGGACTTTTACAAAAACCCTCAGAGCCACGGGGAGGTTTTGTCTAGCCGCCCGCTTGCCGAGGCGATCGACGCGGCTTTCGGCGCTCGTGTTTGACCTCTACTGATGGAAAAGGCAAGTGCCCATTTTCTGACCAATGATCGGACGCGGCTGCAGGCCTAACCGCGAGCCAATGAGTGCACAGCTGCTGGCTGGCAGGGCAATTTCACACAGAAATGAACCACGTTGAGAGATTTTTTTCTGTTTAATGAGTACCACATATGCTACCGTGGACACATCTGATGGATTTGTCTGTCGTGCGTTAGCTAAACCATAAAGGAACAGATGCTACGTTGAAGTCTGGGGAAGACAGTAGACAGGATTATGTCCTGCGCGAGGAATATGAAGGTCAAAGCCGAGAAGAAAACTGTCCTCGATTCGGCCGCGGCTGCCGATCTATACCTGCAAGAAGTCGTTAGAGATTAGAGTCAGTAGTACAGCTGAGCTCAACCTCATTTACACAACAAGTTGTATAAGAGGGGACTATTTAGGATTTTATTACATAACATTATGTAATCAAATATTAGAGGAGATGCCAATAAATAAGTCAAAAATTACTTCAGGCAAGACACTTAACCCCACGTTGCTCCAGAAAACGAAAAAAATTGCAGATCTCTGCGATGAAGAAATGCAAGTCTTCAGTGTAAATTGGAAGGGTGAAAATAAGCAGGGATGCAAGAAAATATCGGAATCATATCGGAATCGACAGATAATTGCTTTTTTAAGTCATCGACATCAGACCAATGCTTAGATTTGCCCGATATTTTCTGTCAATATTCTATGACGCATTTATTGTACGTCGAAAAGGTAGCGTTTGTGCCAGCCATGTCCAAAGTCCGAGGTGGGATTTTATATGGTTCACACCTTCTGTCTTAAAATGTATGGTGTTATTTTGTGCCAAAATTCTGAGCACGAAGAGGAACGTTCACAAGCACAATCTCTTGGCTTTATGCACTCTAATCTGCCTGCATGCATGAAAATATTGAAAACTAAATTGCGTGTTTGCCTCACTTAGCGAACGTGAGCTCGCACATGGGTTGTGTCCAAAGCCGCGTACTACAGCACTTAATGGTATGGTAGGTGAGGTGCTCTTAGCTGGGGTTGAAACTTAACGGCTCTCTACGCACTGGGTAGTGCACATGGAGGATCACACGCGCCCTACTTGACTTGGTGCACCACATAGTGTGGGAAAAGACTTTTTCTTCAAATATCTTGCTTTCTTTTTCTTGAAATGCTCCATCCTCGCTCGACTCCGTGCTTTCACGCTTTCTTGACATGCCACTGTTAGGAATATATTACAACTAGAGCACTATTTTTGTGGCAAAATTTTGAGAGCGCAGTGGCAAGCAAAATATTTTGTCTTTCCACGTGTAACTGCCTGCGTTCGCACTCGACTCTGACTTCCTCATTTATTGGCATCGGTATTGGCATTGCCAATAATTCCCTAAAAATAGGTAAATGAAAAATAAGATATAAATGAATATATTTTAATCAAACTAAGATTTTGGAAGGAAACCATCTATTTTAGTCCTGCATTTATAAATGTAACATGCATTTAATGGCACTAAAGCAGAGCTCCCACAGGACGCTTTATAAAGAGCCAGTGGCACAAAGGCTCATCTTGCAGCTGGGTTCACATCTCAGCTGTGCTGGGAGAAATCTACGGGTCTGAGGTTTGATAGCAATATGCTCAGGCATTCTGGCAAATTTGCCTACAGTAAGATCTACACAGTCCAGGCTGTAATCTAGAAGCTTCCATTCAATCTGGCTGACGGCTCAGTAAAACACGGTGGTGGATCTTGCATTTTGCAAACACGAGCTTCATCCGCACCTCCCGATCTCTTTCCCCCAGTGTGAGCTCTCGCTTCCAGAACACTCGTTTCTAGGCTGGCTGCGCCTCTGCTTAAATCGCTATAAGCTTTATGTGGACTTTTATAGGGGGTTATGTTCCCGAAATTCACCTCTCGAAGACTTCTAACAGCCACTGGACAAGAGCCAGGCTGTTTAAGTCGCCTTCTTAAAACTTAAATGTAATGCCAGCTCAGATTATTTTATAATGTTCCTCTTCAGCTGTTGTAATCTCCAAAAGAAAACCCACTTTATTTTACCTAACACAAACCAAGCGGGATTACATTACTACATTATCTGGACTGGTACAGTGTGTGCTCATTCTAAAAAATTCTATAGCAGACTATAAACTTCTCACATGGATGTAACTTATGGGGCCTATTCTTCCTCTTCTATGACTAAGACCACCTGCTTGCTCCAGACATTTACATCACAGCAACAACTTTCCAGCACACAGTAACGAGGGCAGAGTGTGTGTGTGTGTTTTGAAAAGCTCAGCTGCCCGCATACCCCCATCACATGTCCAGCATGCAGTCAGGCGAATGCGGCTAGTTCACACATTAAACCATGACTCACTTCTTTCCTCCTTTCGCCAGCCGACAGCGCCGAGCTAGATATGCAAAAATGACATTTGTTGCAAGCGGCCGACGCCTGTGAGGTTTCAAACCCGGAGGCGTGAAGGGTATAAACACAACGAAGCCTGGTTTCAATGAAATCATTTTTTTTTTTATATTATAGAAGCAGAAAGGCTTGGGCCGTTCTCAGGTATTGTCCACTGTGGGCTGGACCCACTGTGTATGTGGAGGAACACAACAACGCAATAACTTGGGATGCCCACGCTTTTTTGGCCCCTATATATGAGATTAAGGAACAAACAAGGCACAAATTCAATAACGGCGCGTCCAATTGAATAGGGCCCGCTTTGGAGAGGCACTTACGTGTAGCTGAGTGCAGGGAGCGATTTATAAAAACAGAACAATTTACGCTGGAGGGGAGGCCTGCTCACTAATACTTTACATTAATGTCATCTATGCGTTCTTTCTCTAAGGTGCCACAGATGCTGCAAGGGCTTGTAACCCTTGGGGGAACCGCATAACGGTTCGGGCTTGAAATGGGGTGTTGGTGGCCTAGTGGTAGGACAGTTGCCTTGTGACCCAGAGGTTGTGGGTTTGAATCCGATTTCTGGTGTTACCAACATTGGGTCCCTGAGCAAGACCCTTAACCCTATGTTGCTCTCAGGGGAACTGTCCCTGAAATTAGGAAATGTAAGTCGCTCTGGATAAGAGCGTCCGCTAAATGCTGTAAATGTAACAACAGAAATGTCCAAAAAAACATGTAGCCAAAAAGGATCTAGATGTGAAGCAAAGCACGTCCACAAATTAAATTAGTTTATTGTGCTTTTGTTACTTACAAATGACAGGTTGTACTGACCATTCGGCAAGAGTTTGGAACTCTCTGTCACCATAATAAAAATCTGCCATGGATTAATAATACATTTTACGAAAATCCTTGAAACAAGCCATTCAAACATTTGCTGGATGCACTCAGTCTTCTTCAGTGTGTCAATGAATATCATCTCCAGTTTCATTCTCTATCAAGCTTCGCCATTTCATTTCAGTCTAGAGGAGACTTGAGGTCAAAGGGTTAAAGATTCTTGAGCTTTATCAATGGAAACATAATGCAGATGTGAGTGAAAGCACAACTACAGATACATTTAGTTTCAAACAGCTTACTGTTATCTCTGAAATATGCGTCCTGTCATTACTATGCCATGTAGAAACGATTGGTTGTTCTGATTGTTTGCCAAATGCACAGCCATTCTCCATTAAATCTATATAAAAACCAGCTGTGGCATTTAAGTCCATTTTGAGAAATCACTTAACACAGCTTGAAAACTGCTCCAAAGGTTTGCCGGCTGCATTCGGTCTACTTCTGTGTGTCAGCAGCTTGTCTGTCCTGCTTCATTCTTGCACTTCAGTCTACAGAAGGCCCTGAGGTCAAAGGGTTAAAGTCACCAAAGCATGTCAACAAGTGTTTAAACTGTCAGGATGCTGATTCCTTTCTCAGCCAAACCAGTGAAGAGCTTTTTTTTTTATCTGCATCTTCCAGCTTCCAGCATCACTACCTCGCCTTCTCCCTTTTGTAAACATCACATTAGCAGCAGTAGTGCATCTCAATACACAAATATGACTGGTAAAAAGTCATTTATGGTTACGCTTATGGTTTCTTTAGTCTCAAGTCAATAAAAGCTGGTGCTGGAAGGAGAAAGTCCCAACGTACAGTACCCGGAGTATTCGTTTCAGGTTTGACATCAACATAGTGAAAGTGAAGTTGGGTCCTGCGCTGCGCAAAAGAAAACAGGCTCGGTGTCATGCGAGGAAGCGAGGAGAAACGAAGCCGGTGATACCCCAATTAAACACGGCTGGAGTCTTGTGAGTTAATGGCGACGTATTTCTTCCCGTCTGAGCGACGGTGTGACTAACGAATGACGGAAATCATCTCATTTTCGCGCCTTGCTCGCGTGGAGCTTCCCTCGCGCGCGCCGTAACCGTTGGGCTCGAAGCACCCGCAGACACAAAGACCGGTTTCCTCTTGGCGAAAGGAGAAGGAAAAAGATGGAAGGAAAGATGACAGAAACGAGCCGGCTTACCGTCCGCAGGAACTGTATCTCGTCTTCTGCTTCTCCGCCTTCAGCCATGGCTGCTGGGACGCTGCTTCAGCCTCGGCTCTGGGCTCGCAGCTCCGCGCCTCTGCTGCTCCTCCGCGCGCTCGCCGTCGCTATTAGCATACAGCTAATCAGCAACAGCCATGTAGGGACGTCCGAGGAGGATGAGGAGGAGGAGAAAAAGATGAGGAGAAAAGGAAGAAGAGGAGGAGGAGGAGGAGAGAAGAGGAGATGCGACCTCACTGCAGCCTGTCACTCAGCTCCAGCTCCGCGCTCCTGCGGTCCAAACACGGCATTTTGGGGGCTCTTTGACGTCACCGCTGGCATTTACGAGCGCTCAGGTTGGAGCCCGATACTTGTAACGGAGTCGTACTCCCGTTAGCCCACATTTGTTTTCACCCCCATCAAACGTCCCGATCAACACGTCAGAACAGCGAGCGCACGTTTGTGTCACGAGCCGATCCGTCTCCCGTGTTTTTTGGGTCACGTCTCTTGCGGAATCACGGAGCTCTAAAGGTTGCGCTAACGCTGGGCTTATTGGGGTCTTGTGTGCCGTTATGATGCGGCATGATCGTGCAATGTAACGACGCTTACATTTTATGATGCCTATTTGTAAATAAATGCAAACCCTTACACGTGTGATGACGTCCAGATACGGCAGAGTGTGTGAAACACACGTACGTGCAGATGATGCACACCGTGTTGCGGGGACGTGCGCAGTACGCAGGTCTCCAGTGTGCAAACGCAGATAAGGATGCAGGGAGAGAAAATCCAATTAGATCGCTGGCACACATCTGTTTGATCCAATGCGACGTTTGTTTAATTGCTTGTTTGTTTTGATGAATTTGCTTTAAAACGCTTATTAAAATGCTTATATCAGAGCCTCTAGAACATATCTGATCTAAATAAATGTGCATCTTCAAATGAAAAGCAAAAAATCATTTTATATTGCATTGTTAAAAACGAAATTGTAACAACACCTGCAAATCTTGTAAGTATTAAGCACACTGTGATCCAAACGTCTAAAGCCTCCATTAAGAAAGGGAAGATACATTTTATGCATTTAATTATCTACTTTATTAAACATCTTTAGAAGCGTATTAGTTCATTACATCCTTCTTTACTCAAAATGAATGATGAATGATAAAATCTGTTTTATCACTACATGCCGCGTAACATCACCAGTGTTGGGCGCGCACTGGTAGCTTAAGGTCATGTGCTGCCCTCTACTGGCCTCTCTGGCAAGTTGTGTGATTTCAAAGAGTATTTTTACTGATAAACCCACACGCTTTTATTTTTCATTGCTAAAATGTCAGTTCTAGAATTACTGTATGGAATTATGGACTGAAGTCATGGGCCACATGCCGACAAAATCAGACTGCTTGCCTTTGGTGCAGTTGGTAGCGTAACGGTTAGGGTGTTTGCCCAATAATCGTAAGGTTATCGGTTCAAGTCCGGGACCATAAAGGTCCCACTGAGGTCCATGTGCAGACTGGTTCACCACTTTCTGATTGGTTGGCCGTAGGTAGTTCTGGGTAGTTTGGTTAGCCAACCTTATTATCCCTTTTCAGCATGACAGGTGTGCTACAGGGCTGTCTCCTAAGTCCTCTCTCTCTCTCCATGAGTGTAAATGACTCCAATTTCATTCTCAGGGTTGCTGAAGACACACGTGAGGTTGGTCTTGTCTTTGACAAAAATGTAACTGAGGTACTCATGAGCAAGGTACCATGTGCGCTGTGTGCTGTGGTGTGTGACAAATAATGACTCACTTTCTCTCACTTTCATGTACACAGCTGAAACTGTTCTGACAAGAAGATTGGCTTGGTGCAGGAACAGCACACAAAGATCTTTTAGTCCCTGGGAAAGGTAGCAAGGGTATCTGCACGCACCACAAGGAACAACACTCTCAAACCAGGTTCTATCACTGCAGAGACAAGAAAATGATCAGGAACCTCTCTGTGCTGCGGTCAAGGAAACGTGACCACTTCCTGGAGGCTAATACAGAGAGACAGAGGAGGAGTTTCTATACACAGTCATCTTCATCTTGAAACTTTGCCTACGGCTACATGAAACCTGCGTTAATGGATAAGGAGTCAGTCCCTTCATGTAATGTTCTTTTCCCTCAGCACTGTTACATGTTTACATGCCATTAACACCTACAATACTATTTTTCTTAACCATTTTTATTCTACAAAATATTGTAAATATGTACAGTATATTTTAATGAAAACCTAACCCTAGTTTTTGTTTAAGCATAGCCCTAGCATTGTTAAGTTACGTTAAGCCTTGTTCTAACCCTTACTTTAGTGTTAACCAGAAGCCCAAGGTTGTGCCAATATATAGCCCTATGTTTAAACATAACCTTAGGCCCAGGCTCAATGCCTATCAAAGCCCTTAGCTTATGTTTCAAAACTTGTAATATTTAACGAATTAATGTTTGCATTTTTGTTGCAGAACCACTGTTTTTGGGTTATTGCTCCACCTGATTGCCAATCTCAAATTAGATTTTTTTTTCTTAGAACTGTAAATCTGTAAATCTCATTTGCTGTTTTATTGGACTCCTAGAAGTTCAGATCTGCAATTTGAAAATGAATGGGTTTTTTTTTCTCTAATTAATTTGATATTGCACATTAATAGCATATTCAGCTATAATTTCATTTTTTGGTGTATATGAGCAAAACATTTATCTGGGGCATTAGCACCAATTCAGCTCACTTGTCATGTTGGAGGAGGCTATGCTGTGACTTGTAATAGCACATGTTTATACACCAATCAGCCATAACATTACGACCACTCGTGTAATATTAGCAGATCTGCGGCATACGCATCCAAACGCACGTTTCTCTCTCCCTCCGTTTTAATGATCTGAGTAAAGTGACATGTTTAAAGTGATTTAATCTGTGAATGCTATTTATTTTCTCGTTTACTCGTTCAGAATTTTGCCAGTACAGCAAACTCCATGGTAACGACGTGGGCGGCGTTATTGCCCCGCTTTCGCCTTTTCAAATCGTGCGTTTTGTTGTTTTACTTTCTGTTGTTGGTTTATGTCGACATATAAGCGATCTGTTTGGCTCGCTCTCCCACAATCGGTCCCCTTTAAGCTGTCGTTAACAGCGCATATGGAAACGTTCCTCCTCCTCCTCCTCCTCCTCCTCCTCCTCCTCTTCTTCTTCTTCTTCTTCTTCTTCTCCCCCTCCTCCTCCTCTCGCTCTTTTCTGCACCTGAAAATCCGCAGCTGCCCGCAGCGCTCCTGCTTCTGAGCGATGACACAACCCCAAACGCGCCTGCGCGCAGCCAATCGCAGCCGCCTAGAGGAACGCTGCGCTCTCTGATTGGCCGAGGCGTCTGTCAGTCACGGGGTGAGAGCGCTGTCCTCCAAAAGGCATCGGTGAGAACGGGCTCGTTTCAGCGCAGGAGAAAAGCCGTCATGCGATCGGATGAGGTAAGTGCATGTTCAACTTTGCACACTTCGGGAGACACCTTACGACGTTTCGTTAGCAGTACCCAGCGTGAGTGTGTGGATGTGGCACTGTTTTTCGGATACACAACAGCAACACAACGCACAACTTCATGCTGCACTGTTTTCTCGTATGGAGAGTGGGTTTGTTTGAATAAGGAAAGGTTGCGATTGTTGGACGCAGATTGATGGAGGAGGCGTGTGTAAGTTTTGGACAAATGTGGGTAAAAGAAAAATAAATGTAATAATCATTTTAAAGTTTAGTTGTATAATGAAGATTTTAATAGAAACATCACGGGTTGTGTGTATATACAGTATGTCTGTATGTATACCTACAAGATGTTGAGGTTTTATTATTATTATTATTATTATTATTATTATTATTATTATAATAATATGTATATAGATAGTCAATTGGGATTAAGCAGTTCGGATAATGAATGAATGATAGATGGTATGATATAATATGCTGGATCATAAGACTATCATCACCAAGGATTTTATTATTATTATTATTATTTTTTTTAATTTATTTATTTTTTATTTATTTTTTTTATGATGCACCAAATTCAAGTTTCACATCCTTTTTAGATAAATATAATATAAAATGAAATATATTATCAATAGATCCTATTTTGTTTTAATTAGGAATCTTAACAAAAAATATTTGTCTACTCCCTTCAGCAATTTCCTCGGCAAAGTGACTAAAATAGGTATAAAGACTGTGCAACCTAATTGATTTTGACTTAACGGAATTACTTTTAACTACATTGTTAGAATGATGATGCTGCATTGTCAAGCATTTTGTAAACCGGTTTTATCCCCTTGCTACTCTTTAGATTTACGATCGCACTGGTTCTCCATAATGGCCTCTTCCTCTTTAACTGGCTTTCGATTGCCTATGTGATGACCACCCATCACTCCTGTTCTTCGCAAGCATTCTGCCACCAAAGGAAAGAGCCCTGGGATGGCTGTCCATTTAATGTAACAGTGTGATGAATTAAATGTCTCCCATAATGGAGGGCACACACACAGTGCTCTGTCTTCACAAACCCATCCAGGAGTTCATCCACATCAGTCTGTACATTCCCACCAGGAGGGTCAGAGGCTTTAAGGCCAGCAGCCATGCCCCTCGTGACTGCCCGCCCCTGGGCGCTAATCAGCGTGACCAGAAGGATGAAGATCCCCTTAGGGCTAAACAAAGAGACCAGTCTTACCAGCCAGCAGGCCGTACCTTCCCTTCCTGCAAAACAGCAAATGGACCTTTATCTGGGCATCACTGGCTGACTGTGGATAACTGTCAGTTGCTTGTGGATCTTCTGTCTTTATGTGGGGACTGTGCAGCCAGGGTCACAATGGGCAACCAGGAGGGCAGGGTCCAGGATGAACTTGATGGATACAGCGGGCATCCTGTGCACGGTTTTAACAGCAGTAACCTTCAACATACGCTTTCTTTGTCTCCGGAACATAAACGAGCAGCCTCTCGGGTTAGGAAGTTAAAGAAACTTGGTGGTAAGAAGGCTGACAACACTGACGAGGCCTTGCAGAAAAAGACAAGGAAGAATGTGGACAGCATCAACGCTCCAGGGTCTTCTCAAACGCAGTTGGATGCAACCACATGTCCTGTTCATGTGAATGAACTGTCTGGACTCCCTAACTTTGTAACTGCAATGGACACACCAGGTTCAGGATCCTATGTGAGTGCTCGCAGTGAAGTTCTTCTGCCCATGGAAGAACATTTCCATAATGGTGAAGAGGGCTGGGACTTCTTGGAGTACTCTCGTCCATATGAGACAGAAATGGACCTGTGTCCAGAGCTCACTGAGTTGGAGGATCAACTTTGTCTTGGTTATGGACTTCCGTCATGTGCTTATATAGAAGAAATGCAGTACCCTACCCAACAGGAGCAATTGTCCAGTGATGATAATTTACGACCTAGTGGAAAAAAATGTTCTAATAGTAAATCAACTTTGCAAGAGAAATCTGGAGGTAAGATAGCAACTAATTTGTATGATGACATCAACAGGAGAGATCTGCAGAAGATAGAAGATAGTTATATATGCAATAGTTCTGACCTAGGGGCCCAAGATCCTCCCTCTGGTGCTATGGGGCATACCAAGAATGATGCTTCTGTAACAAAACACAGTAAATGCCAATATTTGTGGCAGGAAAAGGACATAGCCCTCAACGAAAAATACACTCAGGGGAATGAGAGGGAACCAAAAGCAGGGGACCAATCTTCAGAGGAGATGAAGATTTCTCTGTCACACCCATCTCAAGCTCAGTCTTTTAACCTTAGATCATGGACCAAAATTCCCACATCTCCCTCTCTTCCTGGTGTTTTTAACGTGTCCTACCCCACTACCAACAGTCTCCAAAGTATGTCCCCTGTCCTGTCACCGCTGTCCTCTAAGCTGTCCAGTCCCCAGATGAATCACCGCATACTGTTGCTACCAGAAGATGATGGTGCTAAAGAGAAAGTTGAAGATAGGTGGTCTCATGAAGCTGCTGGGTCATTTGCTGATACTGGATCTCGACCTCAAGTCACAACAGAGGTCATAGACAAAAACGGCAACCGCAGAACTATCACAAGGCTGGACCTGAACCTTAGTCGAGAGGGAGGCAAGAATTCCTCCTGGACCACGGCCGGAACTGATACGTCAACTACAGGTGAGTGTGAGGTAAGGCTTAGATTTCATTAAACTATCCACAATATGGGCCAGAAATGGCTAAAATGTTCCTACAGAGATCAAGTGTTTTTGTAGTCTTCGTTTCAAGTCAACAGGCGGTGGGATTGTTATGCTAAGCATTGCAAAACTGTCAGCTTGTTGCTCCAAAGGAAAAAACATTTATTGGCCACGCAATCCTGTTATCCTTCATATTGTCATGTTCCTTTTACTCACTGAGCGTTCTGTGGACATGTGATTCCTACTTTAAGGACCAAAATTCTCCCCTGTTCCTGACCCATTACTGAGTATTTGGTGTGTTGTGCGAGTCTGGATAGTAGGCCTGACCCCTGCCTCTACAGATCAAAGTCAGCGGAACCGCTTCAGGGGTTCAAACACTTGCCGCTCCCAGAAAAAATACCATCAACTCAGGCATTGTTGATTTGCTCTGTACCTCTTGGATCTACATCCAGTAGAGCTGGGGGAAACTGCCATGGTTTTAGAGTTTAAGAGTACTCCAGGACATTTACTTTGTAAATTAAAAACTATTTAACCTGCTGAAGGTTCTCTTTAGTAATGAGGCTCAAAAGCTTTATCTCGTAGTTACACCAAAAGTGAAATAGTTGCATAGCTTGTTATAGTTTGTTCTTGTGATAAATCCATTTGCAAACGGCACAAGCCTCGGTTCAATGGATTATGGGATTTGCTCATGGACTATCACACATTGTAGCCCACTGTTTCCTTTGCTTGGGGCAGAACGGATGCCGCTGCTGCTTACCCCCCATTGTGCCCTGTCTACTTTCCAACTCACTCGCTGATTTGGTCATGGATTTTTATGCTCTGCAGTGTCGGTTCTGGCTATTTTGGCTCTTTTGAGGTGAAATCTGGTCAGAGGAAAAGAGAGAGAAAGAGAACATTGTGTAATTATACTTGCTCTGCCAAGGTCTTCCAGTTATGATCAGATTAGACTCAGAATGTATCAGACATGTCAAATCTTAAAACGCTTTGGTTAAACTAATTGAAATCAAGTAGATACACAAAGCATGTTGTGTAAGACAATGTTTGCAGGCACACAGGCATCCTGGCAGAGAAGAAGGGGAACTCATGAGGACGGGGAGGGGTCCGTAATCCGATTTTCACTAATGATTTCTTCCGTGTTCAATCACGCAGACTTGTACTCACAGTTATTCCTTTCGGTCATCACTTCTAAGAAAAGATCTCAGACCCAGTTACCCCAGAGATGTGTAACCTAACGTTTGACAGAACTTACTCGATATGCATTTACTTAATTAGTTGGTAGAGTTGATGCTTTTCTGGCATTCCTCGTGTATGAAAATGATTCGATCAATGAGGAATTGCATTGCAATTTATTGATTCTCCTTTGGACAAACACAACTATAGCAGATCCTTTGGTTTGCATAAGTTCCAAAGAGGTGAAACATTTCTTTAAATAATTAATTGCTCTCAAAGGTCTTCCAGGAAAAACAAGAAGAGCAGAGCTAAAATGAACAGTATTAATTATAATGTCACCTTCCCTTCAAGGTTTTCCCTGTTAGTATTTCCCAAAAGTACACCTAATTTTTAATCACTGTTGTCTTTCACACATATTTAGACTCAGGAAACCTATGAAACCTGTCATTGCATCTGGTATTTAATCATTACATTTGTAAAAGATGTTTAAAAGAGATACCAAAGATAATGCACAAGAGTAGAATAAAAGCATTTTTAGTGTCCACTTTTTAAAGCCAAAGGACGGTTTGGAGAGTAGATTGTAGTGTGTGTAGACATCAACCTTTCACCCAGTGACCTGAGAAGAATTCCACTGTTTCTTTATCATTACCAGCACAGGTCTGTGGCAGAATAGAGAGTTCAGCAAAGAGCTGAACAGAAATATTATCACAATATTTTTGTCATATTAATCGATTTTGATAATTATCACGGCATATTGTCATATTATGTTTGGGGTTTTTTTGTGTTCTTATACAAACTTAATGAACAGGTTACAATAACAATATTAAACATAAGATTTATTTTCAATAAATGGCACAAACTATATACACACAAAATTCCCTTAAATTATGAAAAATTATTGATTTTCAATTTTTTTAAAGTATTCAAAGTATTTGCACATACAGTAGCTGAAATTAGCAAGACAATATAAACAATAACAATTTAAAATAGTGCGCAAAACAGTTAAGGTGCAAACGTAAAATAATGCCAAACAAGTCTGCAGTACTGGCTTCTATAAGTACTTTTATATATTTTTAAAAAATCAGAAAAATGGTTAGTCAATGTGGTGCCGTTCCGGTGGGGGGAAAGGGGGGAAAAAACGCTGACTCGATTTTGAATGGCTAGCAAGAGATAAGTGACATTGACAAGCCCAGCACTGTTCTAAAAGTTGAATGGATTTCAGCTTGAAACGCTCTGAGCGCTGAAGCAAAAAACTGTCTCCACCGACGTCTTTTTTTCCCCGCTGAAGGTGCTTAGTGCTCTGAGCGCTGTAACTCATATGATTTGTATTAAAAATAGGCGCTGGACTGGTGCACTGTCTGCTGAGGGCAGTCAAAACCACACTTCCAGAGCGCTTTTCTCAGCACTTGTTGTTGCTAAGTTACGAAAAGCGTCATCGGTTACTTCCGCATTCGTTCCTATTTCATGTAAACACTGTAACGCGTTCCTTTGAGATGGGTAGTTTAGATGCCGCTATTCGGCCTCATCATGATGCAGTCTTCTTTTACTGTCTATGGATGTGTGGATGCGACAGGATTTTTTTTTTTCTCGGACGGATGTAGTCAAAGCACTAGGCATTTGTTATCAAAGTGGCTTCCTTAACTATAAAGCGCTGCGGGAAACTCTGCATTTTCATCCCCTCCTTCACTCACCGCGTCATCCTGGTTGCCCGACCACTTTGCCAGTGTTCTTCTTCTTCTACGTGATAGGTCAAAGACATTGTGTATTTTTTAAACGCATTGTCGCATAGTGGGCAAAAGAGTGTGATTGAATTTTATAGCCTACGTTTATCATCGTTATCGTTATCACATTTTTCTCAATGTAAAAGCTCGATCGTTTTATCACCCAGCACTAGTTCAGCAGAAGAAGAGACACCAGGTGGAGATTTTGTACTAAATTTAACGTCTAATCATTATGACAGATAGAGTCCACTAAAACAACTCCTCTAAAACAGCGCTAACGTGATCCTCCTCTTGCACAGAATCTGTGTCAATAATACTTTAATCGCATCTACTAATCTGTTTAGTGGTCATATGAAACTGATCACTCCAGAAAGAGAGAGTCAGTTGACAAGTTCAGTTCAGCAGGAAATGTAGGGAACACTACCCTTTGTATCCTATTTAGCTGACATAAACGATCCCTATTGGCATCCACAGCTTATAGCGAGAATGAAACTGATTCAGAATAGTGAGGCCAAAGAGGACGCTTCCTCTCTCCCAGCATAGCTATTATGCCTAACATGTAATTTTTCGGAATAAGTAGCTGACTCTTTTCGGGGACATTCATTCTTTAAATGGCGTCAAGAATCCAGCTGGAGCCTGGCTTTTGAGTAAGGTTTCAGTGGAAGGTTTCATCAATATGTTAAGTATCCGTCATGATTTTTTTTGCACTGGGAATTGTCAAAGAAATAGCTGACCAAAGCAGGTTAAATGCTGTTCTTGACAATAAGTAGGTCAGCCTGACTATCATGTGCAGTGAGTCAAATCCAGAACAGTGTAGGCAAAGCAAGTATTTACATATCACATTTTCATACACACAGGTCATTCAGTGTGCTTTATGGGAATACAAATAGAGTGCATTAAATTATATAAGGAGTTGCAACCTTCCGAATAAAGCAGGAGAGCAGCGTCTAGGTCCATCAAGTTAAAGTTCTGACCAGAGTTGTTTTGTTCTCACCATTTAAAATCCCCAACAGTTTATCAGTATTTCTATTATTCATGGCATATTGAGGCATTTGTGGTGGAGCAGTGGTCTGAGCAATCTAAATAAAAACAAAGAGGATGATTGAATACTAGGGGAAGCTTAAAAACACCTTTGGGTTCCTAAGCAACACCCTTACAGCCAATTTGCTCCAGGGAGAATGTCCCTGTAATTACAAAATGTGAATTGCTGTGGAAAAGAGCGTCTGATCTTTTGGGGAAATGAGTGGAGCATCACAATATACAGTACTGCATGAATAAGTTTCTCTAGGCCTTGTTTTCACAAAAATCCTCACATTTTGCTTTTAGACGCCAAAATGCTCACTGAGATAAAGTTTTGTCGTGGTTGTCAAAACCATGATCTCCATCCATTAGCGCACAAAGATTTTTGACATGGGATGTGGTCTTGAGTTCTCTGGATTCTAGTAGAATAGAATGTAGTAGAATGTAGAACTCTTTTCACCCCTGACCGTTCATGCCTGCAAGTCAAATGTTTCCCAGGCTGATTTATCTCCTCGTGGATGCAGTGAAGGGTAGATAAGTGGTGATGAGTTCTGTTAGCATCACGCTAAGCTATATTAGAGCTCTGCCCTTTAAGGCAGAAGATCCCTCGCACACAATCTTTCTCATTGTGGCCTGGTCATGTGCCTCAGGGCAAAGAGACAATGCAGCAGAACAGGAAGAACACAATGGACAAAACCGTGACTCTCCAGGAAGTGCTCTTACTCAAATGAGCTAGGGTTTAGTGTTTGGAACATCAGTGAACTTAATCGAACTGTGAAAGCTGATCTGTAATTGGACAGAGCAGCATAAAGCTGCATTCATTTGAATGTGGTTCATAATGACCATTTCCTGGTTTGAACGGTAAAACAGCTAAGACCGTTTGGCACCAAAATGCTTTAAATGGTACAAAACACCTCTTAAGCTTGCCATTAAAACTGCTCTTCATGGGCCATCTTTAAGTTGTTCATCTGCTTAAATATCAAGATTTTAAGCATGTCTTTTTTTTCCTTTATGGGCCAATCTGGCATCATTTATTCTGTTTAGGCCCTTAGGCATTCTTGGTAGATTGACCTTTCTAGAGTGAGGTTAATGATTCATTGCTTCTCCTCAATTCCTCACGACGTTGCAGTTTCTCCTTATGAATCCATGCCCCAGCATCCGAGTACTGTCATATTGTTTGCTTATTTCCATATCAGGATATGATTTTAATCTTGCACACCGTGTGATACCCAGTGTCACCGGGTCTTAGGAGAGCACACAGTGTCCTCTTTTTGAAATTCTCATTTAACTGGAATTATAGGCTTACAGATGAGAACAGCACAAAGGATTATGCTTCAGCCTCCATTAGAGCATTAGGACTGCAGAAGAGGTACACGCTTGAAAAGCAAAGGAGGAATGTAGACGTTGTAGTACACTGTTGTTTCACAGAGATGAAGATAAAATACAATAAGGCATGGTGTTTAATTTGGCCATATTTCCATTAACACTACCTGTCACAGTGTGACCACAAATGAACCTCGCTGCATGTGGTGATTTGTATTTAGCATTTATTACAGGTGTGAACCTTCACTGGTCTCATTTAATTCGATTGCGATTAATTCGTCAACGAGCACGATGCATCCCATCAATTTTCCCAACAGTTTTCAACTGCTTTGGTCCCAGAGGTAACCACTCAGACTTTTTATTATAACGTTTTTGATATTTGCATAAACGTCATTATTCATAAAGAAGGCCAGGAAATGTTTGGAAAGTAAATAAAATAAATGAAAAAGTAATAAAACTGGATTGCATGTCACAGACCACCTGCAATGCCGCTGCGGACCACTAGAGGGCAGCAGACCGCCGGTTGGAAACCCCCGATATAATTGATTATGGTCTGCCACAGAATCGATGTTGAATCATTTATGTCTGCATCTCGATGCATTGATTATGTGATTCATTTAAAGATCCTGAGTATTTATAGCTATTTATCTATCCATCCTTGTCGCTAGCTACCTTGTATTTAATGCTATGCAATCAGAGGGGCCCAAATATTGATGAATATTTTGTAGTACAAGAATATGCATTCTCATTAGTTTTTTACATCTACAGCATTTAGCCGACACTCTTATCCAGAATGACTTACATTTTCCTAATTTCAGGGACAGTTCCCCTGAGAGCAACTTAGGGTTAGGGTCTTGCTCAGGTCTTTACCAACATTGGTAACACCAGAGGTCGGCTTCGAACCCACAACCTCTGGGTCCGAAGGCGAGTGTCCTACCACTAGGCCACCAACACCCAGTTTTCTCATTAGGACTGCACGATATTCTTTCAACATCATCTTTCTAATGCGGTAGTCACACTGCAAAAAATGAAATCTTAACAAGCCAGAAAATCTTAAAAAGAAAAAATAGATCTTTTTTTTATTTTAAGAATAACTGACTTGACTAGACTTGTATGTGTAAGATAAATAATCAAATTTTAAGAAACGTCGGCTACAATTATCTTATTAAGAAAAACTTACTGATTATAAGAACTTCTTACAATGAAATAAGAAATTTAATTAAGAGAACGGACAGGTTCTCATGCTCTCCACTGCGAGCACTGCAAAAAATGCCTTAAAATGTACTATTTTTGGGGAAAAAATACTTATTTCAAGCAAAATTATCTGCCAGTGCAGCAAGAAATTGCACTTGCTAAGATTTCTTAAAATAAGAAAAAAAATACTCAAAGACTAAGTATACACAACTTAAATTAAGCAGAATATACTAGTTTTTTTCTCCAAATCTCTTGAAACAAGTAAAAATATACTTACAGTCTATCTGTTAACACAACTCCTTTACCAATGTAGGTTGTTTTAAGAAAAAACTGCTCAAAATTAGTTGTATTACCTAGGTAGGATAACTCAAGATACATTTTCTTGAAACAAGTCAAATAATCTAAATCAATATTCAGTCTTACCAAGAAAATAAATCCAAAAAATGGTGTAACAAGATTAAAATGCTGAATTCAAGTCAATTACACTTGTACAGATTTTTATTTTTTGCAGTGAGTTAAGAAATTCATGACAACTTTGCTTATTTTAAGAATATTAAAGCTAAAAACATGGAAAAATGGAAAGATTTTTTTTCTTGCTTTAGGAGATCTTAACAAGATAAATTTTCTCACTATATTGGCAGATAATTTTGCTTGATTCCGGTACCTTCTTTCTTATTATCCCTTTCTTTTTCTTATTTTCTGACACTGATTTTTTGCAGTGAACATGACATCATGACATCATCATGACAACTTTTTTGCTGCTTGAAACAAAACCTGTCTGTTTTCCGGGACTAATCTGAAAATTAAAAACAATTATATAAACTGCCTTTATTTAAAGGTAGTTAGATAAAGTTCAGACTCCTCAGGATTAAGTGCAAATAATATTACTCAAAACACTCTTCAGCATGTACATGTACTATTTATGTAATGTGGTAAAACCATTATGTCGTAATATACAGTATATAATCACAAAAACATTTTTGTTCAAAATTATGGAGCTATAATTCTTATTGTTCTTGAATTTGGTCTTATGTCATCCAAGCCAGCTGGAGTAATGACCTAAGCTATGTTAGCTGTGTGCCTGACCTGTTAAGAGGGTTTGAGTCTTGTCCACCTCCTGCATTAAATGATGACCCGATGTCAGCGGTGATAATATACATCAGTACGGACGTAATAAATGGGTCCAGCAGATGCCAGCTAAGAACAACGACAGCATGACCCCCCTCGCCTAACCTTTGATATAATACAAGGACTGTTTCAATTCTCCATATACACACACACACATACTTATACACACAGCCACAGCTGCTTCATTCACATGGAATGGTTTATCATATGCTCATCTATCACCACTGCACTGATGACTTGTCTGCTACATTTGCATGTACATATTACAGCAGTCTGAAGTGTATAGTCAATACGTGCGATGTGATGTCATTAGAAATTGACCACCACGGGGCAGTGGTAGCTAAACGGTAAGTGTAATGAGGTGGCCCCCTGATCTGAAGTGCTCATGAGCAGGTACCATCCCCACTGCCCACTGCTACTTCACGTATGGGTCAAATGCCGAGCTCACATTTTGTTGTGGTGCAGTGTGCGCTGCACTGTGGTGTGTTCACAATGACAAATAATCACTCACCCTTATTCTGTCATGTGTAGCAAAGTGGGAAAAGCAAAATCAGTGCATAAAAGATTATGTGTAGCTCAGTAATTATGGAATAGTCCCTATATAATATTTAACAGGCCACGACTAAAGGCTGGGCAATGTGACCCCAAATCATTATCATGATTAATTGAACATTTTACGTCAATTACTATTCATTTGGATTTTTTTTTTTTGAAGGGTTATTTATATGAATTTTTTCCCCTCCGAGTTCACTGACAAGGTTTGTACTGTGAACATGTTCAACTATTAAAGCTGGGATATCTTTTCCTACAAAAGCGTGCATAATTTATTCATATGTTTTTAAAATAACTGGAAGGGGCAGAGTCACGTGACAACACATGAGGTAGTATGTTTTTAAGCCAACACTACAATGGACACACATGGGGGCAATGTGGACGGAATAACCGTCGTGGGCAAGATTACATCAATTAGAGGTTCTGAATGCCGACATTGATTAATTGTCGATGAATTGTTGCATCCTACTAGGGCTATCGCAAGTAGTTGCCAACATCATCAATATTTAAATCAGTGCATCAATTTAAGGAGCTTTAAAAAATGGAGGAAGCTGTAGATTTAAGAATTCAACGTTAGAGAGTCAGTTGTAAAATTTACAAAGACCTAAGACTTTCAAAACATGGGAGTAGTTGATGGTGATGTGAAAGATGTTTTGTTCACTGTGCAGAGCTGACCAAAGCAGCAGCAGTGCTTTACACGAGCACCTGAAGCAAAAAGGGTTTCCCTTTGTGTTGTACTTGTATAAGTATGGATGTGGCAAATAAAGAATCTTTTGTTATATACCAACAAAGATTCTAAACCGGTTTGTGATAATCGTTTGGTGGTTATTTCTGGACTGGTCAGGATGGAAACACCCAAATTTGGGGGGAAAAGTTGAGTGATTGATTCGGTGAGTGAGTAAACACACCACACAGTGCACCACAACCAAATGTGACCTCTGCATTTAACCCATCCGTGAAGGGGCAGCTAACAAGCACCCAGGGAGCAGTGCTTGGGGACAGTACCTTGCCTATAAGTACCTCAGTGGTAACTTTACCGGCCCTGGATTTGAACCTGCGACCTTCCGATCACGGGGCGAACACCCTACCGTTACGCCACCAACTGCTCCGAACAATACTATTGTAGTTTGAAGAACCCAGTTTAAGCTCCACATGCTTTAAATGCACCTTTATGGACTGGAAGAACTTGAACACAGTATTTGATATGTGAGTGTCTGTGCAGAAAGGAGACCGGAGTTTAGTGCAACGATGGGATGTTTTCTGAGGGCAAGTTCAATTTAGGACATGCCAGCCGGGAAGTCACGCACATGCTCAACATCTATGAGTCACGTCCTGCCACAAACTCACACCACAACACAGACAGAGCGAAGTGAAAGACGGCAAATCCAGGCAAAGGGGAAGCTCATCTTGATCCCTGCCATTAAGAAGGATGTTTTTAATGAGCAGAGCTAATTAGGTGGGAGTAAGCCTGCTTTGCCAGATTAAACAGCAGCCTGAGCAGATTTCGCTTGTGCTGCTGAACTCTGCCTTACCCGCAGCAACTGCTGAGACAGAATGTGTGTGTGTGCGGGTGCATGTTCATGAGCGTGTGCTCTTTAGTTTTGCCTTAAGCTCCGACTAAGAGTGCATTGTCATTACGTTAAAAGCAGTACTGTAGGTCTACAGCGCTTAAACAGATGACTTTCTCGTCAGAACTTTGCGTTCCATCTTAATATTGTACATTTTGTGTATAGTAATGAATAAAAAAAAAAACTAGAGCTGAAACGATTATTCGAATAACTCGAATAATTCGATTACAAAAAATGGTCGAGGCCAATTTTCTAGAATCGACGCGTCGTTTAAGTCATTTTATTCGCTACAGCATGCGCCGCTTGTGTTTCACACAGACGCTTATTAATGACGCACAATATTTTCAGTGGCGCGATCAAAACGAGAATAGATCCCCCTGTATGTGAACGTATTTGTGAGATATTCCGTGCACAAAAACAGAAGGAAATGCGTAAAAACGCATAAATGGCATTTTTTTTGCGATGTGCGCTGTGTTTGTGAACGCCTGCGTAAACGCCATTACTCGCTAAAACGCTCCGTTTCCGTCAAAACGTCCCCTTTATTACGGACAAAACGCATATTTTAGCTGATAAATAACCACAACAACCAGCGTTCCACTCACAATACACACATTTATTGAGATTTTCCCATCGATTTTTTCACAGTTCGTTCCGGAACGCGCTGAACCCTTTATTGTGACGCGGCTCTGTGGCGTGTATGGGGGATTGTGGGAAATGCAGTTCTCTTCCAGAAAGGCCAAAAGCAACTCATTTTATTGGCCAAATTGGTTCAAAATGACCCTTGAACTTCATGTTTCTTCATTTTCAATTAAATACAACAACATAAAGCGTATATGACTAACTTCTACTCACACTAGAATAAGCCTAATAACAAATGTATTGTCATTTTTGTTTTTTGTTTTTTAAATGTATCTGATTACTCGATTAATCGATAAAATAATCGATAGATTGTTCGATTACAAAAATAATCATTTGTTGCAGCCCTAAAAAAACCTCCTTCAAGCTACAAAATGTGTATGCACAGGCTTAATTATGTGGAAAGTGCTGGCTGTTAGTCTACTCACTGTAGCATAACGGGGATATTACTGCTATTTCTAAGTCTAATTTAGAAAATTAATTTGTAGGGATGCACAATAATTGTTATTATGAATTATTGGCCGATATCCGATATTTATCTGATATATATCTAAAGATTCCGATGCCGATATTAGACATAAGATATTTTGCTCGTCAAAGTTCCACTGCTCGCTCAGAATTTTGGCACAGAAATAGCAATATAGTTCTGACATTTCTAACACAGCGCCAAGTCAAGCGAGTGTGAAAGCAGAGTCAAGCAAGGGCGGAGCATTTCAAACGCAGTGCACAACATTTTAACCAAAGGTCACTTCCCGCCCTGTGTGGTGTACCAAGTCAATTAGAGCTCATGTAACTGGCTGCCCCTTGCCCCCTAGAGGCCCGCAGTGGAGCTGCAGGTGGTTCGTGATGTGCAGTCCCGTTTCACTGCTGAAATCACTTTAAAAAAAAATTATTCCTTGTTAATTTTTCAAAACATTTCCAGATGTTCAGGGAATCTTTATGAATAAGGAAATGAATCCAAATATAATCCAAATAATAAAAGCTCTGAATTATTATAATGGCATTGCTTGGTGATTTTCTGGTTGCAGCGTAAACATTCGAGTTAAAAAGAACATCGCAGTAGCAACTGCGGCTGCCCAATCTGCGATCCATGCTCAGTCTGTGTGCAATGTGAAGTAATGTAGAAAAATGTATGGGCTGCATCGAGATATCGTATTTACATTTACAGCATTTGGCAGGCGCTCTTATCCAGATTTTCTAATTTCAGGGACAGTTCCCCTGAGAGCAACGGAGGGTTAAGGGTCTTGCTCAGGGACCCAATGTTGATAACCCCAGAGGTCGGGTTCAAACCTACAACCTCTTGGTTCAAAGGCGAGTGTCCTTCCAGTAGGCCACCAATCATTGACCTAATAATTGTAATCAAGTCGTGAGACCACAGTTACAAATACTACGTATTACTTTATGACAGAGCTACGTATAACTGGACGACAGCGCTTGGATGTAGTTTCCTCTTTTTTCTCTGCAGCTTGTAGTGTAGCTTACTGCAATATTTAAAGAGTAGCTTGGCTGTACATTTTAATCATGAATAGCTTGTAGCCTGAAAAGCTTCTACAGTACAGATTTTAGCTTCAATGTTATCTTATCCGGACATTATGTGAGTTACTTAGAATTGTGAGTGGTTATTTGTCATTGTGAACACACCACAGCACGGCACACAGTGCACCACAACCAAATGTGACCTCTGCATTTGACCCATCTGTGAAGGAGCAGTGGGCAGCTAACATGGGCAGCCCCAGTGTTGCAGTGCTTGGGGACCATACCTTGCTCATGAGTACCTCTGTGGTATCTTTGTTGGTCTGGGAGTCGAGCCGGCGACATTCTAATCACAAGGTGAACGCCATAACCGTTACACTACCAACTGCCCCAACGAGTTGAATATCTGATCAAGAATTCCAATGAAGTAAAAGTGGAGCAAATTATTCAACAGTTGTGTAAGTTGTGCTATGGAGTGCTATTATTCTATGTTATGAGGGTAAACTGTGCACTGCAGGTACATTCCAGTACTGGGACTGAAACGATGGACACTTGGCCTTTGCTGATGTCATGCCTCTTCCCGTCCAAAAGGTGGCACCGCATCACCCATTTTACCTAACACTGGGTGCTGTTTTATCAACCGTCTGAAAAACACCAGAAAACTCCAGGCTGGAAGTTAAAGGAGAACATCTGCTTTGGTGTCTTTCAGCAACAGCATTACTGGACATTGGGCGGTGAATTTTCCTCTAAACAGCTCGACAGAACTTAGAATCTGAGCCTGAGGTGAAAGTCTAAAACGAGATGGCTTTTGCTGCAGAGCGAGGAGGTGAAAGGGGACATTGCTGGAACGGCTAGAAAAAGATTGGACTTTACATTTGGATCAGTACCAAACGTGCAGTCAGCATCTCAAGGTCTAGCCGTCTCGGGCCAGAGACGCAATTATCATGATGAAACATCATTAATCCAGTCAGGGTTTCTCGAGCACGTCTGCCATCCCCTTAATTGCAGACTCCACATTTCATCTCATGCCGGTGCGAACTGGGCATGTTTAGGAGTGAATGAGGCATTGAGTGCTTTCTGGCATGAATTATGACCCACTCAGTTAAAATGAAGCCGCTCGTCCACTCGAGCAACACCGAAAGAGTTAAATTTGCGAAGAGTGAAATCTGGTTTTCACTTTTCGCTTTGTGCCTTTAGGCGGAAAGGTATGTCACGTGTGGAGATGAAGCACAAAAGCCAGACAATTTGCTTACCATTTTGTACTCTCTGCCTTTATGAGACTATGTGCTGCCTCGTAGTAAAGTAACAGCACGAATACACTCAGTATTGGATGGATTTTATGTGGTGTGACATAAAACACACACACAGACATCTAGTCGTCTTTGTGAGATACTTATTCCATTCACTCCTATAGCTAGGGCTGGGTGTCGTTCAGAATTTTACGAGACCGGTACTAAATAGGGATGCACTGATTGCAATTTTCTTGGCCGATTCCAATTACCGATTTTTTTGTAACTGTGATCGGCCGATACCGATTTTTCCGATACCGATTTTTTTCCCAGATAATAGAAAATTAGAGCTGCTGCGAGAAAAAATGGGTTTCAACTTTTTTAATGTAACGTGGTAGTTACTTTCCCTGTTTACTAGTTACTTTTATAATAGTGACATATAATAGTGGCAGCTCTACAGCAAATACAAACAAAAATCTAATTTTCTTTAATATAATGCTTTATTTTCATAACAAATTTTCTTTACAAATTTAAATAAATAAAATGTAGCTCGTAAAATGTAAAATGTAACAACTCCAGTAACTCGACGTCCGAAAAGTGACGCCTACTTGGCATTGTGTATTTTGGGCAGAGGTGATTGAACTATGAACTATGGAAAACGGCTGATCATCTAGTGATCATCTTGTGATTGACTTGTGCATCTGTGTTTATGTTGAATTGGGGACAGACAAGTGGACAAGGGGAGCCATTGATTGCGTGCTTATTAAACGTGTAAGACCTAACTATTAAATTATAATTATAAGGTTGATAAACTATAACTTGTGTTTAATCTACCTGTCGCCGTTGCTCTTCCTCCGTCATCTTTGGTTTTTCTGTAAAACCTGTCTGTAGCATGCAGTCAATCAAAGACATTCGTGAGAGGAAAAATACAATTTGCGCGCAATATTATCACAACCGCGAACTCGATTCTTAATTTTGTGCTCTCGAGTTTCACATTTGTGCGCGCGACTTTGAAATTTACGCCCGCGAATTTTTTGCGGCAAGCCATTTTGCGCGCTCTAATTTTGGCATTAATGTGACGCCATACTCACGCACCCAAAGTTCATTTCGTCGCCGCACAATGTCACCCCATTCTAAGTGAATGAGAAATGCCTCCATTGAGCGTACATGTGAACGCTGCCTGAATGCGCGCGTGGCTGTGCTGCAAGTTATGCGCATGATCGGTTTGTAATCGGCAATACGTGTGAGTGATCGGCCGATCACCGATCAGGCCAAAAATCGTCCGATTCCGATCGCTGGCCGATCGATCGGTGCATCCCTAGGAGCCTACTAAATATGACCAAAATCTCATATCCCGATAAAGATATATTTCACAATATAGTACAGTTTCTGTAAATTCAGTGGAACTTACAGAATTATATATTATATACAGTATATATTTCCCCTTGTCCTGTCCCGTTGCATTAGACAAACAGAATTTATGGTCTGCCTTGCAATGGAGGAGTGTGGAAATCTCTTCATATTGCACATTGTAGATTTATTCCGACAGACAAAGCACATTAAGAACGGACAGAAAAGTGAACAACATGTAAGAGAAAAACAAGGACAACAACAACAACCACAACAATGTCAAAAACGAAATAAATAAAAAACAAAAACAACCAACCACACACAAATATGACGCCATAGTTTTCTCTGTGTCTGCATCCCCGTGGCGCTGTGGTGACTACTGCAAACCCTCATCCAAACAACAGAAAAATATTGCTGTAAGCAGTGTATTTTGCAACACCACGAAATAGACGATACCACGAAGAGTATGATATGAAGCAACTGACGTTTTAATTTCAGCATCCGACATATTTCGTCATATCGCACAGCTCTATCCAGTGCCACCATTCTGATACCAGTTTATGAACGATCCCTTTCTTGATTCCATTCTGTTTTTTAGTCAATTTCAACAGCACAAAAACATTAACATTAGAGCACAAATCTTTTATTTTCTGAAGGATCGGCCATTCAAAGCAGTTTAGATCTTTACACATGAAAATTATTGTTAAGGAATCAGAGTTTGGCTCCTCTATAAGATCAGACAATTTCAGTTGGTACCACAACAGTACAGAAATCTGGTACCCAGCCCTAGCTACAGTGAACCTCACAGTAATGCTCACTGCTCGAATGCTTTCCTCTCCTGATCTTGTGCTCACTACGGGTGCTGATCTTGTGCTTGGCAGGCCACCCGCGAGTCTCATTTGAGAGTAATGCCATGTGATGTGCAGTGCAGGAGAGACGTGCAGAAAGAGTCGCGGTGAGCAGAGCCACGGCCACTTAGCCAGAAAGCTCAGCGGAAGTGCAGAGGAGAGAGTTATCCCTGCTCACTACCTCCAGGGCCCGGAGCGGGCGAGGAACAATAAAGTATTTATGGTGTTTTTTCTGTACATTCAGACACTGTGCATATATTTTTTATACACCATGAAGTAAGAGCTTTCATAAATACAGTGGAATCCAGTTCAGATTAAATATTATAATCAGCAAGATGGTCTCAGCAAAATGGTCAAGATGCTCAGACCAACTTAAGCTGTTCTGAACCCGTGAACATCTACATTGATCATCATTAAACCTAAAATGTATGTTTGGTCTGGGCTGGGATTTTTGTCATCAGTGTGGTAGTTTGCCAGCGAGTGGTTAGGTCTCGTCACGCCCGGCTTTGTGAGAAAGTGAAGTCACAGACACTGCGACGGGCATTTATTTGTGCCTAGAATTACAAATATAGTACCAGTAAAATTATATAGTATAGTAAAATTTTCGCCAGTGTGTCACCCCCACATTACAAATGCTTCTGTTGCCTCTGGTGTGTCGGAACACTTTACGGAAACCATGCAATTTTCCATAACATATACAAAATATTCTTACATTCACTACTGTCGAGTGAGTGATTATTTGTCATTGTGAACACACCACAGCACAGCACACAGTGCACCACAACCAAATGTGACCTCTGCATTTAACCCATCTGTGAAGGAGCAGTGGTCAGCTAACAAGCGCCCGGGAGCAGTGCTTGGGGACGGTACCTTGCTCATGAGTAGCTCAGTGGTAACTTTACCGGCCCTGGATTCGAAGCTGTGACCTTCTGATCACGGGACAAACACCCTACCGTCACGCCACCAACTTCCACCCTTTGCATGCATGCAGTCTTCTTCTTCTTCATTAGGGTTCGGGACAGCGGATCAACTGCCTTGTTATCAGCATTTTGAAGTGGCAAAATTGGAAATTTTATTACGGCGTGTGCCATATATCTTCTTTGTTCCACATGAGGCCAGTGCTAATGTCTGGAGTAGCCGTGACGCATGAATCTGATGGGTTCTGGTTTTGCTTTGCTGGGCCGATTACCTTCTGGGGCTGTTGGCTTTATTGGATTCTTGTGTGGGTCTGCTGATCTCAGATAGGGAACGCAGAGAACCATTATCTAAAAATATCTGCAGTTTCTCTGCCCCATAAGTTAGGAGTGCCACCTGGCTGCTCTACTTCATAACAACGGCACCCTTACCTCAGGTTTCATGATTTCCTTAAACCTACAGAAAACCTAGGTGAGGTTAATCAGAAAGGATGAGTGTCTGCCATTTACTCCACTTTGTGGAAGCACTTAGATCTGCAGCTTACGCTTTGACAGTGAGCTTCTTGATGTATCCAAGAGCGATAGAAAACATCTGAAACCCAGTGCCACAGTGCAGAGATTTTCTTGGAATAATTGGGGGGAGGGCGGCACGGTGGCTAGCACTGCCGCCTCACAGCTAGAAGGTCCTGGGTTTGATCCCTTGGGGCCTTTCTGTGTAGAGTTTGCATGCTCTCTACTTCTCTACTACGTCTCTAACCTCACCCAGGTTTTCCGTAGGTTTTGAAGGAGAACAGCCAGGTACTCCACAATAACACTGGCAAGAGCGGGCGGTCATTGCGTGTGAAACAGCTGATGCAAACAGGAAGTGACAGTACACTGCTTCACTGATTAGAACATTCAGAACCAGGAGGTGTGACAAAGGCGCATTACGTAGTGTTACCCTTTTCACTGCTTTGTGTTGTGATTTTTGGGTGGAAAATCATCCAATATACTGTATCATCATAAATCTTTCCTCAAATATCGAAATCGGAATTTTTTTTTTTAATGTTATATCGATGCTTAAAAGACCTGTAGGATTTAAAGGCTTCCTGATCAGTTTATCACAATGAGAAGGTCCTGGGTTCCATCCCCGGGTCGGCCGTAAGGCCTTTCATGCTCTCCCCGTGTTCGTGTGGGTTTCCTCCGGATGCTCCGGTTTCCTCCCACAGTCCAAAAACATGCACTATAGATTAATTGGCGACTCTGAATTGGCCCTTAAGGTGTAAATGGGAGTGTGATTGTGTGAGTGTGTGTGCCCTGCGGTGTGTTGGCGCCTGCCCAGGGTCGCCCCCCCCGACCCCTTTTGGGATTAAGCGGTTCGGATAATGAAAGAATGAATGAATGAATGAACCATCACAGTGTTTCTAACAGTCACAGTGAAAGTCAAAAACTTCAGCAGTTACTCCTCTGCTGATCCCTTCTGATCTCTCTCTTTCTTTTCCCATAGAGGACTCTTACTTAAGGCAAGATGAGATCTGGTTATTGGACGGCAACGACTCTATGTCCCACGAGCCCCTGTGCCGAGCCACTAGGCCTGACCACCTCGACTTCCTTAGGATCACGCCGCCGGAAGATGACATCATTGGAGACACTCCTTACCACTCGAAGTCTGGGCTCAGAGTGAGTATTACAGCGTCTCAGTCATATTCAGAGAAATGGAGGCCAGGGTCATAGGAGAAAAGGTTGTTTGTGTGTGTTTAAAAATAGCAGTAAACCGAGTTTCTCTTCAAGTTAATCTACTGTGCCGGCCTACTCACCTCTATCTAACTACCGGTTACTAGGGATGTAACGATACATCAGTCTACATTGATACTCTATTTCAATGTACCAATTAGTACACTGATTCATTGATTAACAAGATCAGATATCATACATATTGTAATGTACCTCAACAAATAAGTGAGGCGCTGATTATTTGCCGGTGTGAACACACCACAGCACAGAGCAACATGCACCACAACTCCGCATTTGACCCATTTGTGAAAGAGCGGTGGGCAGCTGACATGGTCAGTGCTCGGGGACGGTACCTTGCTCATGGGTGCCTCAATGGCACCTTTACCCGTACGAGATTCGAACTGATGACCTTTCTGGTCACGGGGCGAACTCCCTAACCGTTACGCTACCAACTTCTCCACTTGAACGGGAGCTCTATTTTTATGAAAAGAGAAGACCGTTTTTCATCCGGTTGTGATGTGATAGGAATGAGTGTGATTCTTTTAAATCAGAATATCATCTTGTCTTCCACTGATCACTGAACTCCTGAATTGAATTGAATCAAAATGAAAACGTACCATCACCGACTTTGTGATATCAGCAGGCATTGCATGGGTATAACATCACATCGTTATGAAACTTGTGATTTACGTCCCATGTGGTTACACAACAAAGTTATGCATTTTCCTAAATCATTACCATCACCCTTTAATCTTACTACCCATAAGCTTTGGCCCTCTGCTTCTTTTAAGAACTCGTAATGCAGATAGTTTGATTTGCATACTCCCAGACCAGTAGAATGAAATCATGCTTCCAGTGGGTGCGGAGAACACACCTAAATACTCCCACACATAGTCAGACATGCATACATCCTCACATTTCATGCATAAAGTCTGCCCCGGCAGAAAAGCCCGTTCCAAATCCCTTTTGGAATGAGAGCATGTATGAGACCTCAGCAGGTCATCAAGTACGCTGTTTTCAGAGCAGAATGAGGAAAAAGAAAAACTAATGCTGTAAGTGGAAATGTGGAGTCGACATGAGCAGAAAACTTTCCAGCAAGTCTGGAGTTGTTATGAGTTAATTCTGGACTCAGCATGACTTGGCTAATTGGCTGTGGGTCCAGTGTTAAGCAAGCATTGCTTTGCAGGAGAACACACTCACAAACACACACACACATCTAGTTTTTTAAGTAAAAAAGAAAAGGACTGTTGTTTTCCTTATGACGAAAAAGTTCTCACAGAGACACAAAATTTTTAGGTTTGTTGGTTTATAAGCCACAATACAGGATCTGTGTCCACCAAACACTTTTTAAAATAAAAATGCTATGAGCTTCAGCGTTTAGAGTGCTAAGTGCTTTTAGTGGGAAAAAAACGTAGGCAGTTTTTTACCACAGTGCTCAAAGAGCTTCAAGTTGAAATTCTTGCAACTTTTACAACAACGCTAGGCTCGTCAATGCCACTTATCTCTTGCTAGCCAATCAAAATCGAGGAAGGGGTGGGACATAGTATATAGTCAAGAACTCACTAACAACAAGCAGCTGGAGAAGCTAACTACTTCAAATGCCAAAATGCGATTTCTCTCCATGGTAAAGATAATCTCTTTTACAAGACACGTTACAATGTTTACATGAAATCAGGGTTGCCAACTCTCACGCATCCGGCGTGACAATCACGCATTCAGCCTCAATCTCACGCTCAAGAAAGAAATCTCACGCCAAATCTGAAATTCTTCTGAGTTGTAAATTTTTACAACTTACAAACCCACAATCTCACTCTGAGGTTTTTGGAAAAGTTGGCAACCCTGTGAAATGCGAACGAGCGTGGAAGTGCCCGATGCCGCTTTTCGTTACTTAGCAACAGCAAGCACTGAGAGAAGTGCAGAGGCCCTAAGTCCTCACAACCTACTAAAAACGTGCACATCTTTTGACAATCTCTTTTTGAGGTGTTTTCACTGAGTCTTCCGTTTAGTAGTTCTAAATAATACTATGTAAAACCTGTTCCTAAACCCTTACCTTAACCTCAGTATCCGAAAGGATAGGATTTTTAACTCCTTCAGATTAACAAATAAACATTTCTATAAAATCATTTCTTTATGAGGACTAGTCCACACCTACATAATGTCCTCACAAAGCAAAGCTATGAATTTCAGGCTATATTTTAAAATAATACTAAACCCACCTCTAACCTCAGGCTAATTTTAAAAAGTAGTTTCGTTATATTCTACATTTAAAATCTTTAACCTCTCCATAAAAGCACTTTGGTCCTCACATACATAAATTTGGGGGATTTTCTACATTTAGTCTCTCTCACACACAGACACACACACATACTTGTCATGTACAGAGACATTCTAGCTGCTTGCGGTGTTTTACAGTTCACTGCAATCACTTTGCCACTCCCATCCACAGCTGAAGCTTTCCACACACTACTGCCGTTCACCACAAACTCTGTAATGTGGCTGTACACACACTCTTTAACACAGTCAAAATAAGACACTCCCAGGACAGCCCTGTCAGCAGTGAAAACAAAGCTCTAATCCACATTAGCGTTAGCAGGAGAGTGTTAAGGAGACAGGATAGAAAATTAAAGCAGAAGGTGTGTTCATTTCTGTTGAACAATGTTAATGGCTATCAGGGTGTCTTTTGTATTTTAGCTGTATTTCTTACTAATTGTATTCTTGACATTAATACCAGAAGATATTAATAGATTTGACCTTTGAATAGATACGGGTGTTGCAGACTATAAATGCTGTCTAACAGGCAGAGACATACCTCAGACTTAGATGTCAGAGAATGCAGCTCACCATTGTTTTCATAAATCTACTCATCTTTTGTAGCACAAAGAGTAGAACAGGTACAACACCGGATTTTTCTTACACAAGCGCTACTAATGGGTCTGCTTTGAGGATTAGGTTTCTTTAATCCCCACATCTCCTCACTCTAATACCAGGACTTGTGTTGCAATGCTTTAGTCTTTTATCCAGTGCCAGTTTGCAGATTGCTATCAATGTCCTAAAATCATTAAACTTGCCTATATGTTCTTTTTTCCAACACACACACACACACACACACACATAAACACACCCTTTTCTACCAGGTTACATTTTAATTTACCATTGGCAAAACACGACTCACCAGTTTTCCAACATCTCAGTTAATCACCTTCACTGCCTTTTGTCTAAAAGCTTTTTAAAGTTCTCTAAGGAATGGAATGTGGTGCAATTACAACAATTCTGCATTTCCCTTTAAGAAACATTTCACCTAGCAAGAAAAGAATCAGCTGTTGCAAGTTGACAGGACTTTCGGGTAGATTTGTTGAACAAAGTGGAGCTTGGTTAGAGATTTTTTGGGCCAGTTTCCCAGTCAAAGATTAGGACTAGTCCTAGGCTAGTTTTAAGTTTGAATGGTAAATCTCCATTGGTACTACAGCTTAGTTCAAGATTAGGCTTAATCCAAGAGCATGAAACCAACCCCTTTATGCATGTTTGAATACTGTAGTGAATCCAAAGTACAATACAAGTGTAACCAGTGGATATTTTTAATCTTCAAAACTTCAGAAGCATTCTAGAGTTTGCTTTATGATCACTAACAATGTCAGTGTGCAAAGGTAGAGGCACAGTCTTGACTTAACCAGAGCAGCTTATAGCCAGTGGTCTAATACTGCACACAGAGGGAAACTCCACCCACTCCACCTGACCCTTGAGAAGATTAGCAAGAGAGAGAGAGAGTTAGAGAAGGAGGAAGGCTCTAACAGACATAAGGAAGTAAGTTGAAGTAATAGGACACCTGTTGGAATTTTTTTCTCCCTGGGAAAAGGCAGGACAAAGTGGAAGGGAGGAGCAAGTGACTAGGTAAACCGGCATGCTACAGTGAACCAGTGTGTCACTTTCTCAAAGACTGCACTCAACTTTCTCTGGTAGACACACAAGTTCTTACACATTCTCAAGGAGTGAGGATACGTTGCACTGGAAAGTTAGAGAAAAACCACATGCAGGATATTTCTGGGAAAACCCTGCTAACATATGTTTGAGGACGAATTGAAGTACAGCTTCTCTTTTTTTCTTGAACGCTGTATTTGTTTCGCATTGCTGAACTTCTAATTCTTTCCTGGATTCCCGTGAGAACATTTGCAGTTTGGAAAATGTTTGACTTGTTCAGGACTGTGAACGGAGTTTTATGCCACAGGGTCGGAATAGTTCTTTTCGCTAAAGGAGAAAGTCAGTATTTTTGCTGTGAGAAGAGTGAAGCTTGAGTGCAACTTGTGTTGCCAAAAGGAAGCAAGGTAAGAGAGGGGTCTTCTTTATAGGGCTGTAATTGAAGCACTGCCTGAGAGGATAAGAAGAACCAGGGGATTTGCCTCACAAAAGGCTTTTGTTTGCTCATACAAGTGAAACCTGAGCACTGTCGGGTGGAAATAGTGGTAAACATGGGAATTTTGTGACACTGGCTGGATACACAGTGCGGAACTGACCTGTTTATCAGGGCAGTTATTAAGGAAATGGATTGAGAGAAAGTTACTTAATGATCTTGGATCATGGAAAGCACAAACCGTGATCCAGACACTCAGGAGAAAAATCCACCAGGAACGTTCCTTAATAAAATATTCTCTTCTAGTGTGTTTTTGAGGCCAGATGGTCAAAGAGGTGAGGGTGCTGTGCTAAAGTCATTCCGGACATTGCCCGAAGAAGAGTCATGTCCACAACCTCTTAACGATGGTGACACCAATTGTGTTAACATTGTTGGAGCAGATCCTCCGGAGGCAGTGCCTAATGATGATAGCACTGCATTTAAGGGAACAAAGGAATCATGGGAAACTGAGTCCTGCAAAGAAGAAGCTTTGCAACCATCTCCTGTGCCACACTGGAGAAGGCCTCTTTCCACATTGCCCCCAGTGGAGGCAGATCAAGATCTAGTTCAGGTAACAAGAGTGGAGACCTACAGCGATACAGAAAATGAAGAGGAAGATTCAGATGAGAGATCCCGGTCACCTTATGAGGATAAAAGATTAGTAGATCATAAGTTGGATCAGCTATGTCATCACGGTGGGGGCAGTGAGGCCTCTAAGACTGACTTGAAGCAAGGCATCTCTGTTTGGAAGAGGTCTGGGACTAATGGCAGACTTGACAGACTAGGAAATTCTTGCCTGTTAGACGATTCAAAGCAAGACGTTCCATCTGAAGCTCCACATCTAAGTGATTGTAATGACTCGGCTTCAGATATAGTTACAGATGTGTCAGGTGCCAAAGTCCTAACTAACAGAGAACAGTCACATTCAATTGTGCCGGAAACTTCCAGAAACCAAAGAAAGACCGTTTCTTCACCACACGAGATTAAGGATTTTGATCATGTGCCTTTAGTAGGTTCTGGTTCTGCTTCAGTCTCTAAGGTTTCTGAAAATGGAAATTCTCAACCCGATGTAGCTTTTGCTAGTTCAGAATCCCTGGACTCTCCAGGTACTTCCCCTCAGCCAGTGAGTAGAAAGACAAAGGGCCATTCATCGACAGACCAGGAGGAGTCTCCTGTAGACTCTTTGCCGAGTGCCATCTCTCCTCCCTCCCGAGGCAAGCGACAAGACACGCCTGCCACCAAGAGGGACACCACAGACCCATCCACTCCATCCCCAAAAGCTCTTGCCACATCCACACCCAGGGAGCCTTTCCAGCTGCCGGCCTTGTTCAGTGGACTCCGAGTACTGAAGAAGGGCGCCGTCGGGGAAGAAAGAGAAACCGTTTCCGAGATCAAACAGAAAGACACGGACCGGGCACTGCTTAACCTCAAACAACACGTCAACAAAGCTAAGCTCGAACACCAACTAGCCAACACCTCCGTTCCCAAAAAGAGGACCGAACTCAGAGATGTAGCTGAGCCCAAGAGCCGAACGAGGCGACAACTGAATTTTGAAGACCATCGTGATGAGGAAAACCCTGAAGAGGATGTTGAAGGCAGCAGCAAGCTAGAGAACGAGGGATCAGAAATTGCCACGGAGACCAGCGTCCCAATAAATGAGGGCAACAGAAGCACAGACACGGCTTTTGACGCTTTCAAGTTATTTTTCAATCCCAAGCCTCTTAAGAAGGATCCTGTGGATGCATCTGTGGACTTAGAGGCTGTGAAGAAGAAAAGAAAGAACGAGAAAGACTTGCTCAAGTCCATCTTTGAGAGGTCTTCGAGCAAATCACCTAGCAGTGACAAGAGTTCAGTAGATTTAAAAGTATGTATCTTTTAAATGGTATTTACATGTAATGATGACTGTGATGCTAGTCTGAAGGGCTACAAAAGCTATTACAATTTTGATTCTTTTTGCTCAGTTCTTTTGGAGTCTAAAAGCCTCCAAAAGTTATTAATATTTGATTCTTTTGTTCATTTCTTTCTCAGAGCTTTTGAAATGCTCGATTGAAAATATTCCATATCTGCATTTAATCAAACTTAGTCTTTAAAGTGAAACACATTAGCAGTTTGTTAACTAGATGAAGTTGTGTTTATAGGGTCACGACAGCTAGCTGTCAGAAGTGGTTTATTTGAGTTGTTTTATGTTTTTCATGTTTTTTATTTGTCCCACACCTTTACAATCCCAGTCAGAGGTCTCCTCCCCAGGAGACAGTGAGGACAGGACACCTGGACGACTTCAAGCGATCTGGCCCCCACCCAAACCTAAGGATGAGGAGGAAAAAGTGGGACTCCGTTACACCGAAGCAGGTAGGCATAGATACTATATTTATCCCCCGTCTCACATTTGTCCTGTCCAGAAATAGACAATCCCCCACCCCATTTCTTTCTGTTGAAACTGAGTGGCTTTCTCAAAAAGCATATCTTATATCCTAATCTAATTTTATCGGGCTGTACACAAGGAAAGCAACAGCGGGTGTTGTGGTCAAATGAGGCACGTGGCTGGGTGTTCTGTCTTTTAAATCCATTTACGTGTGGAATGCACTTTAAGCTGTTGCTGGCTGCCTGGCTCTTCTTTGTGGCGTGTCTCGTGTTGTCAAGAGGTACAAACTGAGTGCAGAAAAGTAGAAATTGAAATAGAAGCCACCTAGCACATTTCTTGCTGTCCAGACTCCAAATACCTACAGGGCTTACAAGTGGGAACATGGATTTAAGCAGCAGAGTTTTAATTGCTTCACCTGCTTGTTTTGTTGAACAAGCCTTGAAATATTTAATATGTTCAACTGGTTCTACTGAATGTTTTTAGACAGTTTTTCCTTCAAAATGTTTTATTCCAAAGTTGTACTGATAGTACCAGTGTGTTTGGGTCATGGAGTAGCTCATGGCTGATTTATACTTTTGTACATTTTGAAGGAAGGTTCAAAGTCCCAACCCTGGAGGACTTTAGACGTAAACCTAGCAGCTCCTTATATTTTTAACTAGAGCTGCTGCTATCGATTCTTTTTGTAATCAAATATTCTATCGATTTTTTTTCATCGATTAATTGAGTAATTGGACAATCTTTTTTTTACTGTAAAAAGACAAGTCTGAAAATGTACAATTTGCTTTTATTCCTGAATGTTCCTTTTTTAAAACCAAAGTTAACCCTTACAGCCCTGAGAGAATTTAAGGAGTTTTTCTATACCTTTGTTTTTAGACTTATTCTAGTGTGTGTGTTTTAATGTATTTATGGCTTAGTACTCTGAAAAAAAAGGTTAGTGCCAGGGCGTAAACACTTCTTTATCCGTTTGGAATCCATCAGAATATAGAATAAAATTATAATATTGAATTTAAAAAACTGCTTTATTAAAAAATACTGAAGTTTTGAGTCATTTTGAACCAATTTAGACTCATTTTGGCTATAAAATGAGCTGCTTTTGGCCTTTCTGGGAGAGAACTACGTTTCCCACAATGCATTTTTACTCATTTCCTTCTGTTTTTGTGCACAGAGTTACTCACAAATAATTTCACTGTCTTTGCCTTGATCGCGCCACTGAAAAAAACCTTCTGCGTCACTAATAAATGCAGCTTAATTAAATGAAGCTTCGATTCTAGATAATTGGCCTCGACCATTTTTTGTAATCAAATTAGCGTTATTCGAATAATCGTTTCAGCCCTTCTTTTAACATAGTTACTACATCTGCAGTCATACGTGAGCATCCAGATTTCAAGAATGATTTGTAACTGTTTTCTTATAGATATTAGTGTCTAAAACCCACATTTCCTTTTCCAGTTGTATTTTAAAGTGGAATTTATGGGTAATCTGGTTGAATTTACCCTGTTCAAGTTTTATGAAACTAGTTCTTTGGCTAAAACCTAAACAATAATGTAACTATTATAATTCATTTTTATAAATGCAGATAAAAATTGAATATTAGTCCACTCACTTTGGTGAACATAGTGGGCAGGCTCTTTGGTTAGAATTGTGTTAATCTTTTCTGGAAATCACAGAATTCTTATTGTTGTACATGTTTTTTAGAGTGCCACAGTTTCCTGACATGTAGTTTTCAGTAGAAAATGCTTGGTTAGAAACAAGTGCGTAGATATAATGCATGTCGTAGGCAAAGCTTTTACCAGTACTTTTACCAGTCTGGGATTTGAACCGGCGACCTTCCGATCATGGGTCGAATTCCCTAATCGTTACGTTATGCATTTACATTCATTTTTTGAACCGCTTAATGCCTATCAGGCTCACAGTGGGGACCAACCCTGGGCGGGCACCAACACACCGCAGGACACACACACTCACATAAGCACACTCCCATTCACACCTTGCTGAGCCAATTTAGATTAACCAATCAACCCGTAGCACATGCTTCTGGACTGTGGGAGGAAACCGGAGCACCAAAAACACAAGCGAGCGCAGGGAGAGTACCCGAACTCCACACAGAAAGGCCCTACGGTCGACCTGGGAATCGAACCCAAGAGCTTCTAGCTAACCACTGCCCTACCTATGCATAAATTAAATAAACATCATATAATATATATTCATTCATTCATTTTCCGAACCGCTGAATCCCAACCCCATTGATCGCTAGGGTTGACTCGGCTGATGATATATATTGTTAAATCAAAATGTTATGTGCAAGTTGCATTGAAAACATTTTTAACAAGTAACACAATCCAGGAAGTTTAATATAGCATGAAAGATTGAGTATTTCTGAGGGTTATAAAGCCAGCAACAGGATAAATATCATCTTGTCATCAACTGTATTTATGACATAACTTGTGTTTCTTTTCCCCAGAGCACCAGGCTGCCCTTCTTCAGCTGAAGAGAGAATGCAAAGAGGAGGTGGAGAAGCTGCACGTAAGTGTCATTCAAGTCAGGTTGAAACTCGGGGACCATGTGTTTTCCACTTCCTTTGGGGTGCACTAGATGGCAGTGTGCACTATGAAGACGGGTAGTACAGAGGAAAACCAACACAAAGTCACCAAATATTTAACGGTAAAGGTGTGTGGTAGCAAATATCAACATTGCTCATAACCTCGATGTATCGACTGCTAATGGTGAAGGCTGTCTGGGGATTTTCCTTTTAGATTTAGCAGGTGCTCCTGTGAATTTAAGTTCATTTTAATTTAAGCAAGTGATTTTTTTTTTGCCATAGTGAACACAGCACAGCACAGGACAAAGTGTCCCACAATGAAATGTGGCCTCTGCATTTGACCCATCCATGACTGAGCAGTGGGCAGCTCTATGAGCACCCGAGGAGCATTGTTTGGGAACAGTACAATTTGTTGTGGTCAAATGAGGCACGTAGCTGGGAGTTCTGTCTTTTAAATCCATTTACATGCTGGCTGCTTGGTTGGTGGTGTGTCTCGTGCTGTCGGAGTACAAACAGCGGCAAGCTCCCAGGGAGCAGTGCCTGGGAATGGAATCTTGCTCATGAGTACCTCAGTGGTGCCTTTACCGGTCCGGGCTTTGAACCGGCGACCTTGTGATGACAGGGACAACTCCCTAACCGTTAACGCTACCACATGTCCACTCTTGTCCAGGGTGACTTCCATTTTCTCGTCGCAGGAGCACCTTGAGGTTAAGAGGTTTGCTCATCATATTGAACAGCTGCAGGTCTTTTACACATTGAATGCAAAAATTGCTGGATAATTGTGGGTTGAAAACTGCATTCAACTAAATTGCAGTCTCTTTTGTAGAAGATTAGAACTGGATTCGAACCTACAACCTCAGGGTCCATAGGTGAATGTCCTACCACCTGGCCACAAACCACTCCGTTTTCAATGTTAAGACATAGTCAAGACTAGAAGTCTACAGATATTGGTTTATCAGGGCCGGTATCGATACCAATTATTGCTAGTTAACAGGGCTAATAAAAGATATTTGGAACCAATATTAAAAAACTCCCCTCCGAAAATCTGTCAATTTTGAATTTTACAAACACCAACACAAAACTTTATATTGTATAACTTTATTGTTCATAAATACTTGAACTTTTTTACATTTTTATTTTAATTTAACTTTAGATCATATTAAATAAATATTTTAGTAACATTATAAAATTGTGAAACTTAAATTTGAAATGTAAAAGTTATAGTATTCCAAAATAAGCAGCAGCAGGTTGTAGAAAGCAAAGCTGCTCAGTGTGCTCTCCACTTAACCTAGATCTCGTGTGACATATAACCAATCAGAGACTGTTATTGGCGGGACATTAAATGAAGCAGCGAGTCGAAAGCAGACGGCACAGTAGCGCACCTTGTAATTACTTAATATCGGTGGTGGTCAAAATGAAACACCGATACCGATAATCAGCCAAATGCATAATATCGGCCCCCGATCCATCCTAATCGGTCGTCCTTTAGTCAAGACATTTTCTTAAATTGCACATAGTGAAATTGAAGAAGGAAATTGTCTTTTTTTTTTTTTCCCGGAGAGCATCTCAATGCTCCAATTTGCCAACTTGTTGCATATGACGCATGAGTTGTGTAATCACACAGATTACATAAAGATTTGCCCCCACAGTACAGCCCTTGTTATTTTCTCATGTTCAAGCAAATTTAAATCCACACTCTTTACTATAAGCCGTACCGCCCGCTCACTCGCTTGCCCGGGTCGGGTGATGTTTTATCATTTTTGAAAGCGCATAACCGCTACTGATGGAAGGCCTGACAGATTCCGTAAGACGGGAGGCAATGATGAAGCAGGCCAAGAAACACATGTGGCTTATAGACCACAGTGAGGGCCAAATACTGCTGCTGCCTGTGTCTGCTTTTACTCTGTAATTACTTTTTTACATGAATTTGACAATTAGGAGAGAACGGGCAGATTATACTTGCTCAGCCAGTGCCCAAATTGGGGTGTAGATCTTAAAGTGGACGAAATGTTGGAGACGATCTAATCCTAGGAGGAAGAGCTGGTGTTGGTGAGAGATTGGGAATGAAAACCGTCCTCACAAATTAACACAGCACAGCACACCACAACAAAATGTGACCTCTGCATTTGAAGGAACAGAGGGCAGCTGACGGGCAGCGCCCAGGGAGCATTGTTTGGGGATGGTACCTTCCTCATGAGTATCTCAGTGGTACATCAACCAGCCTGCAATTTTGGAAGAGCAACCCTCTGATCACAGGGCCAACTCCCTAACCGTTACGCTGCCGACTGCCTCTTCTTGGTGAAGTTGTTGGTTCAAATCTCGGCTTGTGTTATGAGATGGTGACGTAGTGGTGTGATGCTTATATGGATTAAGAGGTTATGAATTTTAAAATCCAGCTCTATTGTACCTTTACCTAACACCATTGTGCCTTTGACCAAAATACTTAATCTCGATTGACTGCCCCTTAAATTCATTCCTGATTCATTCATTCCTGATTCATTCCTGATTCATTCCGAACTGCTTAATCCCATCAACGGGGAACGGGAGCCTATCCCAGGAACAACCCTGGGCAGGAGCTAACACACCTTGGGGCACACACACTCACACAGTCACACCTAACGGGGCCAATTTAGAGTCGCTTATGTTGGACTGTGGAACCCCAGGCGGAACCCCACAGGAACACAGGGAGAGCATGCATACTCCACACAGAAAGGCCCTACGGTCGACCTGGGGATCGAACCCAGGACCTTCTTGCTGTGACACGGCAGCTCTAACCACCACACCACCATCCGTATCCTCTGGACCCTAAAATTAAGAAGTTGCATAAACGCTGTAAAGGTCAATTTTATACTGTCACCAAAGTAAATGCAATGGAAACATAATCATTTATATGTAATGTAATATAATTCCCACAATATCTACTTTCAGAAATGTATTAACCGCAAAGTTGTTATAAGACGAAATAATGTAATAATAAAATGAATACATTTTGGTGTGATGTTGGTCAACACATAATAATATATAATAAACTAATGTTTATATATATAAACATTTACATGTGTAAATGTTACTGAACAATCGGATCATTTTTAGCACATAAAATAAGAACAATGATCAGCCAGTGGAGTTAGGTCGTTTAATTTATGTATTTTATCTTATGAAAATGTGACTTACAATGAGCGACCTCTCAAGGAGTTTGGACCAGACTCAAAGTGAACAAACTTCAGTCATGGCAGCATGAGAAAAACGAAAAGAATTTTCTAAAACTGGGGATGTTTTCTCATGCTAAGAGATGATTTTTCTGCAGTGTACCACATACTGTAAACAGTGTAGTTGTACATGAGGGCTAGTGAGTGAAGAAGCCATAATGGGCTGATGGTTTCCAGATGGAGGTCGACCTGCTGCCAGCTCCTCCTATGAAATAAGATCACGGTTTACAAGCTGGACGCGTCCTGACATCTCATCCGTAAAAATGTGCGGTCGAACGCATCCCCGTCCTGAACGTTTTTCCTCGCGTCTTCGCTGGGTTTGTTTATTTCGCTTAGCTAAAAGTGCTGGTTTGAATATCCTACTCGTTCCATGCTGATTTGTCTGCTAATATAAAGGCTCCTAATTCACTCTTGGCTCGGCCGATCTGCGCCCGGCAAGACTGTGCCGTCTAAAGAAGCGTTAGCAATTCAGTTTCACACATGTACCGGAAGGGGGTGGAGGTTACATTTAGATCTTTCTCTGTGTCTCTATAGTCTTTTTGTAAGCGATGTACTGCTGTAATGGCGTTTTTGGACGAAACGGAGCTCTCAAGGCTGGTAGAGATTAAGACTAGATGACGTCAGATTAAGTCTAGTACTAATAAACAATGCAGTGTAAGTGGGCATTCGCTGTTTAAATGTATAAGCTAATAACAGCTGCTTTCATAGAATTTTTATCAAGTATAGCGATCAGCTATTGCCACTTTATAACTCATTCCAGTGACTAGGGTTTATCTTCTAGATATGTGAGCCTTAGTGGGGGCGAGGGGGTCTTTCAAAGTCATGTGCAGCTACCGCACTTAATCATATGGCTCCCACATCGCATAACAGCTTAACACTTAACGTGTTAAGATTCAATTTATTCATGAAATAAATAGAATGAAAAGTTCGTGAAAGCGAGTGATTACTTGTCATTGTGAACACAGCACAGCACAGCACACAGTGCACCACAATGGAATGTGACCTCTGCATTTGACCCATCCGTGAAGGAGCAGTGGGCAGCTAACAAAGGCAACGCCCAGGGAGCAGTGCTTGGGGACGGTACCTTGCTCATGAGTACCTCAGTGGTGGTAACTTTACCAGTCCTGGATTCCTGAAAGGCTGTGGTCAATAAGTCAACATCTAGATGTTAGCTTGCATCTGTAGACCAAACACATAACACAATAAAAGGAAGGTTGTGAAATAACACTTTTTCAACAAGTTACACTTCTCCTAGCTACTTACATTTACCAACGCCAGTCAAACAATTCCGGTTCCAGACTATAGGAACCAACGAGTCACTCAATGAGAAGTTATGAATGAGTTGGCTCTGGATAAGAGCCTCTTCTAAGTGCCATAAATGTTGGTTGATATACAGTAGTTCTAATATTAAAGTTAGGAAAATCACATGAATTTTCGCCTGAATCTGGATCACAGACTTGAAATATCTTCTCTCTTTGGCAGATTTGTCCTTGATTTGTTGTGCATTTGGCAGTTTTATCATGTGGTCACCATTTGCATCCATAACAAATTAGCTTTCATTGTGTATTTGTTCAAATTGGCAAAAACATGCAAACTGAGCAATGAAGCTTTGTAAAAAAGTGTGTAAAATATGAAAGTTGCTAGAAACACCGTTGTAGTATTATGCAACCAAATTTACGACTATTTTGGTAAATATGAGTAAACACATGGTGAAGTCACCCTCTTGTGGAAAACTCAAAGGCACAAAGACAACTCTCATAGCAAGGTCAGAAATCCATCCGTCTATTTCGTTGTAATTGTCGTTAATCGGCTGGTATTCTTGGACGATGTGGGATATTTGCAGATAAAATGGTGTTGACATTTACAGTGATTGACAATTAAAGCAGTTGGTGGCGTAACGGTAGGGTGTTTGTCCCGTGATCAGAAGGTCGCAGGTTCAAATCCAAGACCGGTAAAGTTACCACTGAGGTACTCATGAGCAAGGTACCGTCCCCAAGCACTGCTCACCGGGTGCTACCCTTGTTAGCTGCCCACTGCTCCTTCATGGATGGGTCAAATGCAGAGGTCACATTTGGTTGTGATGCTGTGCTGTGGTGTGTTCACAATGACAAATAATCACTCACTTTCAGAAAGAATGGGAGAGACTGAAGATGGATTACTGAACCATGAGTGTTGTTATTGTGTAATTTGTCCACTAGAGGGCAACTATTGCTCCATTGCTCCTACAAAACTTTCATATGTTATGTTGTATTTCTGTTCTTTTTCTATACGTTGCAAAATACATCAAATTGTCAAATGTATAAAAACACTGAAGATCCAGGTGTAGTTGAGATCACCCTCTAGTGGATGAACTACATAATAACAACACTCATAACTTGGTTCATAGTCTGTCTCTCTGCCTCATTAATAGTGTTGCCTTATTGTGTAGTTTGTACCCTAGAGGCAAACTGAAACTCCACTGACAGCTTTTTTGTATTACAAAATCATATGTGACTCTGCACGGCAGAACCAGTCGCTTGTCACAAATTTTCAAAATTGAGTTATGTTTCCATGAAAGGGCATGAATCAACCTTCAAAACGATAGCTGTATCGAATAAATCGGGCGACATATGACTGAGATATCAACATTCAAATGAGTCGGGTTTCTCCTGTCACGCCAAGTGAGAAACGGAGAAATCTGCCTTTGAAGTTGACTATCGACGTAGCACTCACAGACGCATGGTGCGGTCGCGGCTACGTTTGCATTTACGGTAGCCTACGCTGCATTCACAGCCACACGGATAGCCTACCTGCGTTAGGTTAACTGAACTCGGGAGACGAAGATGGATTCCGGAGAAATATCTTCACGCTAGTCAACCAGTGGATTTACCGTAAATATTGAAGTAGAGCGGTCAAAACAGAAACTTTTAACATTGTGCTGGAATTGAATTCCTCACCTCAAGAAAGTCACATTTTTAGGATGGAAAGGGTAAGTTTTTCAGCCAAATTTATTCACAACAGTACAGTATAAACCTTCCACTGTTTCAAAACACTAAAAACAAAAAATCCAACATTTTACCCCACCCAACATAAACGCTCGTTTTTCTCGGAAACCTCCGTTGCGACAAGCGACTGCTTTTGCCGTGGAGGGTCACATATGGAAGTTGTAACAAATAATAGTGGAGTCGCCCTCTAGTGGACAAATCAGCAATCCATCTTCTGTCTCTGTTTCTTTTCAATTGTCATTAATTGCCACACCAAACGGATCTTATCAGACAGTAATATCTGCACCCCAATTGACCAGTTGTTGCGTTCTTGTTGCAGTGTACGTCTTTTAAATCCTGAAAACTGCTTCTTTCTGTGCCCTGTAATGTGCTGTTATGCCACTGCGTCTCGGGGTCTTGTTTGCCACTGGCAGACTGGATTTAATGAAAAACGGACGGAGCTGAGTAGCGCCCCTTACTAGCGGATCGGTAAAGTATGGGAAAGGACAAGATCGAGCTGCGCTCCGTGCCTCTCGGACCGCATTGTAACAACAACCATGTGGAAGTTCTATTGCAAAAGCCTCCTCTTCGGAGCATGTTTGTAAGCATTGCTGAAAATGACATAATAAGACGTTCAGTCGTTTCTTTGACCAAAATGACTTGACTTGTTTGTGCTTGTCAGAGTTTACCTTGATTATCTGCGTCTTCTCCATGTGATCCAATATTGTACTTTATAGATTATATAGATTACTGTTACCAAAATTCGTTTAGTTGAAATACCATTGATGAAGGGGAAGGCTGCGAATGGCTGATTTATGCTTCTCAGCCATTCAGGACAAATGGTTTTGGGAAAATAAATGTTTTATTAAGTAAAGTTCAAGTAAAATCTTCCAAGTAAAATTAAAGTAGTGAGTATACCAGTATCAAAGTACTAGTAGTATACTTGTAATGTAGTACTTCAGTAATTCCTGGTATGAAAGTAAAGTAATTTTGTAGCCATTATCAACAAACCTTCTCCTGGCTGCTTCCATTGACCAGCGTACATCAAACAGTGTTATACCATGACAGACAATACCAACGAACCAGTCATTCAGTGAGAGGAAATGAATAACTTGGCTATAGATAATGATGGTTGATACAGTGCTTAAAGAATTATTATTATTATTATTATTATCACAGTTATTAAAGTTAGGATAATTGCATGAATTTTTGCCTAAATTCTGGATCACAGACTTGAAATATCTTCTCTCTTTGGCATTTTTTTCTGAATTTGTTGTGCCAGTTTTATCACGTTGTCATCATTTGCATCCATAAAAAATAAGCCTTCATTGTGTTCATTTGCTGATTGCCCTAAACACGCACACTGAGCAGTGAGGCTTTGTGAGAAATGTGTAAAATATGGAAGTTGCTAGAAATATGAAAGAGCTTTTGCTTTATAGTATTTTGTAACAAAATATATGAATATTCCAAGAGACTGGCCTGCTTTTTAGTTTATAAAAGTACGCTTATAAATGTTAGAGTAGTAGACGTTGAGTAACTGACGAGTTCATGTCTAAGTCTTATTTTGTACTTCAAATAAACTGTAAAACATACTGTATGTAAACTTGCAAAAGCCAGTGAGAAGTTCTTAATTATTTGTTGATCATTTTTTTAATTAGTAACTTTTACTCAGTAATGTTTCAGTTAAAATTCAGTTTCAGTTTGCTCGTGCGATAACGTATGAGAATTCTTTCCTCAACCCTGCAGTGAAGTAACCCATGGTTACATGTCCTAGGTCTAATCCACACGGACATCAGAATCAGGTGTTTTTCTGGCGTTCGTGGTGTCAGGTGAGCGCGGACTCGGCGCCGACCGTTTTTCTGCTCATTGGAGTGAATCGGAGCGTCCACACGGGCGTTCGTGACCTGCGTTCGGTAGTCTGCGTGTTTGGATGGCGTCAAATAAACGCTGCATGCAGCGTTTTCCTGGCGCCAATTTTCTGCCGAAATCCAGACGAACGCAAAGAAAACGTCGCTATTTCGTTTACACGCTGTTCACTTGACGTCCTGGAGGACAGAATATATCCCTGGATTCCGTTAAGGTAGTTTAATATTCCTGTTATGCACTTCCGATGAAAAACCAAATGTGCAGCACCACGATTGTCCATGTGCCAATTTTTAATACTCTTAACTTTATATGCAGGTCCCCTTCCATGTGCTAACCGAATTTTCGGACTTTCCCGCTTGCAGGCCGACTTCGAGCTCCGGGTCTTCCAGCTGAGGGGGGAGCATGCGGTGGCCCTGTCCCGTCTGGAGGGCGTCATTTCCGAAATGCGACAGGAGCGTGCAAACGGGGCGTCACTGGAGCACGGCGAGCGGAAGGAGGCTTGCGTCTCCACTGAAGACGATGTTGCTCCCAAAACCTTCCGCAACGTCTGCGTCCAGACCGACCGCGAGACCTTTATCAAGACCCCCGAAGGAGAAGGTGGCAAGTTGGTGCAGAGCCCTAGTCTCAACCTGCCCAAAAAACTCGACCTGGACTCTATCACCATGAGCTTAACCGTATCTCCTGGAACTATTCCTCCTCCACCTATTCCTCCACCTGTACCCGGCCAGTCTCGTGGACCCTCAACTCCAGCACCCCCACCCCCACCACCACCACCACTTCCCGGCTCCATAGCGCCACCACCTCCACCACCTCCACCACCTCCTCTGCCAGGACTTGGAACTGCACCACCTCCACCTCCACTTCTCCCTGGTGCCCTGCCACCACCTCCTCCTCCACCACCTTTCGCTGGAGCCCTTCCTCCTCCTCCTCCTCCTCCTCCTGGAATGCCTGGGGTTCCTCCTCCACCGCCACCTATGCCTGGGTCTGGTCCTCCACCTCCTCCACCTGCGTTTGGGGGCTTCAGTTTTGGCCACGCCCCTGAGAAACCTCCCCGTAAGCCACCGGTAGAGCCAGCTTGTCCCATGAAGCCCCTCTACTGGACCAGGATTCAGATTCATGATAACAAGTAAGCACTTGAGATTAGTTACATGTCTAATCTAATCGTTTGCCCATCTTTTGCCATGCATAGTTACACTTTACACCGTACCCAACCCGAACGCCCAGTATAGACATGCCAACCTGCAAAAACTCATTTCACCCTCACCCTAACCCTAACCCGCCCGCACTGAAATCTGATTGGCTTATTTTCCTAAGGAAACCAATCAGGACGCTCTTTGTCTAGCGCGGGCTACATGAACAGGCACACACGCAGTGATCCACACATATGCACGTTCTCTCTCTCGCTCTCTCTCTCTCATTCCGCCGTGTGTGTGCTTCTCTCAAGCGCGCGATGCACACGCTACTGTCTCGCATACATGCTCTTGTTTGCTTGCTCTAGTTTCCGGGATATTTTATTCAATTTGCGGGCATCAGGGAGCCGCTATCAATATGCGGGAGACTCCCGGAACTTCCGGGAGACTTGGGATGTCTGCCAGTAGAACTGAATAATTAAAACCAAATATGTCAAAATCAGGTGATTTCCAAATGTAATTTAAGGTTGTGGAAGTTCTTTGGAAAGTGAGGTGAGCTGTTTTGTGTTTACCTACACTGTAAAAAAAAAAAAAAAAAAACCTATAGAATCTACTCAGTGAAGATGAGGTAACAATTTGCACTCAGTTTGTCTGGGTAGATTTCACCCTACGTTTTGAGTAAATTTAAGAGCTATAACAGAGTAAAACAGAATGGGTAACATACACATAACATTTATTTACACATTTAACAACTAATTACTTAGAAATTCTGAGTAATTATAACTCAATTAGGAATAGTTGTTTTATTTAATTATGAAATGCTTCATCTACCCAATTATTGTAATTCTGAATTAATCAGCATTACTACTTAGCCATTACTTATTCGGGGAAGGTTAGCTTCACTTATATACAAATAAAGTCATAAGCAGGAGCCACAATTCATCATGTCAATTTTTCTTGAACATAACACATGAATGACAAGCAGGTCATTCCTAAGCAGTTTTGCTCCATCAAGTTCCAAAAAAAAATTCTGGAATACTTCAAATGTGCACTTGATATTCCTGGGATACTCAAGGTTGAGGGCATAGATCAAGCCCATTAACAGAATACACGCCTTGGTTCTGTTTCCACATCCATTCAGCACTTGGATACCCTCTATCACAATAGACACATCTACTGGATCCTCCTCAGCTGCGGAATTATGAAGTGAAGTCCCCGCGAACACCTGAATTCGTGTGCACCACTGCGCTCGCGCCCATAGCTCGGGAACACCACGGCGAGCTTCACGCCCTCGCGGGAGCCGAGATACGAAATAAAACTGTATGGTTGTTATTTTTTGAAAGACCCTCATAACATGATTAATGCCACTGCAAACATCACTTACAGTCAGTTCCCATTTTAGCTAAACTTGCTTGCACATGTTAATTCTGGCGATACCAGTACATGTGTTAATTATCTTTTATAATATACTAACCTAACGTCTCGTCTCTCTGTATATCTGTACAGTATATAGCAGAGATGACAAAGTTTACTTTGACTTTGACTTAAGGTATTATATTACGTAAGGAAAGCTGAACGTTTAACAAACAGCGCTAGCGTTAGCGAGCTAGCAAACGGATGGCTATTTGATTTCAGAACATTCAATAAAACAGCTCTAGGAGGCCTATTGAACATTCCGCTTAAATATATTTTATTGGTAACTAAACTACTGAAAGAACGTTATAAAATTAAACTATAAACTACTTACCGCAAAAGTGGCAGAACTACAGTATGTGTTCATCTGCCTCTCAGAATGGTAGGATAAACGGCGGCCAACACTGTCTCAGGGTGTACTCACACTAGGCATGGTTGCCGTGAACCGGGCCCGAGTACGATTGTCCCCCTTCCCCACTCCCCCTCTGGCCTGCACTCACATAGGGTTTCAGCATTCGTGCCGGAGCACGCTTACGTCATTATGGTGCGACGGTTTCAGGATAAACAGGAAGAGCGGCGCTCTCGCTGAACGCAATGGAGTCCATCGCTCTGGTTACTTTGTTGATAGTAATTTTGAGTCGTTTGGTCCGCGGTGGTCCACAGCCCTCGTACCTTTAAATACTGTGCCCGCAGTTTTATAACCTTGTCTCGACACTGCTCGGTGGTTCTTTGGTATCCACGATGAAGAAGATAATCCCGGATTTTGCGAAATATATCAGAGTTTTTATGCGTTTTGTCCAGCTGTTCTTGTATGGTCTCATCTGCCCAAATTTCCGACAAACATTGCACCTCTGCCGTAGACCAAAGCGACCCTTTCCCCGCCATGTTGGTTTTGGAGCGTCGCAAAAACGTGACGTCACGCGTCCTGTTTAGTGCTCCAGCACGGTTAGCGCTCACACTACATGCGAACCGCGCCCGAGTCCAACTGAACCGTGCTCTGGCACACCTCTTCCAAGCGGGCCAGGGACGGCTAAACGAACCGTGCCCGGGCAAGGTTCGGAGCACTCACACTAGTCAAACGAACCGCACTTTGGTGGTCAAACGCACTTGGGCACGGTTCAAACTGCCTAGTGTGAGTACACCCTCAGAGAGCTTGCACACAGGATCCTATCTGACGAAAAGTTTAGTCAATAATACCCATCTGAAAAAGGTTTCGTGAAAATGCCAGATATACGGTTGAAAACTATTTAAAATTGTTTAGTAGACCAGTAGCATACCCAAATAGATTTTTAAAAAACAAAATTTAATTAGGTACCATTTACAACGGTCCAAATCATTTTTTACAGTGTAGCGGTGTGAAGTAATGTAAGTTGGTGTAAAGGTTAACATTGTTAGCTAACTATCCAAGCTTACAGCATTTTACAGCACTTTTTGTGCCAAACTACAGGGCCAGTCTTACTAAAATGTTCTTTAATAGATCTTGGACTCAAGGAAAAGGAAAGCAGAAACCAAAAAAGGGATTTTTTATGTGAAATATAGTCTGTTTGGGGCAGTGGCAGTGTAGCGTTTAGGAGTCGGCCCCATCACCGGTTCAAGTCCCAGGTAAAGTTACCATGAGACACTCTAAGTACCGTCCCCTAGCACTGCTCTCTAGGCGCTAATTCCTCACGAATGGGTGAAATGCAGAGGTCACATTTCCTTGTAGAAAACCGTGTGCTGTGCTGTGGTGTGTTCAAATAATGACTAATAGTCACTCACTCACTTTCAGTCATTCATTAATTTATTATCCGAACTGCTAAATCCCAACTGGGGTCGTGGGTGAGGGGTGGCGGAGTCTATCCCCGGAACTAGGAGCACAAGGTGGGGACCAACCCCGAGGGAGACGCCAACACACCGTAGAGCTCACACACCCACACAATCACACTCACACCTAACGGGGCCAATTTAGAGTTGCCCATTAACCTATATTGCACGCTTTTGGACTGTGGGAGGAAACCACTTTAAAAGGATCGAAAACGGTTTATCCTAAAGAATCAGGAGACTTCTGATAAATAAAACGACCAGACCTTTAACTGAGGTAAAAGTAAAAAATAACGTGATATTTAGTTGAAGTAATTTTGTTGAGCCCTTGTTAGACCTTGTTACCTTGTGTTGTGATTCTTGACTATGAAACAAGATGTTGTGGCTTTAAGTCTGGCAGTATCCTAGCTCTAGCACCACCACCATTGAGGCCCTGAGACCTTTAAAGATCCTATGTCTGTTTACTGTAAAAACTTCAGACAAAAAACTAGAAGAGGAAACTGAAAAATCATAGAGAAAAACGTAAAGCTACTAATTACATTCATTGACGTGTGTGTTGAACTGCACTATGCATTTTTTTTATATATGATTTATTTATTACATTTTCCAACACAAACAGGAAACAAACAGGGCGGATGTCGGCAAATGCAATGGCAGAAAGCAAATCGAATACACCCTCCCAGAACAAAGTAAGGGCAGGGCAGGACCAGAACATATGTGACCCTCCACGGCAAAACCAGTTGCTTGTCGCAACGGAGGTTTCCGAGAAAAACAAGCGTTTATGTTGCGTGGGGTAAAATGTTAGATTTTTTGTTTTTAGTGTTTTGAAACAGTGGAAGGTCTATACTGTACTGTTGTGAATAAATTTGGCTGAAAAACTTACCCTTTCCATCCTAAAAACGTGACTTTCTTGAGGTGAGGAATTCAATTCCAGCAGAATGTTAAAAGTTTCTGTTTTGACCGCTCTACTTCAATATTTACGGTAAATCCACTGGTTGACTAGCGTGAAGATATTTCTCCGCAATCCATCTCCGTCTCCCGAGTTCAGTTAACCTAACGCAGGTAGGCTATCCGTGTGGCTGTGAATGCAGCGTAGGCTACCGTGAATGCAAACGTAGCCGCGACTGCACCAAGCGTCTGTGAGTGCTACGTCGATAGTCAACTTCAAAGGCAGATTTCTCCGTTTCTCACTTGGCGTGACAGGAGAAACCCGACTCCTTTGAATGTTGATATCTCAGTCATATGTCGTCCGATTCATTCGATATAGGTATCGTTCTGAAGGTTGATTTATGCCCTTTCATGAAAACATTTGCGACAAGTGACTGGTTTTGTCGTGGAGGGTCACATATGGCCAAGACTGGCTGGGCCAAGGTGACCCCTATCACAGCCTGGATCGGTGCCAGGGTAGATACGGGCTAACTTGCTTTTGGACCAATGAACCCTATGAATCACTTTACATTGTAAAACCCCATGTTGGGCGCAAATGGAGGATGAATGAGCTCCCTTCAGTGCAAGATCCTAAACTATGGGTTCTATTGCACTATGTATTTTTCAGAGAGAACCTTACATGACAGTCTTTTGTAACTTTTAAGGCAATTTTGCAATTTTTGCAATTTTGGCACAGAAACATAAATCAGCATCTAGACCTAATTCTCCCCTTGCACTTTATCAATGGTAGTTATTTTAACCAAAAAAAATTTAGATGTTTGACCACTCTCAACCCATCAGTTTTTATATCAGTACATCACTGATATAAAAATACAGCAATGACATCTTAAGGCTGAAATATACTTGCTGTTAACTACGTACGTATGTACGTACGTACAGCTGCGATCCGTACCCTGCGTTCTTTGCGTCGGTTTTTGTGCACATACTCAAAAATTACCGGAACGTATACGGAGATGCAATACCTGCGTAATTTATAGGGGGCAGTATTGCGAGAAACCGAAGGGTGACAGCTGAGCGCTGCCTACTGGGTCACTGTGAGTCTGATTGTGTTCAATATGAGGGCGAATTCGACGGAGCAATTCATCAAACACTTTGGGAGACAGTCGGAAATATTCCCGGTGTTTTTCCTCGTCAGTGGCAAAACCAGAGAAAAGAATTCCCCGTTTTGCTGACGAGATCTATTAAATGGTCGAACGTACCATCTCCACGATTTTCGTTTTCTTCCCTGGCGCCGTCTCAGTATGATGAAGATGAATGCTTCTTCGACTGAAGACATGTTTGTTTGGAATAACATGACGATTTTAAGATACAGGTATTCATTCATTTATTAGGTTTGCGGCCTCGACACCGACCCCTGGTGGTAAGGAGTACACACTATGGATTACGGTGCACAGTACAGACGCAAGTATATCAGCACTAAACGCAACTGTGTACGGATACGCATACGTAGCTCACAGCAAGTATATTTCAGCCTTTAGTCTAATATTATATAGACCAAATCACATCACAGACGTAATTACTTACCCAGAGTAGGTACGTGTTAGGTGTTTCTAATAAACTGGCCAAACAGCGGGTCCCTGAGTTATATGGAGATCCTTCACTTGACTTAAACTAGGCATGAAACCACACACGCTCCGACACACCAGAGTGGAACTCTCCACATCTAGCACTAGTGGTTATGAGGGAAATGGAGTGTGTGCTGCTTGTTCTAAAGTGCCTGTGGTTTACACAGCTGGAGAGCTTGGAGTGCCAGCCCGGGAGCTTTATGGTCTTGTATTACTGTAAGGGGGATTAGGGGGGGATGTACAGTGGTGCTTTAGAGTCCACACTCACCCCAGCAACATTGGGGGTAAATGAGGTTTTTCAGGTCAGCCATCAACACTCCTGTAAAACTGTGTTTCTAAGTGTGCGTGGAGGTCATGGAGAGCCGTATCACTTTTTACTTCATTTATTACTCTACATTTCCTTGTCTTGTAGCAGATGTGCTGATTAACATGTTGCACACGCAAAAATGTTTAGTATTCAACATTTAAGCTGAATATTTAGTCCAACATTTTCAAAGCAGTTAAATTGACTATACTGAAATACAACCGCATACGACTGAAGTTTAAAAGTGTGTTCTTTCTAAAATACTAATGCCAAAGCAAAATGTAAATCTGAAATCACATTTCCACTTTGTAGCATAGAATCCGCTAGATACTGTATATGTGACCCTCCACGGCAAAACCAGTCGCTTGTCGCAACGGAGGTTTCCGAGAAAAACGAGCGTTTATGTTGCGTGGGGTAAAATTTTGGATTTTTTGTTTGTAGTGTTTTGAAACAGTGGAAGGTCTGTACTGTACTGTTGTGAATAAATTTCGCTGAAAAGCTTACCCTTTCCATCCTAAAAACGTGACTTTCTTGAGGTGAGGAATTCAATTCCAGCAGAATGTTAAAAGTTTCTGTTTTGACCGCTCTACTCCAATATTTACGGTAAATCCACTGGTTGACTAGCGTGAAGATATTTCTCCGGAATCCATCTTCGTCTCCCGAGTTCAGTTAACCTAACGCAGGTAGGCTATCCGTGTGGCTGTGAATGCAGCGTAGGATACCGTAAATATGAATGTAGCCGCGACCGCACCAAGCATCTGTGAGTGCTATGTCGATAGTCAACTTCAAAGGCAGATTTCTCTGTTTCTCACTTGGCGTGACAGGAGAAACCCGACTCCTTTGAATGTTGATATCTCAGTCATATGTCGTCCGATTCATTCGTTTTGAAGCTTGATTTATGCCCTTTCATGAAAACTCAATTTGGAAAATTTGCGACAAGCGCCTGGTTTTGCCGTGGAGGGTCACATATACCAGTTCAACTCAAGTCAGGCACTTGCTGCTGGGCCAAATTATTAGAAATACTTTTAGACCAAGACCAGGGGCAGGAGAGCCTGGCCTGGTGAAGGCAGAGCTGTGAGGGCCGACCTTTGCCAACTTCGCCACATGTGACGTTGTGGCGTTGTGTTCTGTCAGGGAGTGTAGATGCAGGAAGAACACAAACCAAAAAGGTGAAAGGGGAAACAAGAGCGAGAAGTCGGTCTTTGTAGTCAAACGTCAGATTGTCACAAAACGTCGGGAGCGAAGCCTTGAGGGCAGGAGTTGTCACAATCACCCCATGATGCCCAGTTTGACCATCAGAGACCAGCTTGCCTTGTGTTCTCTGTCCTTATTTAAGTTTGTTTTACCTGATGTGTATGTGTATTGAAGCCTGCCTCTCATGGAGTATCTTGTATCTTGAAAGTATCTTGAAAGTGAGTGATTATTTGTTATTGTGAACACACCACAGCACACAGTGCACCACAACAAAATGTGACCTCTGCTTTTGACCCATCCATGAAGGAGAAGTGGGGAGCTGACATGGGCAGCACCCAGAGAGCAGTGCATGGGGACGGTGCCTTGCTCATGAGCACCTCAGTGGAACCTTTACCAGTTTGGGACTTAAACCTGCGACCTTCCTGTCACAGAGTGCCATCTTTAGTTTAACCCTTGCACCTGTTTCCCGTTTTGTTCTTCTTACTCCTCTGCTAGTGACTACCTCCAGTTCTTAGTCTTGTACAGTAGCAGTTGCATAAAACATAAACTGAAGCTGACGTAAAATGTTAGGAAATGTGTGAAGCTTGGCTGCTCTCCACCAACACACTTTCACCTGTTTTACTGGAACTGTGGCTCGTATTTGTAGAAGGGCCAATGAGCTCCATTAGAGATGTTTAAACCCCAGGACTAAATGTCAGGCAAATCAGAGCACATTAAACCCATTTGTGTCCTCTCAGGGAGAGCAGCACTGCTGGAAACGAGGCTCCAAAAAAGCTTGGGATTGGATTCACTTGTGCTTAATCGAATCGCTGGCAGCACAGCTGATTGCCACAGTATTCTACCCCTGACCGGGCACTCAACTCTTTTCTTCTTTCTTTCTTTCTTTCTTTCTTTTTTTTAAGAATGCTCAGTTCTTTCCTGCAAAAAGGTTTTCACTGAATCCTGCAGTCAGTGTCTGCCAAAGTTCTGCTGAATGTCCAAGTCACTCTTTGGATTTGAGGAGCTATGCTCAGCACGTTAGCGTGGACGGAGGGATCGAGTTTACTTTCAGGCATAGCAAAAGACATCTGATTCGTAGTTGATCCTGCTCTGATGCATATATAGTCAAATAATGTCACGAGTAGCATAAATCATCTTTAAAGGGCTGTAAATACAGGATTTTTATGCAGCGTATTAGAAAGTTTTGTGTGTAGTAGGATGACGATATCTGTGGGAAAACACTGAAAGGCTCCATATCCTTTGGATGGCTTTTATGATGTCAAATTCATGTAAAACCAAGGCTTGCAAGTTTTCGTTTTGGTCAAGAAATGTCCAACTAAATCAGTTAAAGAAAAGGTCTTTTAGAAAAGTCTAGAAACGTTTCTTTTTAAGGTTAGTTTTATGCTCAAAGGTTAAACAGGTCACCAGTGAACCAGATCCAGCTACTGCTAGATTCTACTGTCCTACCTTGGACGAAAGCACGAAATTGCTACTACCTGCAGTGTGACAGTGTGTTTGACAGAGACTGTGGTACAGGCTTCTGGTGTTACCCCTCGAATTGCTTGGTTGCAGCACTGAACCGAAAGGTCAAGCCTTAAAATGACTTAAAAATTAAGGCAAACTGAAACCCCCTGAACCTCCTGTTTTACATTTTAGCGGTCTTAATAAATTTTCTATGGAAATATGTGTCGACAAATAATGCAGTTTTATTTTATACTTCGGGCGGCATGGTACTGCAATGGTTAGAGCTGCCGCCTCACAGCGAAAAGGTTGTGGGTTCGATCCCCGGGTCGGCTGCAGGGCCTTTCTGTGTGGAGCTTGCTTGTTCTCCCCGTGTTCGCGTGGGTTTCCTCCAGGTGCTCTGGTTTTCTCCCAAAGTCCAAAAGCATGCACTGTAGGTTAATTGGTGACTCTAAATTTGGCCCGTAAGCTGTGTGTGCCCTGCGGTGTGTTGGCGCCTGCCCAGGGTTTGTCTCCGCCTTGTGCCCATAGTTCCCAGGATTGGCTCCGGTCTCCCCGCGACCCTGGTTGGGATTGAATGAATATAAGTATATTGAATATTGTACTTGTGCTTGGACAGGTTTTATTTTATAAACCTTGGCCAGGAAAAAAGTTAGAAGATGTGTGAACGCTGGCTCCAGAAAATGAGATGTCGTGAGTGTTACTATAAGGCCGAACCCAGAAGGGAGCCTCTCTCATTAAATAGGCTTTCTGATCTGGAATTACGTTCCAGGCCTTGACAAAGACCCTTGACAAAGACCCTTGATTATTGGAAAGTGAGTGATTATTTGTCATTGAGAACACTAAACATGGCATGATACCACTTTTTAATGTCCGATCCGATACTGATATTTTAAATTTGAATATCTGCCGATACGATACAAATCTGATACAGCCTCCGAGTCTTTTTTGACAAATAATGCTTTAAAAAATGTCGGAATGCGTGACTCACATTCTCTTATTCTTCATGAAATCCTTGACTTAAATACTGTTTTCTTAACTATAACAATGCAATAATTACACACCCATATGTATACGCTAAATTATTTATTATTAAAATAACATCTCCAAAATTATTCATTTAAACACAGTTCTGTAATTTTGGGACGGTCCCTAAGACTGCGACGCTAAAACCATCAGAAACACAGAGACTGTGAGTGAGAGCTGGTGTTGTTAAGGAAATTAAACAATATAATCGCGTTATTTGCTTTTGGGGTTGCAGTGTGTTGCGTTGCTTGTTCTGCTCATTGTCATATCAATATGTATGAATTAGTACAAATGTTGAACAATAAACCAGCCTTACTGCAGTGCCACTTCTGATGCATGACCAGTTGTTTGTGCGCTCATTTACAGATCGTCTTCACATATCGGCCCATTGCCACCGATACCCGAGCCAGCTATTTGAGTCGTTATCGGACCGATATCCGATCCGTGTATCAGATCGGTGCCATCTTTAGTGAACACGCCACAGCACAGTAAACAGTGCACCACAACGAAATATGGCCTCTGCAATTTGACCCATCCCTGAAGGAGCAGTGGGCAGTGCCCAAGACAGTACCTTGCTCATGAGTACCTCAGTGATACCTTTACCGGTCCGGGATTCGAACCACCGACCTTCCGATCACAAGGCAAACGTCCTAACGGTTATGCTACCAACTGCCCAAATTGAGTGACTGAGTCACTAAAGAGCTGAGTCACATCCGCAACCAGCTACACTCACAGCTTCCAATAAATAAAGAGCATTGTTTCATTTCCTTTCTTTGTGAAATACTGTCATGTCTAACGCTGCATACCGAGTGGTTTTCTGTTCTGCCCTCATGTGTTACAGGACTTTTTTCTGTTTTTGTCCCACAGTTTGGATTTAGTTGATAGTCAGACTCTCCTTAACGGTTTGGAACTTGGTGCTTGTTTTACGATGGCGATTTTTGCAGGTTTCTGCGGTGTTCATTCACACTGTATTTGGATTTGCCTAGCAATCGTTACAGTTACACTGTTGACTTCTAAGCAGAGAGATGTACATGTGTTAGAGTGGGTAGGAGATCTAGTTACAACCGCTGTAGATATAAAAAGGGAAATCCTGTGTCTGTTTAAAAGAGGGGCAAAAGATCATCCCTGTTATCTGAGTTTTTTTCCCCTTAAGGATTAAGGAATGGAAAAGAAAGGCAGCAGAGTGAGTGAAGGCATCGCCACGCTTCCCTGCTCACCGCCAGCCGGCCTGTTTGTATTGTCCATGTTACTGAGCAACAGGCGAAATCAAATAGCTCCCCTCCTAAATGACGCAGTCAGACCGTTTCGGAGGAGACAGTCCTCCGCCGCAGATGAAAGCGAAGCTCCTGGAAGAAAACATCAGTCGTTTCACGAAAAGCACCTGGGACAGATTCGGGTCCCTGCTTTCTTTATAGTGAAACTTTATTCCCCCCCACCAAATTCCCGTTTGGAAAAAAAAAATTGCTCTCTAAAAAGAGTGCAAAAAGATGCAAAAAGCGCTAGATACCGAACAGTCTTGCCTTGTTTCAAGGGGTCTCAATTCGTTTTTCCGCTGTCATCAGCTATTGTTGCAGTGGAGCCTGAAATACTACAGGCCCCCTAATTGCACACTGATACATGTTATGTGTCTCTCTCTTCCAGCAATAACACACTGTGGAATTCTTTGGAAGAGCCGGACATCGTTGACACCAGGGAGTTTGAAGACCTTTTCTCCAAAGCCACTCTCCAACCCAAAAAGAAGCCACTTTCAGACACTTACGAGAAGAAGACCAAAGCCAAGAAGGTATGCCAGCCTCACCCAGGCACCCAACGTGGCACTGCCGCACATCTGTGCCACGTTAGGAGTCATCTAATAGCCACACTGCTTGCAACATCTAATACAGCTTTTGGATTGACCTTATCCAGTGGCCCGTCATGCACTGGAAGCATGCTTGTGAATGCATTCAGCTTTCTCTCGCTGTAATTTGGAGGCATAGATGATGTAAGTTATGTATCTTATTATCTAGTCATCTCTTCCATTGCATCACCTTACTGCTGATGGAAGAGTATCTCATTGCTACCACTAGGGGGCGAGTGAAGCATGTTTTAGCTCATACTTCTTGGACATCATCACATTTTTTGAGTTCATTTCATAAAGAATTAGCGTCGTCCAGGCCCCTCTTTTGCAGCTGACATTAGTTTACATGCACCCAGCCTAACAGTACAAAGCAGAAATCTTTAACAAAGGTTCATTTTTGAATTTGTGCGTTCTTCTGATGGATCATTTCAGTGGCAGTGTGAATAATAGGATGTCTTATTGACTTTGGTCACCATAAACTAGTTTGTGATTGCCCTTTTATTTTATTAGGAGTCCAAGCACAAAGTGCTATGGAACCCTCTTGTAATTGTTCTGTTTTCTCTTTATTATTACTCTTTATTAGTATTATTATATCTCGGCATAGCATAAGCCAAAAAGTGTTGTCATCTGCCTATAATTGGCACTATACCAAAGGAAACATTTTGACCTCTACGGGCATTGAAATGCTACATAAATTTATGTAGCCGTATTCACTGAGGCACTAATTATAGAATGCTGCTATTTGAACAATAGGGGGCGCTAAAATGCTACCTAACTTTATGCAGCTTAAACCGCCAAAAGTTGCACAAAGCTGAAACTTGGTCAACAGGTAGGGATGGTGTGCTGCTTAGCATTTAATAAAAAGCGTAGTGATCAGTCTATATAATTTGCGTTATATGCAAAACAGACTTTTGCGAACTCCTTCTAGGCCTATTAGCGTATTACAGCGGTGTCAAATGAATCTGCGGACTTGTCATAGCAGAGTTTTTGCCATTCATTTAGCGAATTCTGACTTCTGACTCCTTTCTACGACGGTTACTGCATCAGCTGCACAACTTTAGCTTGGACCCCGCTAATTGACGTATAGCTATATACATTTTTATTTGGTAGTTCTATATTTTCCTTCTTTTTAGCAGGAACTCCCACTCTCTTTTTACATGAGAGACCTGGCAAAGACAGCAGCCATACCATCTCACTGCATATAAAAATATCACATATACAGCATAAAATAATGAGTATATGACATAATCTGACATATTATGACATAAACACAGTTGGTGGCGTAACGGTAGGGTGTTTGCCCCGTGATCAGAAGGTCGCAGGTTCGAATCCAGGGTCACTAAAGTTACCACTGAGTTACCACTCATGAGCAAGGTACTGTCCGCAAGCACTGCTCCCCGGGTGCCCACTGCTCCTTCAAGGGTGGGTTAAATGCAGAGGTCACATTTCGTTATGGTGCACTGTGTGCTGTGCTGTGGTGTGTTCACAATGACAAATAATCACTCACTTTCACTTTAATGTACAAAAATTAATCACAAAAACAGCTGATTTGGACGGCCAGACTCAATTGCCTTACACTCGCATCTAATTGATCAGATTCTTTGATGCCCTTACATTTTCAGATTGACTTAATGTATCTGTTTTTAGATCTCGCTGCAGGTGATTTCGTGTGATTTTTTGTGAGAGTCTGAAGGGTATGAGCCATAAAGTCCATTACGATGAACCACCAACCTACAAAAACATCTCATGTTACTCTTGACATAAAGGTCAATAAGGAAATTAGAGTCTCTGACCATCCTTTTCTAAAAGGACTGCATGTCCAGCATTCACAGTATCGTCTCATTATCCAAGTCAGCACATTGGTCTGGTGTCTGGGCAGTTCACAAGTCAGTGACCCAACAGTCCATGTCTGGTCTCACTTCAGATCCAGATCCATACACTTTGATCAATTGTTTAGGGCACCACACTGCCAGTGTCTGCACGTCTGGTAACTCTGGCCTCAAAGGTGGCCTCTCTTGATCTGATTTCAGATCTCCACAGACAATGTCTGGTGTCTGGGCCTGGTATAGAGTGCAAAGCCAGCACTTCTATATCCAGCACATACGGGACAAAAACACAGAACACACAAAGACAGAACCTTTAAAAACTTTTTTAAACACAGAAAGGAAAATTGTGTCTAGAAAAGCTAATAGCCAGAAAAGAGAGAACTGTTTGTTGTTTACATTTACGACACTACAGCACAGCAGCTTGGAGGTGAAGATCTTGCTCAGTGTCCTAAAGGTGGTAACTCTAGGATTAGAATAGAGCTGGATTCGAACCTATGACCTCTTTGGCCGCATCTTACCACTAGACCACAACCGCTTCATTGATCATCCAGATGTCATCAGATATTCATTTCTGAAGCTTTGAAAATCATTCTGTGCATAGGGTAGCTTTATAAATCAGAATTTGAATAAATTAGAATAAATATGCATTTGTTGCAGCTGCTCATGGAGTGAAATGACACAACATAAATAAATTATTAAGCGCTTGTTTTTTTTTTTATCTCCCAGTATAACATGCTTTAGTGTTCTTTAAAAGTTTATTCACTTCATAATCCATTTTAACTCAACCTTGCAACATTAAACATTTTACATTTGTGGGTCCAAATATATCTATCAACCCATATAACAGTGAGTTGGGCAGGTTCATAGCACATTTAGCAGACCACAGCACACAGTGCACCATAATGAAATGTGAACTCAACATTTGACCCATCCGTGAAGAAGCAGTGGGCAGCTGACATGGGCAGTGCCCGGGGAGCAGTGCTTGGGGACGGTACCTTGCTCATGAGTTACCTTTACCAGTCTGGGATTTCTACGACCTTCTGATCATGGGACACGCACCTCATCTCTTACATCACCATCTGCCCCGGTTATGGAATTTAGCAGACCCTGTCATATAGCTTCCATTTGGTAATTACAGGGACATTTTCCCTTGAGGAACTAGGGTTTAAGGGTCTTGCTCAGGGTCACAAAGGTGGTGGTGGTGGGATTAAGGTAGTGCTGGAACCTACAACCTCTTGATTTGCAGTTGACTATAAAATTCTTTGTCGCTTACATACTTGTTCAAGTACAATATGTAGAGAAATCTACCATTGTCATGTTCCATCCAGTGAATGATTGTCATTGTGAACACACCACAGCACAGCACACAGTGCACCACAACAAAATGTGACCTCTGCATTTGACCAATCTGCGAAGGAGCAGGGGGCAGCTAACAAGGGCAGCACCTGGGGAGCAGTGCTTGGAGAGGGGTACCTTGCTCATGAGTACCTCGGTGCTACATTTACCGGCCCGGGATTCGAACCGGCGACCTTCTGATCACGGGGCCAACTCCCTAATCGTTACGCTACCAACTGCCCCAGTCGGAAGTGTAGTGGAGCATGGAGTTTAGCTCACAGGTCTAATGGTGGTAGTGTTAGAGGGAGATCGCAAACCTCCAATTTCTCCCCTCCTTGTGGGCCAAATGTTGACGATGTTGTAAACAGTAACTTAAAAGTCTTTGTGGCAAACGGATGTGTGGAAACCTTTGAAAAAAAAAAATGCTAGTCCCAAAATGAACTGAATTTAAATCCATGATTTTATCAGGGTTGAGTTGAGGCTGAGCTTTGGCAGTTCTCGTCATGATACGGTGCCAGTGAAAGCGAGAACTTTGGAGCTTGTTTATTATCACCGATATTCAGTTTCATCTGCATGATCAAAAAATGCCCAGCTAACACTTTGTGCCATTTCCCTTACAATGAACAATCCATCGTTTTCCAGACTGAGATTTCTGTTAACAAGCAAAAGATTTGCGCCGTGCTGCGTTTAAAATGAAACGTAAAATGAAGTTGTTGAAGGCTCTGTCTAAAGAAAAGCTAGTTGTAATGTTGAAATATCATTACTATAGCCAGAATAACATTGCGAGGCAATAAAACTTGCTTTTATAGTGTGTTTCTCAGCGCTGTTTGTGTTGTTTTAATTTCAACACCTCAGCATTGAGTGAATCGAAATGGAGCCCAGACTTAACTTTAAGTGAACACCATCACTTGAAGGTGTGGAAGTTCTCAGTTTAAGGGAAAGGTTCATAGAACATTAAGCTCCTTGCTACACGTACAGTTGTAATAAAGTTGATGTAGTTTTATTTAACAGAATTGTAAAACATTGCAGCTCCATGCAAAGCTCACGTCCATACGGCTGATAAAGTGTTATCTCTGAGATTTAAAGATGTCTGCATTCTTCCCCCCAAAAAATATATGGAAGCATATACAGATTGTCTTCCTGATGCTAAGCATGTGCATGCGCTGAGACACTGTTTTAGAAGAGCACTTGTCTCATCCCCGAGATTTTAGGGATGAGTTTTAGCCGTGAAACGTGAAGTATTAGGCCAGATTACAACGTGTAAATATTATATCCTGTATTTGATTGTAATATAGTGCAAAAATGAGCGGTGACGAGTGGTTTTGGACGGCAAATGCGGACGACGTGTATGCCTGTGTGTCTCCGAGTGTATATGTGCGAGAGAGAGAGTGAGAGAATTGGGACATTAGAGATGACACCATTATTAAGTTTCAGCGTGTTGTCTGGTAAAAACTGAAAAGACGAATGGCTGTTGGCACGAGCCTCTTGGCACGGCGGCCCAATTTCCAAAAGGTCGGCTAAACAAAAGTAACGTGTTTACATCTCCATCTTTTATCTTCGCCTGTTTACACTCCAAGGTACGAAACGCTTTTTCCTGAATCATCCTTCTGAGAAATTACGCTGGCCGCCGGGCGCGGGCCAGGAAAAGAAGAGATTTTAGGCAGAAGTGTGGAGGAATTCTGAGGAGGTGGAACGCGTCCAGACGGTTTCTCAAGCCAGACGGACGTGGCCTCTGGTCAATTCTCCTGCACTGGACATCCTTACTGTGCAATATAGGAGAAACTGTATAGCAATAGCAGCAGCCCGGGCTCTCCAATAGGGGTCAGATGTGTCTGGCCTTGGATCAATGCAGGACTTGGATCAATGCGGGATCGGTAAGGGGATTTAGAGTTTGTGTATGCGTGTGTGTGTTTTGGTGTCCGTCATCAGGGCTGCTGACGACAGCTCGGGCGTGCGAGCGTGTTTGCATGTACCGCTACCTAAAGTGTTGCCAGATTGGACCGAGCTTGGGGCTGCGGAAATGCTCTGAGTCTGTCTGTAGGTGTGTGGTGAAAGTGTGTGTTTTGATCTATGTGAGCATTATGGAGATGAGGTTCTCTCTCTCTCTCTCTCTTTCTCTCCTAGTTCTCCAAGTTGTTCTTGAAATGCACAAAATGTTGCAGAAACGCAGCAATGAGCTGAGCTCTTTCGATCTCTGTCTCTCTTTCTCCCTGCACTTAAAATACGTGATCCCTAATTTCGTCCTTATAAATCTTGCAGTTGTTCTCTCAAAAGCACACTGTGTTCCTAAAAAACGAAATAATGAGACCTCTCCCTCTTTTTTTGTTTCCTCACGCACAAATCTTGAAGTTCTTCCATTAGCAAGCAGAAAAATATCCCTTAAAAGCAAATTATTGTAGCTTTAATTACAGTGAACGAGGCCAATTTGTTCCTCTGATTAAAAGAATCTAAAAGCTAGCGTCAGTGACATTGTTGTAATTTTTCTGTGTTGAAATGTATCTTTGGTTTTACTCATTGTGAGCAGCTCATATCTCCCCCGATCTCCACACGACGACAATTGCATTACTGACGTTTGCTGCTGTCCATAAAATATATATAGTTTCTACTGCAAGAAACATCGGGTGGTAGTGTGTATTTGTGTGTCCACGAATGTTGCTCATCATTATTTTTCTCGATGACCTAAATTTTCCCCAAATCCCCACCCCTCCCCCATGACGATCACGAAATCATTAACATTCGCTGCGTTCCGTAGAGAAAATGTATTAGGAGTGAAAGCAGCTCATACTTCACTTTGCTCTTTAATGTGTTGTCGATGTTTGTGCGCGAGTCTTTAATAGAAGCGTGTGCCGAAATCACGCTGGAAGTGTTCGAAATGGAGATGAGCGTCTGTGTGTGAGGGGGGCCTAATGTGTCTCACGTGTCTTCATGCACACACTGTGTGTTCTCCCTCTCTTTCTGCTGATTATCATATGAAAGAAGAGGAGATGACATGGAGCGAGCAGAGCCTCTGTCATCTCAATCAGCCCACCGGACTCGGCCTAATTGCCAGCATGTGGCTTCACTTGGGGGCTGCAAGGGGGTCTTTAAGTCTGCAATGAGGGGCAACAAGTTCTGTGTCTCTGTAAAGTAGAAAAAAACAATGTTTTTTAAACCTGCGCAATGTTGAAAAGACTCTCTCTCATTTGAGCATTACTGAATAGGAACAGTGCTAATTATCAAGATTATCAATAGTTTCCGTTTGTCACATACGTAGTTGTACAACATGTAGTGAAATGAAAACCTTCTACACATCCCGAGGCCATGACCGTAATTTTAAATATAGCTAAGCAAAGATTGCGTTATAGAAATTTAAGAAAATGTTAGCATTAATATTTATGTAAAAATTAACTTCACTTAAACAAAATATTCTTAAAAATGTAATTATATAAGGGTGGCGCTGTGGTTAGCGCTGCCGCCTCACGGCGAGAAGGTCCTGGGTTCGAACCCCGGGGGCTTTCTGTGTGGAGTTTGCATGCTCTCCTCGTGTTCGTGTGGGTTTTCTCCGGGTGCTCCGGTTTCCTCCCACAGTCCAAAAGCATGCAGTATAGGTTAACTGGCGACTCTAAAATTGGCCCCGTAAGGTGCGATTGTGAGTGTGAATGTGTGAGTCTGTGTGCCCTGCGCTGTGTTGGCGCCTGCCCAGGGTTGTTCCCCGCCTTGCGCCCGTAAGTTTTAGATACTGTAGACCAGCGTTTCTCAATCCCAGTCCTCACGGACCACCACTCTGCACAGATTCGGTATTTCCTGCACCGCCACACGCTGATCCTACATTGCTAATGAGCTAATCAGTAGCATCAGCTGTGCGGTGGGTCGGGAAACTCGAATCTGTGCAGAGTGGTGGTCCACAAGGACTGGGATTGAAAAACACTGCTACAGATGGACGAATTGGTGGATAGGTGGATGGATGAGTGGATGGATGAGTGGATGGATGGATGGATGGTTAGATAGAAAGAAAGTTAGGGCTGTATACCGGTTGGTTAAAAGTTTTAAATAGCATGAGCATGAGTCTGCATATAAAATACAAATAACAGAATGTGAAAAATAACAGGGCGGCACGGAGGCACAGTGGTTAGCGCTGCCGCCTCACAGCGAGAAGGTTCTGGGTACGGACCCCGGGGACGGCCATAGGGCTGTGTTCGCATGGGTTTCCTCCGGGTGCTCCGGTTTCCTCCCACAGTCCAAAGGCATGCGATATAGGTTAATTGGTGACTCTAAATTGGCCTCCATAAGGTGTGAATGTGTGTGTGCTTGTGTGAGTATGTGTGCCCCGCAGTGTGTTGGCGCCTGCCCAGGGTTGTTCCCCGCCTGCGCCCGCAAGTTCCCGGGATAGGCTCCGGTCCCCCCGCGACCCCAGTTGGGAATAAGCGGTTGAGATAATGAATGAATGAAAAAAACTTTTTTTTGCACAAATCATTCTTTCTTAAATCTGAATGAATGATGCTATATAAAACTGTCTTCTCCTGCAGAACAGTTATAAAAAATGAGAAGCAGATGAGTTTTCGTTTACTATCATGCAGCATTAAGTTGTAACATTCACTTCTTCATTTCTTCACATTGCATGTCCTGTCATGTTCATGAGCACTTGATGACGATGAGGATGCTGAAGCAATGTATCGGGCAACCCTAGTCCTTAACATGTCTTCATTAGAAATTACCAGACAGAATTGTTCCTCTTCAGACTCTTTCTGTCTTTTTTTGCCTACTCTCCCCCTCCGTCTGGTCGAGGCCTGTAATATGCAGTCTAATGCATAAACATCACCCAGCAGTTTCAGTCGCCAGATTAATCACATTTAATGCGCAGTTTGTACAGCAGTAATAGTGCTCAAACAAACTGACATTTTAATTGGTACTGACTCAGAAGTTCTGGAATGACTTACGGGCACCAGCACCTCATGTTTACTGAGCAGCTATTTTAAAGCGGATTTTGGTGTAGCGGGTAGTGGGTTCGAAGGTGCACGAGGCCGACTAATGGCTCTGACCATGTTAAATTCTGACCTCGCATTTTTCACTCTGGCAGTTTGACGTGTTGGAAGAATGTGGGCTTCAGAGTTTTCAACCAAATATCACAAAAGTCAAGGAATGCACTTAATATGTATTATCATTACTGCACAGTCACGGTTCTGAGCTAATATGTTATGACCTAAAGTTTGGAAAATGGTTACATTAATGTTTAAATGAAGACAAAGTAGGCCTTGAATAGCTCTATTTGAAGAGATATAAACATTCTAGAGTTCTTGGGATGATTTTGTGGGAGAGTGCATCAGCATACACAATAAAATATGAAGTAAATGTTGTAAAATAACATTTTTCTCTTCAGACTTTTTGAGTACAACCATCTTTCTTGGCCTTTATCCAAGAACCCTTGAATCTGAGTAAACGCTGATTTTAAAAGTATTGTACTTGATGAATCTGGATATGATGTCAGCCAGACTTCTTTTGTAGATTAGTCATGGAAACTGAGAACGAGACAAGTTTTACTTTTGTGTCAAGCAGCAAAAATGTTTAGCAAAGTTTGATTATGTGAAATGATGATCTCTATAAAAATGTTGACCTGTTTCTTATTTGAGCACAAATATTAGGACTGCATAACAAAAGATCATTCTAAAGCATCTGATTTGCCCATGGTAACTATGTTGAGGCAAACAAATGACAACTTTATCTTTAAATTATATTTCTGCAAGCCAACAAGCTGTTCCTGCAGACATTGCATGCATTCATTGCATGTCAGTTAGGATTTCAGTTATTAAAGTGGCTTTGGTCATTTGAAATTGGTTGCATTTTATTTTTGTGTCTTCCATAGGACAGTTTAAGACATTTCATACTAATAGTCAATAGTCATGCTTACATTGTTCATTTAGCCAGGTGAAGCAATCATTAGTCTCAATCTGGAGTGGATTTTAAATAGCAAGAAGACCAGCACTTGATGATTAAACTCAGATTTTACTGATACTGTAAAAAAAAAAAAAGTTTGCCCTATTTCTCTTTTTTAGAAATAAACAGATAAATTTATTGCAACCAACCATCATTGTTATAAGTTTTCATTACCAAACCTTGCAGTAGCAGAACTGAGTTTGTCTAGTAATCTTGAAAACAAAGTGACATCCAGGTTCAACCTAACCTTCAAGCTGTTCTAACCTTTAAATCCACTCCAGATTGGAGCTAATAATTGATTCATCTGCTTAACTCAGTGAAAACCTGACTGGAAAATGACTTGCTGAATCACATTGCTATAAACTGGTGTACAAATAATCAATTTTGTGCTGCCATATTTTAGTTTAATATCATTAAAGGTAAGCTAGCCACATCCAGAAGCCACCCGAATATCATGATCCAACTTCCATATTTCTCAGCTGCTTAAAACCATTATTTGTTATCTTCTTCGCATTTCTATATTTAAGTTACTTTTGGAGAGATTTAAGAGACATTTTTATATTTGTTTGGTCTCCTCTGACTATAAAACATGAAACTTTTCAATCTGAGTCATTTTTACATTTACAGCATTTAGCAGACGCTCTTATCCAGAGCAACTTACATTTCCTAATTTCAGGGACGGTTCCCCTGAGAGCAACTTAGAGCTAAGGGTCTTGCTTAGGGACCCAATGTTGGCAGCACCAGAGGTCGGAGTCAAACCCACAAACTCTTGGTCCAAAGGCGAGTGTCCTACCACTAGGCCACCAACACCCTTTTTAAGGCTATAATGTCCATATTTGTTACAAAGAACTCAAGAGAGTGTTTCTCTCCGTACGCAAATGCTAATGCTAATAAGTTATCATGAGTGAAAGCTAATAGGAACTGTCTGTTTAAATTATATAGTCTACATTTCTAAAATTCAAGAATTTCTACTGAATAGAAGCAGAGCCCTATGAGGAAAGCTAATTGCACATCTTTCTGTCTTATTAAGGTTCACATCTAATGTTGTGTAGCATACTGGATGTAGTTCTGCAACGAGTAACTTCGGCAGCCAGGAGATTCTAACCGTACAGTTATCATCATTCTTCTGATTTTGTTTCTTTTGTCCCCGTTAGCACAAATGTGGCTTATTGTTATTTGAAATCACTTAGTTAAAAAATATAGATTTTCATATTACTCTTTAACATTCACATTAAAAAGCAATTAGTTTTAAGAGTATCTTACAGCACAACTATCAAGTATTACTGAATGAATTCACTTTTTGATGTAGTTAGCTACTTCTGCTCCGCAACTTGTAGTAGAACTAATTGCCTTATTAAAACAGTAGCTTGCCTGTAGCTTATGTACTTTTAATCATAAGTAGCTTGTAGTTTGAAAGATACTGCTTAAAGTAAACACTGCGTTTAGAATAAAATGGGTTAGAGCTACTCAAGTTAGCTTCTATATTGGCAAAGCCCCGTGCCAAAAATTAACTTTGATTTCTTGACATATTCTTGAGGCTAGTGTGTGTAATTCTGCAATCATTTGACTTCAGCAAGCAGGACATTCTAACCGCACAGCTAACAACACATCACTAATTTCTCTTTTTTGTCCATATTATGACAAATGGGCACTGACCAAACATTCCAAAGGAGATACTTTTCCTTAAAACACCATTTATGGGGATGTTTGGTCATATGCATTTGCGACCATGTGTAGGCACAAATAGAAATCCTGTGAACTGATAGTGTGTTATAAACTTCTTGTAGCGTGATTTCGTAGACTGTATAGAATTTTTCATATTGAAACTGTTGCTGACCTCATGCACATTCAGTGTAAGAGTCAACACCAAGACCATAATTGTAGGCTGAGTACTGCATCCTAATTGTCTCTCTTTCTACTTCTAGTTTAAAGTGTATATTTTATATTCTATTTATATATTGCTTATTCTATGTGCCTTATTTGTTCTTTGTTCCGTGTTCTTTGTTCTTAGCACTGTGAAAGCTGGAGCCACGTCGTCTGGTCTCTCCGTAAACTTGTACACTATATAGCAGAGATGACGATAAAGTTTACTTTGACTTTGATTCTGACATTCATCAGTGGTTTCTTTGGGATTTGTTCTTAGGGAAGAATTAAATTTACAAATAGTGAAGAGTACGCAAATTTTATCGAATGCACGTTCGTGCAAAACGTTTGCTCATCGGCTTTTCCTCAGTTCTGCTGCTGTATGATACAGTACTTAACGTCTTCAGAAAAGAAATATTGGTGTATGAAGGTCAGTAGGTCTTAGGGTACAGTAGATTCCATCCACCTGCAATCTGTTTCTCTCTCTCTTTTAAACCCCGCCACCAGTTTTAACAGTCCAGTATCCAGAACTCCGTTTGCACCGCTCGGCGCTAACGCTAATGGCGCGTCCCCCGCTCGGCCGTCGGCGCTCGATGTAACTTTTAAGGCTGGTTAGCTTTAACACGCTAGTTCATTAGAGGTGTTAAGAGAGGCTCTCCGCGTTCGGCCGTGTGTGTTGGCGGGGAGGTCGGGGGAGATCCCTGACCACATGAATAATGAAGGTGGGAGCAGCATGGTCACTCTGCCGCCTGTAACGCAATACTCACTTCTAAAGACTCTGCCTCTCCGGTTCCCACCGAACGCCTCGGTAGCTCCCCGACTACCTAATGAAGAAGTCAGAGACATTAACTTTTAAAGCGGGGCTTTAACTTGCCAAGACGCGTTTTGTCCTTTATGGGGATATTCAGTCACACGTAATTGTGACCATGTGTAGGCACAAATAAAAATCCTGTGAATTTATAGCGCGTTATAAAAGATTGCTCTTCCAGCGCCGAAAGACGTCCTTTTTATGGTTTCATTTTTCACCCGCCTGCGTTTTAATCAAAGCTGTGTCCTAATTGTGACTTTATCGCACGTGTTCTGTTTAAATGGCTTTCTAATGTTCTGTCAGTGATAATTGGCCGCCAAAGGATTAGACGTACAAATCAGGAGTTCATTTATAGGAGTGGGGAAAATATTTCAGGCTCATTTCTGAAACTAAATGGTTCGCGTTTGTTTTTTATTAACATTTTCATAGCGTCCACATACATGAATCTCCAGCCAACCTTAGACTCCGATTCAGCAAATCAAAATTCTTGCATGAAATGATCAAGAACAAAGTTTTCGAACGTCATTGGGAACTTAATTTACGTTTTGTTTTCCCAGATTATCAAGTTATTGGATGGGAAACGTTCACAAGCGGTGGGCATCTTAATATCCAGCCTTCACCTGGAGATGAAGGACATTCAGCAAGGTGAGTCCACCTCATTTCTCATCAGCACCTCCACTTTCAAGCAGCCTCGACGTCTTCCCGGGTTTCTTAATCTGTCCCCCCCGTGTTTTATTTGATGGCTGCGCGGCTGAGATCGCTCTTGGCACGCTTGATAACTTGCAGATGGAGCTCGGGTATTTTTAGCGGCTGAATAATGTGATCAATGCGCCAGTGTTATTTTCTCTTCTCCTCGATGTCTCCTCGATGGCTCACTGTTGGCCTTTTGTGCGTTTCCTGGGTCTGTTGTAAGCTGTGGTTTTGTTCGGGCGTGTGACGGAGTTTGCGTGGGTCCGTGTGTGTGGGTGAGACATCTGTGGAATCTGAAAGTAATGAATCACTACCTACGTTGCTGCTATTAAGTAGTTTTTTCAGGCTACTTCTAGAGTAAATCTGTAATTTTACTTGTGCTTGAGCACAAATTAAAGTAATCTACTTCCATACTTTCATAACGTACCCTACAATTTCACTTATTTAAAAGTTTGACCTGCATTTCTGTAGCCTGTGTTCATATGTGACTGTATTTTTAAAACCTGACTTTACTAACAAATAAATAAAAAGGGGCATAACGGCTGGGTGTTCCATTCTGGGAATGGAAGGTCGCCGGTTCGAATCCCAGGACCCCTAAAGGTACCACTGAGGTACTCGTAAGCGAGAAGTCTCCAAGCATTGCTTCCTGGGCGCTGCTCATGTTAGCTGCCCACTGCTCCTTTACGGATGGGTCAAATGCGGACGTCACATTTTGTTGTGGTGCGCTGTGTGCTGTGCTGTGCTGTGTTCACAATGACAAATAATCACTCACTTTCTTTCTTTCTTAGAAACACGCGACCTGGTATAACGGGTCAGACGACTTATTAAGACCACTCTCTCTTCATCTCTGTCTCTTCTCTTCCTCTTATTCTGTCATAATGAATACCACTGAGAGTTAAGTAACCAATGTGGACCCCTTAACACTCTATCACAACCTACCCAACACACACACACACACACACACACACACTAGCCCGTCGCTCAGTGAGGGCTTGATAGAGAAGCCGACAAGGTGGCAGTTGTTGGTGGCCTTTGATCCTAGAGGTGTGGAGGCGCCGCACATATTAACTTTGACTCACGCACACCCACGCTATTTCCTGATTGATCAAATCCTCAGACATCTTTACAGATGTTCACATTAACACAGCTTGACCTCCGACTGCAGTTCTGATCTACCACTGAGCTCTTTGGGACACATTAGAGGACGAGAAAGGTAGATGATGGAGGATAGGTGTCCCAAGCTTTTAATTGGAAGATGTTGGTGTTTTTCAGAGAGAGGTGCTCAAGCAGATCTGGTGAAAACCGCCGTTGGCGTGTCTATCTTTGGGTGTAGGCTTTAGAAGCGTGATGTTCTGGATATGTAGGGAGAAAAGTGGAGCTTCTTTTCTCTTCTCCTCTCAACTCCTCTCCTGTTCTTTCCCTTCTTTTCAGGCACTCCAGGTCATGACAACTGTAGTGCTGCTGTATGTGTGGGACACGGGGTTAAACAATTACAGGCTTTAGGCCATGACCCATGGCCTAGAGGCTTAGTACCTGGTGTGTGTGTGTTTATGTGTGCTTGTGCAAGTGCATGTGTTCATATGTGAAGGTCGGGAGGAAATGTTTGATATTAAAAGCTGAGAATTCTCAGATCTTTTGCAGGTAGGACTGTGAAATACGACTAAAATCTCATATCCCGATAATGACATACACTACCAGTGAAAAGTTTGGACACACCTTCCCATTCAATGTTTTATTCTTTATTATCATGACTATTTACATCGTAGATTCTCACTGAAGGCACTATGAGTGAACACATATGGAATTATGTAGTAAACAAAAAGTGTGAAATAACCCAAAACATGTTTTATATCTTAGATTCTTGATAATAACCACTTTGCTTTGATCGCTGCTTTGCACACTCTTGGCATTCTCTCAGTGAGCTTCATGAGGTAGTCACCTGAAATGGTTTTCCAACAGTCTTGAAGGAGTTCCCAGAGATGCTGAGCACTTGTTGGCCCTTTTGCCTTCACTCTGCGGTCCATCTCATCCCAGACCATCTCGACTGGGTTTGGTCAGGTGACCGTGGAGGCCAGGCCATGTGGCCCAGCACTCCATCACTCTCCTTCTTGGTCAAATAGCCCTTACACAGTTCATTCATAGTTTTGATACTTTTAGTGAGAATCTACAATGTAAATAGTAATGAAAACGAAGAAAAAACATTGAATGCGAAGGTGTGTCCAAACTTTTGACTGGTAGTGTGCATCACATCGTAAATATATATAGTAAATTTTTGTGTAAATTCAGTGGTACTTTCGCAAGCAAAGTTTTTGGTCGGAGCACACTCAAGTACACGAATGCTGGAAACACTCCACGCACGCTCATATGGAACACCAAAGGTGCCACAGTTCACCTACATTTTAAGGCAGTTGACAGTAAAACGCCTGTTTTATCCTGTTTTATTCGTTAAAGTGCTGATTGTTGTGGTGCGCTAATATACCAGCACTTTTTACACCATTTACCTTTGATCAAACGCTGCTTTTTATGCCGTAAAATGGCTGTAGAAGGCCTTTTTACAGCGCTCTAGTAAGAAGCCTTGAAGGTGAATTGTGGCACCTTTGGTGTTCCATGGATCTGCGCGTGACGGCAGGCAGATCTGAGCGTGTGGAGTTCATTGGGTACTCAGAATTAAGGCAAAATTTTGTCGAAATACTGCAATTTTATAATTATTTTGGAAAAATACAGTACATTATGTGAATTGACAAAGCGCCTTTATGACTTTATGAATTAATTCATGATTTTATTTCACATTGGGTCGAAATACAAAATAAAAGGCAGATTTCTTACTTTTCTGATTGAAAATACTCTTTGAGTGACAAATTGTTAATCAGTGTGATATAAAACACGATGCGTCGCTCAATTCGTCTTCCAAGATTTTGTTTGTACTTTAAGCTCGAACTTGGCCAAAAAAATAGTTCATATTGCAAAATGTTTGTAGTGTAAGCGGTTCGAGAGCCGCGGCAGCACTGTATATCATTATTCAGTATTATTACCACATGCACTATTATCATAGAGTACGAAAATCATACATAGTCCCACCACGTAATACTTTTCAACTCTTAATGCTCACATCCCAGATCGTGCCATGAGTTCACGGGTATGAAGTTTCAGTCTAATGATCAAGGAGCATGCATCCAATAAAGTGAGGTATAAAAACAGCCTCATGAAATAGATCAACATATAAATAAAATGTTTGAAAAAGTACATGCCTTCCAAAACATTGGCTAATGTTAATGAGCATGGAGTGCTTGCTGAAGTTCTCTTTTCGTCTGCATACACAAGTCTCTAATAAAACGCTTTACTGTTGCAGCTGTTCTCTCCGTCGACAACTCTGTGGTGGATCTGGAGACCATTGAGGCTTTATATGAAAATGTGAGTCATTTTGAGATGCTTTTGGTAATCGGGTTGATGACAAGAATACAGGCAGGGCTACTGATAGTTTAACTTTCTCTTTAAGGCTCTTTTATATGAGTGGTTTTTTGTCTCGGTACTATCACAATGATCAATTGGGCCATCACCAGATTTCACTGGATGCTTTGTTGGAAATTTTTGGACCTCTGTTATCATTCAAGGTGTCGTGTTCTGTCAGTAACAGTGTGGATTTGATTACAGAGGGCTCAGACGGATGAACTGGAGAAGATCAGGAAACATTACGAGACCTCGAAAGAAGACGAAGTCAAACTCCTGGACAAACCTGAACAGTATGAACCCATAAGTTTGATTAATGTGGAGCACAGACGTCAATGAAATCTGTCTACGGAATTGAGAAACAGAGTCAAATTTGAAGCATTCTTCCCTAACTATTGCACGTTTATATTTTTGCCATCACAGAATACCATCGTCTCCCTGTAATGGTCGATGAAAGGTTTCACTAGAGCCTGACCGATCAATTGGGGAACTGATATTATTGTCTGAAATTGATGAAATTGCATATAAATTAGTGTTGTCACTTATAGAAGACAACTACTGACAATTAAAAATTAAACAGTGGTACGGAAGATGGACTCCTCAGCCTCAAGTTATGAGTGTTGTGATTGTGTAGTTTGTGGGGATGCACCAATCCGATACAGGGATCCGATATCGGACCGATAACAACTTGAATAGCTGGATCGGGTATCGCTGGCATCTTATTTTTCTTCATAGTACTAAGCCATAGGATATCTCAACATAATAAAAACTCTGCAATCCAATAAAATAGACGCTGTCCTCATGTTCTAAACACAACGACATAAGGCATGTGTGGCTAACTTCTACATAAACACCATAATAAGCCTAAAAACAAAGGTAAGGACAAACAGCCCACGTTCTCTTAGGGATGTAAAGGTTAAACAAAAAAAACTGGTATCGGAACGGTGCTCGGGAATCGGCCGATACCCAAAGCCCAAGTATTGGAACTGCAAAAGTTGGATCGGTGCGTCCCTAGTGGTTTGTCCACTAAAGGGCAACTGCGATTCTTGTGCTATTTATCAAAACATGCACCTGTTTTTGTAACACAAAAAAGCCAACACTGTAGTTGCAGTCGACCTCTACTGAACAAACTACACAATGACAGCGCTCCATGAAGGACAGGTTGTGGTGCACCTTGCTCAAGTCTAAGATCCAGAATTCATGCACAAATTAATGCAGTCTTCCTACTGTCAATATAAGCACTACATTCAAGGTCATCATTATTATTATAATATTAAACGTTATATTAACCTGCATTTAGCAGATGCTCTTATCCAGAATGTCAAACCTGGCTCATGAAAATTTCTATTGACTACGCAGACTATACACTAACAGTATTATCTGAATTTACCAATGAAGAAATGCAAGTTACCTTGGCAACTTTTCTGTTATAATTATCATATTAATGGGTTAGTAGGATGAGTTAAGATGTTGTCGGAATTATTTTCATGGTTTGCGTACTAATGGAACCCCTAAAGTTCTGGCAAAATTTTCTTCCACTTGAATAGAGACACTGTGAAGGTATCGAAGTGTGATTACTAACCCGTACACATTCACCAGTGGAGGACATTTATCAAGACAGTGAGTCAGGCTTGTTTTCGGCTCGTTAGCTTCCATTGTTCTGAGTCACAGAGCCCCAGTCTCCGACTCTTAACAGTATGCTAATCAAACTGGAAATGACTCCTTTCCTCAAACCGTGGAGGTCACTGTCTCCCAGCTTTGATCCTCACGTTAATCGCACTTAACTACGCTTAGTTACAACCAGATTTGTGACTGAAAGCCAAACTGTTTTGATGTCTTTGTAGTTAGCGTTTCAGCTGATTTTTGGGGGGCCGTGAGCGTCACCTTCATTTATATTTGAATATTTTTTCTCGTCTTATCCCGCCAGATTTCTGTACGAGCTTTCCCAGATCCCGGATTTCGCCGGCCGAGCCCACTGCATCATTTTCCAGGCTGTGTTCTTGGACTCCGTAGCCTCCATCCATCGCAAGGTGGAGATCATCGCCAATGTGTGTAAGGTACATTCAGGCCAAAGCGTCACATTCGACTCATTCCACACAAAGAGTATCCACACAAAGGTTGGTGCACATTCAGCGTCGGAAATATTGAGTTTGTCCACTTCTCTGTGTTTGTGTTTGTGTTTTTCTGCAGGGCCTTCTGGAGAACGAGGCTGTTAAAGAAGTGATGGGACTTGTCCTCGCCTTTGGGAACTACATGAATGGAGGAAACAGGACCAGAGGCCAGGCGGATGGCTTCGGCCTGGAAATTCTCCCCAAGCTGAAGGATGTGAAGAGCAGGGTACCTTAATATTCCACCTTGAAGACACTGAAAAACCAGAAATATCTCGGATGCACATATGGCATATTTTGAATTTAGCCATCACACTAGGATCATGAGTGGTTTCCGGCTTCATGCCGTCTTATGAGCAAGGAAGTATATCTAACGAATGCAGTTATACTGTATAGTATAAGTAAATATCAAGTAAAAGTGATTATAAATTCTATATAAATGTAATTCCAAAGCCGCCTTGTTGAAACCATGTTTGTAGAGGGGTGACCCAAGACTGTAGTATATGAAATTCACCTCTTATTCTGTTTCCAGGACAACCACATCAGTCTGGTGGATTATGTGGTATCATACTACCTGCGCAACATAGACAAGGTAGAGTACTGCTTACTAGGGGTGGGCGATATATGGAATATGTACTGGATATACACTGCCCTCCAAAAGTTTGGAAACACCCCTGGCAAAGTGGGGTTTTGGACAGTGTTGCCATGAATCCTTTTTAATTTGTGATAATGTTGCACTGATAAGGGACAACACAAACTACCAAAACATATTTTATTACATAAACAGTTTATTAAACAGTTTATACATTGAAAATACTGACATTTTGGGTTCATCAAAATATCCACCATTAGCAGCTATTACAGCTCTGCATAATCTGGGCATCCAGGTTGTCAATGAACCAATCAGTTGTTGAAGCTATTAAGGTGTGCTGACCCAAAAATCTTTAAAAAACCTGGGCCAAGTTGCAACCAGTAACCAGACATCCCAGCTGGCAAAGTGGCATGTCTGACTTTGACATGTATATATCGTTTACATTTATGTAATCAAAATAAAAATTATTATTGCTGTTATCCAAAGATAATGTCAGGTTACTTTAATGTATTTGCATCAAAAAATGATGAGGATTTATGCTGATATCGTCCAAAAGGCCACTTTGCCAGGGGCGTTTCCAAACTTTTGGAGGGCAGTGCATCTCGGCTTGTTCCACGTGCGATGTAGTAAATGACTATATCGTGAACATCGAGTACAAATCCTCACGTTAACGTTAAACAGACAGTACTTCACTTTGGAGTTTTGCTTCTCTACCCTCGCAAAGCAGACAGCTCACTCCCCGTCCATCCAGAAAACTCCCCTAACACGTGGGCATTTTGTAGCGGAGGCGGAGGGAGGGACGCGAGCGTGCAGAGAGAGAAGTGATTATCCACGCGATTTCAGAGACATTCATTGGAGATGGAAGCGGACGACTTGACTCAGCACTGGTTCTGTTATTCAGTGCACAAAAACGGAAGTAAATGCGTATAAATGCATAAAAGACATTCTTCGCGATGTAAACACTCTGTGGAGCGCCATCACTCGCAAACACTATCCCGTTCAGTCAAATCTTCCCCTTTAGTACAGACAAAACTCATATTCTGGCTGATAAATAACAACAACCAGCATTCTACCCACAATACAGCTATTTACTCGATAGTTTCATATTTAATCTGGACATGCGTCCATCGCATTATTAAGACGCGGCTCCAAGTTGCGGTGCGTGGGATTATGGGAAATGTAGTTCTCTCCCAGAAAGAGAGAACATATCGAGATATATATTGTGTATCGCAATATCACTTTAAAATATCACAATATTATTTTTAGGCCATATCGCCCACCCCGACTGCTTACAGACAGGAGGCTTATTAGTCATTTTTCTTGCATTGAGAAAACCACGTTTTTTCTTTTTCATTCCAGGATGCAGGGACGGAGAAGAGTGTTTTTCCACTGCCTGAACCTCAGGATGTTTTTCTTGCCGCTCAAGTCAAGTTCGATGACCTGACAAAAGATCTTCGCAAGCTTAAGAGGGACCTGGCAGGTATGGAGCTTGGGTTAACAAGCCTATTGAAATTACTCTCAGAAAATTACCATCACAAATAGCTACCAGAGTTCATCGCAACATTTTAAGGAAATGAGGACGTCTGGTCACCCTGTCTTTACTGGTCTGGGACTTGACCCGGCGACCCTTCGATCATGGGGCCGACTCCCTAACCGCTACACTACCAACTGCCCTTTGACCTCTACATTTGACCCTCTTCCTTAAAGGAGCAGTGGGCAGCTTTTGGCAGCGCCCGTGGGGAGCAATGCTTTGGGACGGTCCCTTGCTCATGAGTACCTCAGCGGCACCTTTACCGGTTCGGGACTTGATCCGGCGACCCTTTCCATCATGGGGACAACTCCCTAACTATTACGCTATCAACTGCTACTTGTAGTTAAGATAGTAGTTAAAAAAATATATCGAAAAATCCTCATAACACCCTGAAAGCTGACGGTGGAATAAAGTTATGACTCGCTGAGGATACACACATTTAACAGATTAACTCTAGTTTGGGAGTTGCTCCTGTGATCGAAGGATTACAGATTCAGATCTTTTTGCACCGTTAATGCTTAAGTCGTACAAATCCTGGGGACCTGGATGTCCCTTAAAAACACTTTTGTCAATTATTTATGACCGTGTGAGGACATTGGAGCAGTCTTCATAAGAAAAGAGAGTTTGTAGAAGACTTCCATCTTTAATTTTGAGAAACTGAAAGAGGTAGAAAGATCCGCTTTTGGTTACTGAGGTTAGGGTTATAAAGTGGTTTACATCTAGTCACCGTAGGAAGGTTTTTAACAAAGATAGTAATACAAGTGTGTGTGTGTGTGTGCGTGTGTCTTTGTCCAAAGCGGGGGGCCCTTCTACTCTGCACCGTCTACCCAGCTCCCCTATAAGCAGCCGGGAGGTGTGGGGGTCATGCTCCCACCATCCATTGGTGTCTGCGATTATTTAAATCAACCAATAATACAACACGTGAAACCAATTAGATCCTTCTCTTTCCCTCGTTCTTTCTCCTCTCCACCTCATTCACCAATCACTGTTTTAAAATAGAAATCCCTGATCCTCATTGAACCCCCCCGGGGGAGGGGGGGGGAGGCACAAAGTAATCTACAAAGGAGTCACCAACCCACCTCGAGCTGTGTGTCAGTCATTTATTAGAGAGGGGAGGAAAAAGTGTAAGACTCAGAGACAATAAATACAACATAAGGGCCTTAGCATTTGATCTGGACCGCAGCAAAAAAAAACTTTAAAAGTCTCGGCTTCGGGTCCTCGGGGTATTGGCACCGACTCTTAAGGCTCTGGTGTTGCGGCGCTTTGGAAAGGAGAACCCTCGACTTTATTTATTTATTTTTTTATCCCCGCCACGAGCCGAGCTGGGATAAATATTTATGCTGTGCTATCATGAAGCGCCCTAAAGAAAGCAAGTGTTCTTAATTATACCACTGGTAATATACGGCGGAGATTCTGGTCCTGAAAAAAAAAAAACGCTTTAACGCGTGAGTCACACATGTGGAGGAAGGTTGTTTTCCATGTTGCCGTCGGTCAGACCAAAGATGCTTTAACACAGTCTGATTGAGAGTTTCCTCGGCCTTTGATATCTCGCGATGGGTCGCTAAATAGACTGCTAGAAGTGCTTTATTGGGGCAGTGGGAAAAAAATTTTTTATTTGCGAATACTGAATTTGAAGTTATTTTTGCCAAAATACATGAAGTCAGTGTCTAATGTCATTATAAAGAAGCGTAGTCTCACACACAGACTAAAAGGGCTGTAGCTTTAAATCTGACCATCCTGCCACCAGCACCACTGGGCTCCTGAGCAAGGGAAAAGGAAGTTGCTCTGGATAAAAGTGTCTGATAAACGCTTTAAATGTGAATGATCACGTACATATATCTACCTTGCATACAGTCTACAGTATAAAGTTATTCCGTCTTCCATTTGTCACTGGATCCAAGATTCATTTGACGAGGTTACGCCACATCCAATAAAAACACAGTGAAGACCGAGTTGGATGCTTTCCATTTGCCACAGGAGAGTTGAACTCAAAGAAAAGATGGAAGCCTCCAAGAAAGCTGTTCTTGCAGAGTACCAACGGCTCCAAACATATGCAGTTCACCTGATGAACCTCCAGGAGGATTACACGAACTTTTGGTAACTATTTCTCTGAATTTTCCATCGACCAGCCAATTTAGCATCGCCACTTGATAAACGACGTATAACGCGCTATTTCACGTATAACATGACCGTGGTAGCGCGTCTATCGGCCAAAACCACCCTGTATTATGTACACAGCTGACACAAGCAACACTGAAGTGTTTAAAAATGGAGAAAAAAAAAATCGCAGTCTTTGCACTGAGCAGCCACCTTGGATTTTGAACTCGGGGTTCTCTGTGCTACCCCGAGATAGTTGGTCAGGTGTTCGAGGGCGCACACTTCCGGCTTCAGCCCTCGGAAAACGACTCGGAAACTGAGCACTAACGGCAAATGGAATTCACTATTAGAATATTATTCTACTGTGTAGAATTTCTAATAGCTGGAAGGAAAGATTATAAGATAAAGTTTTTAGATTTTCAAATGTCAAACTTTAACCTTAATTTAAAAACATACCTCATACAAGGTAACTCATGAAAAGTTCTAAATGAAATCTAATGTTACTTATCCAAAATCACAAACGTCCCAACTTTTATTAAACCGATCCAATACGTGGATTGGATATTGGTCTGATAATGACTCAAATAGCTGGATCAGGTCATTTTTGAGATGTTATTTTAATAATAAATCATTTAGCATGCTCATATGGGTGTGTAATTATTAGATAGTTTTAGTTAGGAAACAGTATTTCCTTTTGCATAACAGAATAATTGTGCATTATTTTCAGTTTTCTGTTTAAAAAAGATCCTCAGATTTGTATCGTATTGGCAGATGTCCAAATTTACAATAACGGTATCGTATTGGACATAAAAAAGTGGCATTGTGCCATGTTTTGTTTCAATAGAATTTTAAAAATCATAAAGATAAGAACTTGTGACTCTGTGTGTGTGTTGGTTTATCTGTCTGTGTGGAGGCAGGTATTAAGGATTAGTTTGTGCCGTAAAAGGAAACTCGGAGATTTGTTGCTTTAGGAAGACTTTTTTGTACAATTTTCCGTTTTTTTGACCATTTTTACTGGTACAATTACAGTCTTTAGCAGACACTCTTGTCCAGAGCGACTTCCACCTCCTAATTCCAGGGCAGTCTTCTTGGCGCAACTTGGGGTTAAAGGTCTTGCTCAGGGACCCAGTGACGATAGTGCTGCAGGTAGAATTTGAACCCACAAACTCTTGGTCCAGAGTGGAGTATCCTAGCGACTAGACCATCACATTTGTATGTAATGACCTGTTATTTATTTAAAAAGATTTACTTTTGTCCACTTAGATTAAGGTTAGAGTTTCGATCTCGTCATACGAGGGTTAACTGAAGTCAGCACGTGTGGGTCAAGTGTCCGATTCGTGTCTTTTTCTTTCTCTCGGCATCTAAATTTGCCGTTTTGTGACCTTTTCAATGCCTCTAACGTCATTAATCCGACATTTTGCACATCTAATCAATATTGCTTTTTTATGGTTTTAGTTACACATCAGAAACATGTGCGTCACAATTTGGGCTGATATTTCCGAAGACGTTTCTAGATTGCAGCAGCGAGCCAAGCTCTCTCAACAAGTTCTGGTCGGCTTCTCACGTAAAAAGAGCTCTTTAATTAAGACGGACTGTAAACTCCACATTCTTCGTCGTAAAGAAACGAGGGCGAGGTTGCAACGGGACCCACGCTAGATGTCTAGAGGATTATTCTGCAGCCGGGGGTCCGTGTCAGCTTCCCTTGCACAATCGTGTCTCAGCCACACTAGAGGAGCTCCGGCTCCAAAGCCTCCGGGAGCCCTTTCTCATTGGGAACAATGCAGTAAAACAAAAGCAGTCGTACTTGTGTTTACTGTGGAGGGGAAGAGGCTTTCATGGACAGCCAAGCATTAATCATGGCTAGGAAAGTGCACGAAAACATATGAAAGAGCCTCATTTTGCCTCCATGTTTCCCCCTCTCCCCTTCGTCTGGCCAGACTTGCCGGTCGGTCATCCCTTTTGATTGCGCCGTGAGGCATGTAATTACCTTGGGAAACGAGACCGCAGCTCTTAAATCTAAACTACACTACACGGCTGAGTTGGGAAGTGTGCGAGCGGAGGTGGGGCTGAGTTTGTTAAAAGGGATGCTAATTAATTGTAGAGAAACACAACGTTTTGTGGGTGTTTATATCTTTTTTAAACTAGTCCCAGACACAAATGGGACTAGAGACAAAGAGGCTTGAAGCGGCCACTGCTTAGAAATGCAGGTTTTGGACTAGGTTTGATGGTTCATTGCTGGACGAAACTAAACGTGACACGATACCACTTTTTTATGTCCAATACGATACCGACATTATAAATTTGAATATCTTCTGATATGATACGAATCTGATACAGTCTCCGAGTCTTTTTTAAGCCTCCTATTTTAACCCTCCTTAAATTGACACATTTAAGATTGAAAACATTGTTTAAAAAATTGTTTAGAGTATTTTTTTCAGTATGAAACTTCTTGTGCCTGGCTTAAAATAATATAATATAAAATAAAAATGGTTCATTTCATATATGTGACTTGGCAAAACCAGTCGCTTGTCGCAACGGAGGTTTCTGAGAAAAACGAGCGTTTATGTTGCGTGGGGTAAAATCTTGGATTTTTTGTTTTTAGTGTTTTGAAACAGTGGAAGGTCTATACTGTACTGTTGTGAATAAATTTCTCACTGAAAAAAACTTACCCTTTCCATCTAAATGTGACTTTTCTTGGTGAGAATTCAATTCCAGCAGAATGTTAAGTTTCTGTTATGACCATCTTTACTTCAATATTTTACGGTAAATCCACTGGTTGACTAGCGTGAAGATATTTCTCCGGAATCCATCTCCGTCTCGAGTTCAGTTAACCTACGCTTGGGCGAGCTATCCGTGTAGCTGTAGATATGTGGAAGCTGTAAAAATACCAAAGCGTAGCCGCCCTTTTGAAATGCGATAGTCAACTTCAAAGGTAGATTTTTCGTTTCTCATGACGGAAACCGACTCCTTTGAATGTTGATATCTCAGTCATATGTTGTCGATTCATTCGATATAGATGTCGTTTTGAAACTCATTATGCCCTTTCATATCATAACTCAATTTTGAAAATTTGTGACAAGCGACTGGTTTTGCCGTGGAGGGTCACATATGTGCAATGCATTTTAAAATGAAAAATGAGTGAATTATCCTCATTAAGCCATGATCTCTCTGTGAAGTAAATAACACCGTACAGATATTGATTAAAAGCGTGCTATTAATTAAAGAGTTAATAATAGAGATATAAACAATGTTTATTAAGTCTTTTGGTGTCTGACACTTTTGGACCATTAAACATCCCCGGTCAAATTATTGGGAACATCGTTGGTGTTCTGAAACTTCTTTACAACAGAAAGGTTAAACAGAAAACATAAAAATGTCTTTATTCTGCATTGCTTGAGAATACGCGGCAAATACTAAACAATGCTAATTACACACTTACCTTGTGTATATGCTACATTATTTATTATTAAAATAACATCTATAAAATTATTCGTTTAAGCTTTAATTCAGTAATTTTTGTGATGGGCCTAATCCTCTTAGCTACTAAAACCATCAGGAACACAGAGATTGTGAACGAGAGCTGGTGTTGTTAAGGAAATTAAACCGTATAATCATGTGATGATTTGTACTGGGGTTGTGAATACGTTGCTTGTTCTGCTCGTTGTATTCAATGCTGAAATTAAAACAAATAATCAGAACAATACCACCGCTTTTACTGCAATGAACTTCCTATGTATGAATTGGCGTGTCGCATTTGCAGATAAAACTCCGTAGATCGACTAGTGCTACCGATACCACGTTCAACTACTTTAGAAATAATAGATCACGTATATCGGATCTGTGCCGCCTCTAGCTAAGACACTCGGCTTCCTCTCGGTGCTGTTTAATAGGCTTCATCTCTCTCCCAAATAGGACTCGGTCAGCATAGTACATTATTCCAGCCTCTCGCTTCCGAACATGTCTTTGATCACAACAACATCCACTGATCCTCATGCAAGCCTTTTCTCAGTCCTCGTGTGAAATGATATGGTAGCACACAGGGCTTTAGATGTCATGTTTTGGAAAAATCTGTCTGGAGAGAGACTTTTGTCTGTGAGCGTTCGGTGGTTATTTATATGGAGGCGGATCATTTCTATCACGACTTAGCGGCTGAAGAACAGCAAGATAATACAGAATTATATACAGCCTCAAGAGGCGCGAGTCAGAAGGGCAGTATAAATCCCGCTAATATTACCTTCAGGCCTGCTGGTCTCCGATAAATCAGCACTCCAGTCCTCTCTCTGCGTCCCCGGTACGCTGCCCACAGGGTCTAAAACGCTACAGCAGACCGTGCCACCACTTAATATATATGCCTTTATAACCGTGTCATTGTGAACACACCACAGCCACAGCACACAGTGCCCTACAATGTGGCGTGACTTCTGCGCTGACCCATCCATTGAAGAACCGGTGGACAACTGAGTGTAACAAGTGCTCGGGCGATTGCCTTGCTCTTAAGTACTCCGCGTTGGATTTTACTTGCAGGCCTCGATCACGATGACGTATACTTTTAGATACCTGCTGCTTCTTTGGTATATAAATATTGATCGAGTGCACTTATCAACGTTGTAACAGCTTCTGCAAATGTAAATACGAAACTGCAAATGGTGGTGGCGTAGCGGTAGGTATTTCCTTGTGATCAGATAATTAAGGTTATATCAGGGCGATAAGAAGTTACCACGGTACTCATGAGCAAGGTACCATCCCCAACTTCTCATGATGGCTGCAGCAGCTTCACCGGATGGGTCAAATGCAGGTCACATTTCGTTGTGGTGCCGCGGTGTGCTGTGCGTGGTGTGTTCTATGACAAATAATCACTCACCTTCAAAAGCCGCAATTGGGGTGAAGGGTCTTCTAGGGGGTTGATGAGGACAGGTTACTTTCACCAGTCCCAGATTTTAAGGCTTACCCAAGTTTTCAACCCACCTATTGCTTGGTCACCAGTAGAGATTGACCACCTTCTTTTGACCTGCACATTATGCAGGTAATTTAAGTAAGGTTATTTGCATGGCGTGTTTTTACAAAAATGAACAACAGCAATCTCACCTGTTCAAAAAGCATATTTTTATGTTTTAAAATGTGGTAACATCAAATAGTGAGCAATCACAGCCCAAATAAAATCACAGTGGTAGGAATGCAGTTTTGGGTGCCTTGGTCCTCAGTTACTAAACTACCTATCTTGATGACCTAGGAATGATGTTTTGAATCTGAGAGACTCTAAAATCACATTGGGCTGAAGCAAGACACGCTCAAATTTAGCCTGGGGACAGTCGCTATGAGCAAGAAATGGGCGTCTAGAATAATCACGAGCATAAATCTAAATATAACGTGAATCAGTCGCGTGATGCTGCTTTTCTTTCCATATAACGTCTTGTAACGTTTAAAATCTGATTTCATCTTACAAGGTTGCCTCAGTTTGCTTCATAGCATAAAATCATTTCCTTACGTCGCATAATGATGTTTTTTTTTGGCCCTACTTACATTGATGTGACCTGCCGCCATCCTCCAAACATCTTCGTAGAGAATAGTTGTCTTGAGTCAGATGAACCAGGCAATGGCGGTAGTGTGGCCGTTCCTCTGAAGTGAACACAAACCCAATGACACATGGTGTCATGGCGAGAGACGAGGCATGCTGCCTGGTAGCCTTTCTTCCTGAAGTCCCGTCTGATCACAACTCGACCGTCCTTTCGCTCTGTAATAAGGCTCCTCACCCTAAGGCCTTGCTTACTCTTCTGACATTCCAAGGGCACACGTCTGTGAGGGCCCAGTGTCTGATTGCCCGGTGATGGATGTTTTAACCGTCCGGGACCTTCTGTGAAACATAAACTCTCCCCAATAGCAACAAACTTTCTCTACTTCTCCTCTCTTACCGTTCTTCCGTTAATTTAGCATCAATGTTACATAAAGCAGCGACCTGTTGACCTCGATCTGAGGTTTTGTTCCAGAAACAAATGAGGATAACTATGAAGCTAATGATGACCTTTCCCACCCATTTCGCCGTTATTCTTTAGCAGTGTTGAGGAAAGCTGCTCTCATGATAGCTTTACAAGTCTGACTCGTAGGATTAAACTTTATAGCAAAGCCACAGCCAAGAATCACGGTTTTAATATAGTAGCTAAGCTGCGCTGGCTTCTGAAGAAAAAGTTGACTAAATCTAACTTGACTAAGGTCATGGATTCTTGCTTCCATCTTGGCCAGGTGGACTCCATCCTCCAACTCCATTTGCTGGGAGTGCCTAAAGTGACCTGTGATCTGTGACCGCACCCTGTGATGTATGTTTACTAATAGATGTAGGGATCGTGATGTATGTGACCTCCACTGGCAAAACTTGGTAAAAGCTTGTAAATTTTCAAACTTGAGTTATATGTTTTTCATGAAGGAGCATAAATCAAGCTTCAAAAGCAATCTCTCCTGTTAAGATGAATCGGACGACATATGACACAGAATATCAACATTCAAAGGTCAGGTTTCTCCTGTCACGCCAAAGTGAGCGGAGAAAATCTGCAGCAGTTGACCTCGACATAGCACTCTAGACGCTGGCAATTAAATTCGCTGACTCACGTTGCATTCACGGTAACTTCTAGCTGCATTCACAGCCACCACGGATAACCTACCTGCGTTGAGTTAACTGAACTCGACGGAGATAGTTCGGGAGAAATATCTTCCTTCTAGTCAACCAGTGGATTTAGCGTAAATATTGGAAAATAAATGACAAAACTTTTAACATTCTGCTGGAATTGAATTCCTCACCTCTCAAAGAAAGTCACGTTTTTTAGGATGGAAAAGGGTAGGTTTTCAGCCAAATTTATTCTAACAGTACAGTATAGACCTTCCTGTTTCCAAAACACTAAAATAAAATCAGAAATTTTTACTTACATATAATATTTCGTTTTCTTGGAAGCCTCCATTGCGACAAGCGACTGGTTTTTTTTTTACCCGTGGGGAGAGATACTATAAATAATTATATCCCAAATCGACCGATAATTGCTTTTTAAAAAATCATCAGCATCGGACCGATCGCCAAATTTACCCAAAACTTCGCCCGATATTTACGTTTATTGAAAGTTGGGCGGTGGCGCTTATTACCAGAAACATGTCAAAGACCGGTGGGATTTTATCACGGTAGCGCCTTCTGTCTTAAAATGTGTGGCGGTATTTTGTGCCAAAATTCTCAGCATGCAGTGGAACGTTCACGAGCTAAACCTCGTCCTTTCACACTCAACTCTGTCTGTACACGCAAAATCTTTAAATGACTAAATTGTGTGCTTGCCTCACTTAGCGAATGTGGGCTCCTGCGTGGGCTGTGTTTCAATCCGTGCCTACCCTTAACGGTATAGTGGGTAAAGATTGCTTTCTGTCAGTAGTATGCATATCAGGAAATAGCCAGGGTTGTAGCTTAACGGCTCTCTACGCACTAGTAGTGCACATAAGGTATCAGACGCAGAAACACTACGCCGATGAGAAGTGACATTTTCTTAAAATGTTGTGCACTACGCTCGAAATGCTCAGCAGTCGTGCAGCTCTGCTTTCCGCTTCAAGCTTGACTTTTACATTAATTTGCATCTTCTCTTCAGCTTCAACTACGCTTCTCATTTATACGCCGCCGATATCTGCAGATATAAGCATGAAAAATATCGGATATCGGCATCGGACAGTAATTCACTTATCGTGCATCTGTAATCAGACGCCAATTCAATTCTGATCAAAACACCCAGTTAAAAATTCTCATCTTTGTAATGTGAAAATAGTATTTTCTTTTATAACAATGTCAAAAAAATCAGTTTAGCTAAAAAGTAGCTTCTACGCCAGTAGTAGCTACTGCTGATGTTGAGGTCCTATTTGCCTCCCATGTGGTCCAGAATAAAGTGGCTTAGACAGTGGTGTTAGTGGGTGAAACTTCTCCAGCATTTTATAAAACATTTATGTAAAGACTACATTTTACTCGCCCGGCCACAATAATCACTGAGGCGCCGGCCTGTAATTAGCTGTTGAGGTGATTTTCTTGAGAATTTGAAGGCGGCAGGAATTTTGGTGAAGCGACAAAAGAAAACAGCGAGAGTGTAAACAGTCGGTTATGCAGTGAAGATGAAAAATCGTTTTAATCTAAATTGTTGTGAAATCTTGTTTTGTTTTTAAAATCAATATTCAAACGTGTTTTAAAACTATTCGGACTCGGAATAATTTAGTTAGCGGTGATTTAGTTCCATTTAGACTAAATCCATTGTGCCTTGATATTTTATGTCGGTGACACTTTGTTTCCTAATGAATTGATCCTCCTGTTCTCCTGGAACCTGTTGCATACAGGAACACACCAGAACAAAACCAACAAGTTTTCATTTCTTCATTGATAATTATTTCTGGCGAAGATATTTGTCATCTGAACAGCATAAGTATGTCTGATATTGAGTTGTTTCCAGTGCCTTCCACCCCAGTTCGCGACCATAGGTGTCATGGTGCACCTGCGTCCTGAGGCTGGGCCTTAAGCGCGGCATGCAATGGATTTGTCGATCCGCAACAAATCACCAAGCTGCGCCAGTGCAGTAAAAGTAGTCACTGAAGAAGATAAGCACAGCGAGCGAACCGGGACGCTGCGTAAGAAGTTGAGGCGGTGGAAGATCACACGGGCGAATAAAGTTCACCCTATAAGCTGGCGTTAGCGAATTAGCCTAACATCATTTAAGCGGTAAGCCTTGATAACAGCGTAGCTTTGCAGCGGTCGGCGATGGCTGGCGTCACGATGCAGGGCGGAGACAGATGCGGTAAACATGAGGGTGGACGGACAAAGAATGATGGAGTTGGACTAGTTATATAGAAAAAACACAAAAACTAATTAACTTCACAACAAACCAATGAAAGCAGCACATCGTAAACATCGATGGGGGACACAAAGGAAGTGAAGAGAGCCAACCCTTAATGGCGACAAACCGGGGCCTGACTAAGAGGAATCCTTAAAGGACAACCTGGCTAACCGCTGCTTGTAACTCCGACAGACTTCAGTAAACCTAAGGTTTAATACTCTGGCGAGTTCGAGCGTTGGGGAGGAGCCGCAGACGTGACAATAGGAATTATTGGCCGATGCCGATATCGGATATTTTTCATGCTTATATTTGCTAAAAAATGATGCAAATATACTTTAAATGAGAAAGACTGAGAGTTAGGCAGATATTTCGCGTGCAAAAAGTTCCTGCAGCTCAAATTTTGGCACAGATGCTCCATAACTCCTGACATTTTTAACACAATGATCTTGAGCAGGGCAGGTTCTTTTGTTGTTATTATTGAGGCCTCACGCCTCCCACCCCTAACACACACACACACCGGTACCCATGTCTATCCGACCCTCACCCCTCCCCATTAGCTTAGGCCACGATACTTTTTGACATGCTTTTTGACAACTCTGCCTTTCTCATTTAGCAGCATCAGTATCGTCTTTAGCAAATATAAGCATGAAAAAATATCAGATATCGGCATTTTCTCAAGTCACCTGTATTTTACCGCATCTGTCTCCGCCCTGCATCCTGACGCCAGCCACTGCGAAGCTACGTTGCTACCGCGCTACCGCTAGCGATACTAGGCTAACTGCTAACGCCGGTGAGGTGAACTTTATCTCCGCCTGTGTGGATCTTCTACCGCTGCTGACGAGCTCATTCCTGATGGAGGGTTGTGATTTTTAAAAATGGTTTGAGTGTTCTCTCTTTAGAAATAACATTTTTGAGCGATTAATGGTCATCATTCCAGTGAATAATATAAAAACTTATGAAGATATTTACTTGTGCTAAATGGCCAGACACTCATAGCCTCCCTTGGCCAATCAGGTCTATGGATAGATCACTTACATGGTGCCTGACGATGAGTGGAGTGGAGTGAGGCGAACATTTGAGCATAGTGCTTTTAACATTTGAAAAGTCATGCCTACTCGCCCTATTTAGTGTACCAAGTCAAATAGGGTGTGTGACACTCCGTGTGCACTACCTAGTGCATAGAGAGCCATTAAGCTACAACTTGACTATATTTTCTGAGATTCATACTGCTGTATGAAAAATACAAAGAGCCTACCTGGCATGTACCAGTAAGAAGTGTGGCAGTCACGCCAGCTTCGGGGACACAGGCCTCACATTTGCTAAGTAGGGCAAACACGCAATTTAGTTAGTCTATATTTTTGGGGCGTCTAGACAGAGTTGGTAGTGAAAAAACAAAATTTTGCTTTAAGGTATTCCACTGCTCAGAATTTTGTCACAAAATAATATACATATATTTACGACAAAAGATGCAAAGGTGTATAATCCCACTTTGGGCATTCTATTACAATAGTCAAGAAGTGATTATTTGTCATTGTAGACACTGCACCACAGCACAGTACACAGTGCACCACAAACAAATGTGACCTCTGCATTTGACCCATCCGTGAAGGAGCAGCGGGCAGCTAACAAGCACCTGGGGAGCAGTGCTTGGGGACGGTCTTGCTCATGAGTACCTCAGTGGTAACTTTACCGGCCTGGATTCAAACTTGCGACCTTCTGATCACGGGGTGAACACCCTGCTGTTACGCCACCAACTGCTCAATAAATGTATCATCAAATATCGGGTGAAAATATCAGAGCAAATCTAACCTCGATCCGATGCAGATGACTTTTTAAGAAAGAATTATAAATGCGCTTCCAACATGATTTCAGTTTTATCGTTTATCCCTAGCTTTAACAGTAGCTTTGCAGTTTAAGATGACTCTGCTTCTGTAGAGGAGGATGCTGAAGAAAGGCTATTAAAACACTGCAGGATAACGCCAGAAATCCTTTCTGCCTTTGAGCCTGATCTCTTGCATACAACAAGTAGGACCTCCACCACAAGCCCAGAGTTACTGATTTTAGTTTTGAATGTTTTGAAAAGTGTGTTTTCTTGTGGCTGCAGTACGTCTGGGCCATAACCAGAGAAAAGCGGCTCCAGCATCAACAGGACTTTTGCTGTTTTGGTGGTCATTCGTGATAGTTTGGACTCTAGATCAAAGCAGTTGTCAGGGTTGCTACAGCTAAACGTTTAAGATTTTCCAAGTTTTCCTGTTGCACAGTTAATCAAGTGTCATTTCTTGAGTGGAGGAAAATCTTCTGTTACATGTTCTGAAATTATAGCGAAGCAGTCGAGAAACTCGAAAGAACGACCATATTCCGAGAAGCCGTGCTTAACCAAACAGTTCTCCCTCGTGAATTCCGGTTTAAGCGACATTTAAACGTATTGTCCTACTTTTATCCATTAAGCGATATAAATGATTTGTCATAGAAAGTGAAGAGTTGGACCTCATTCACAACCCTCTTACAAACAATTTGTTACTAAACCCTCTTCCTTTTCACTTGAAGATTCTGGCATTCTGTGTTTTCTCATCTGGAATATGTTCTTAGCTACACTCAAGACCGTCGTATGCACATCTGAGTGAGGACAGTTTGTTCAAAGTAATCACTTGTGGCAGTTTTGTTAATTGTACAGTTGATAAAATGATAGTATTTTAATGTAATGTGTTGATGGCCTTTTAAAAACAACCTTAAAATTAATAAATTATTTTATTAAATAATGTATTATTTAATTAATCTATAAATCTTAATGTTAAATTATTTATTTTATATTTATTATTACCTACTATTGTTTATAACACTTATTTTTATAGTTCATGATAATTATAATTATAAATATATATAAATATATGAACAAAGCTTTTCATGGTACAATCAGCAATCATGTGGATTAAATCCTGCCTTGTTCAGTGGTTGATTATAACAGAGGATTAACATTCACATGAGTAAACTGCAAAAGAAACGGGAGGAAAAAGAGGTAAAAATAATGCAGTACACTTTTAAGTTCTATGTGGACTTTAATTTGTACTACGTGTGTTGTAGAATAAGAACACTATGGGTATGTGCGGGTTATCATTATTCCATTTTTAAAGGGGTTGTTAGAGTGTTTTTGTTGTTTTATCTCAGTTTTTAATGAATGAAATATTACAGTCGACATGTGTGGATTAAACACTGCATTTTGGAATATCATGAACGTCATTTCTCTCCTTTTGCCGATTACTCAATGTGGAAGTGAATTAGACGTTAATCCTCTGTATGTACTGTGTGTCGTCAAATATCGCAGCGTCTGTGGCGATAGGTCGCGTTCCTTAGCAGCTGTGCTGATTTAAATCATTAACTCTTTGACATTCACTGGCCCGACAGTCTTGTAGCCTTTATAGGACGATGAAGGGTGTTTTCTATGCTAATTCAGAAAACTACTTACCCATATGGGCAATGCGATTATAGCGCAGTGGTTAAGCGCGCTGCCGCCTCTGGCGAACGAAACTCCTGGGTTGAACCCGGGACCGCCGTGGAAACTTCTGCGGTAAGGGTTGCACTCTCTCCTTGTGTTCATGTAGGATTTTCTCCCGGTGCGCCAGTTTCCTCCCACAGTCCAAAGGCATGTATTATAGGTTGATTGGCGACTCTAAATTGACCCGTAAGGTGTGATTGTGTGTGCTCTGTGGTGTGTTAGCGCCTGCCCAGGTTGTTCCCCATCTTGCGTCGGTCCCCGTCATTAGTTAGGATAGCGTTTCAGATAATGTATGAATAAATGAATAGAGTGGCACACCATTGATGCAGTGTAGGATTCATCATTCTTGGGAACACAGCTGTGAATAATTATACCCTAGGATCATGACACATGAAGCGGCGTAGATTATGCTTAGTAATTTTTTAAGAACAAATTTAAGAAAACTCTCAAGATGTTGGTGAATGGGACCTGTGTGCTGCTTACTTTTTACATACTCAGTTATCACATTTCTTCTTGTTTCTAAATCCCAAAGCGATACAGATATTTGCTTCTATATCTCAACTCCGCCAAGTGAGCACATACCGTCCTGCGTACCAAATCATAAATATTTTAACACTACGCTACTTTCTTTTGTTTCTGTATGGCCCTCATTAATAACAGGTGAAATACATTTCTTCTCACCGTTACATATAGTTCTGAAAGGTAAACCTCCAAGGAAAACTTGTTTGGAAGAAACCAGAGGGTGCCAAAATCGACTTTTTCCTCAACCCCCACCAAGTGTGTGCAAGTTCAATTGTTTGGCAGGACAACAAAATTAGTAGATTTAACGCTTTCAAACAACCTAAACATGTGTCCAGGTCAGGATGATGGGTCCGTCCAATTCACATGTAGTTACTGAGGGATTGATCAAAGGATATGATATTTAAATTGAAATCTAAAGACAAATTCAATATGACCTTATAATTGCGCAAGTCATTAGGATGCAAGTGAAAGTGAGTGGTTATTTGTCATCATGAACACACACAGCACAGCACACAGTGCCACAATGAAATGTGACCTCTGCATTTGACCCATCCGTGAGAAGAACGGCAGACTGACTAACATGGGCAAACCAGAACAGTCTTAGAGTACCTTGCTCATGAGAACCTCAGCGATACCTTTATAGGTCGGGATTTGGAACCGGCGACCCTTCGATCATGGGGCCAACTCCCTAACCGTTAACTGCTCAGAGAAAACTGATCTTAGATAAAAACCTAAAAGAAATGTAAACCTGGTGCAGTCCTAAGACTGAAGTAGTTTAAAATAAGATTGAACAAATGGATTTAATTAGAAGTGAAAGAAAAAGCCAGATTTGCAAGGCCGCCAATCCCGGATCTGGGATGGATTCTCCCTCCACAGATCTGCTCCAGGTCTTCAGGAAGGCCATTGATTACTAGATCAATTTTAACTTGACTTTCAGTATCCAAGTAGCGCTGTTCGAGTTGACTCTTTGCAAAGTGTTGCGAAGTGTTTGCACGAGCGATCTCCTGTTCTTCTTGTTTTGTTTGGATTTGTTTTGTTCCTGACGGAACTTGACTTGGCTGGATTTTTTACACCTGTTTTTGGAAGAACCATTTGGGCTCATGCTGTGTTTGACTTGCTCAGTGTTTGGGTCACCCCATGTCGTTACAACCAGTAAAAATAGCCCCAAAAATGAACATTAAAATGATAAGTAATTTCTTTCAATTGCATAAAATGCATTTGGGTCCAGCCTTCAATGTTATATTCCTGTAAAAAACAGCTAAACAGCTTAACCTGCCTGCTTTGTATAATATACATTTTGAAGTCATAGTTACCCGTGATTTATTTGCCATGTGATGTGCACTGCCGCCTCTGGCGAGATCCTGGGTTCGATCCCCGGAGTCGGCCATAGGGCCTTTCTGTGTGGAGTTTGCATGCTCTCTCCATGTTCGGTTTGGGGTGGATTTCCTCCAGGTGCTCTGGTTTCCTCCCACAGCCTAAAAGTGTGCAATATAGATTCATTGGTGACTCTAAATAGGCCCCGTAAGGTGTGAATGTGATTGTGTGTGCCCTGCGGTGTGTTGGCGCCCTACCCAGGGTTGGTCCTTGCCAAGTCCCCGGGATAGGCTCCGGTCCCCCCATGACAACAGTTGGGACTAAACGGTTTAGATAATGAATGAATGAATGAAGGAATGAATGAAGAATGTTGCCAAACTCATTCTATCTCTCATCAGACATCCATTAAGGCATCATTCATTTCCAAGATGCAAAGAACTTGTATAATATTTGCACATACTGTAGCACACAGCACACATGCAGTGGAGATGTAAATGCTGTACACTCATGTAGTGTTCAACGTAGATAAAAGCATATGTGACCCTCACGGCAGCAAAACCAGTCGCTTGTCATAACGGAGAGGGAGTTCCGAGACCGTTATGTTGCCGTGGGGGTAGAATTGGCCGGATTTTTTGTTTTAGTGTTTTGGAAACAATTGGAAGGTCTATACTATGCTGTACTATTATGAATAAATTTGGCTGAAAAACTTACCCTTTCCATCCTAAAACACGACTTTCTTGGTGAGATTCAATTCCAGCAGAATGTTAAAAGTTTTCTGTTTTGACCGCTCTACTTCAATATTTACGGTGAAATCCACTGGTTGACTAAGCGTGAAGATATTTCTTTCTCCGGAATCCATCTTCGTCTCCCGAGTTCAGTTAACCTAACGCAGGTAGGCTATCCGTGTGGCTGTGAATGCAGCGTAGGCTACCGTAAATATAAACATAGCTGCGTCCGCACCAAGCGTCTGTGAGTGCACGTCGATAGTCAACTTCAAAGACAGATTTCTCCGTTTCTCACTTGGCGTGACAGGAGAAACCCGACTCCTTTGAATGTTGATATCTCAGTCATATGTCGTCCGATTCATTCGATATAGGTATCATTTTGAAGCTTGATTTATGCCATTTCATGAAAACATAACTCAAGTTTGAAAAATTTACGACAAGCGACTGGTTTTGCCGTGGAGGGTCACATATTACAATGCGTGAATATAAACAAGTGCAGTTGTGTTGTGTGATGTTGGGATTATAAAGCAGTTATGTGACAACCAGATAGAAATGTAGGAAAAGTTCAATTTGTGTTATTCAGAAGAATTAAAAGTGAAAGTGAGTGATTATTTGTCATTGTGAATACACCACAGCACACACATTACAACAAAATGTAACCTCTGCATTTGACCCATCTGTGAAGGAGCAGTGGGCAGCTCACAGGCAGCACCCAGGGAGCAGTGCTTAGGGACAATATGTACCCCGTTGGTACGTTTACTGATCTGTAATTTGAACCGGTGACCTTCCGATCACGGGGTGAACTCCCTAACCGTTACACTACCAACTGCCCCAATTAAAAGGTGTTGGCATGTTCTAGTGGAGAACTGTTTGTCCTGCATTTAAACCCATTTTATTCCCAGAATCATCACCTGAATGCAGAGCCTCCGCTTTTTCATCTCCTGTTTTTTGTTCCTTCACTTACATCGCCTTTGTCTTCACGACTCTGACCTCTATTCTTGCCTTGTTTCTGTCTGTCGTGTTGGATTTCAAACGCACATTGTTTGCTCCTCTGCCTTTTAAACGTTTACGATTTTTATCTCGCCCCCTTCTTTTACCTAATGAAGCAAAAGGAATCAAGTCTACCGCTTGAAAAATCTGACTCAGCTTAATAACCAGCCGATGAGTCGAGTCAGGTGTCTAAAACCAAGTCGATTCCTCAGGGCCGGGATTAACGAGCATGAAAGGCTGCATGAAAAGGCTTGTTGTGACTCAGCCACAGACTCGTGTCATCGCAACATGTGAAAAGTGTTGATGAAAAAAAGTTTCGCTTTTAAGTTTTACTGCCGCGGAGACCTGCTGAAAATGTGAGCGGCGGTGCTTTCGATTACAGTTGACGGGGTCGATAATGAAAGCATTTTTTCTCCTGTTACATTCTGAACACGGCCCGTTTTATTTTTTTAATAGCCATCTGTTGGGGATGTTTTTGTGTGTGTTCACGCTCTGCTTCCTCCTCATCTGTTTTCCTCACAAAAATGTGTCAGTAACAAGATATGCTGCAGCCAGATGCCTTTGATTAATTTCTTGCTTCTTTCTCTTATACTTTGCTCCATTTCAACCAGCAGGAGTTTGTCAGCGATACCTGTATATGCTTCTTCATGTATCAGTAATCAGGAAATATCAAACAAATAGGCCTAAATCGTGCCTCAAAAATACTGATTACAAATAAAGTGGTGTCCAATAAGTGATATATAGTTTTACTTGCTGTCCATGGCATAAAACAAACCTCATCATATCTCTATAATGAACTGTTTGCCTGCAAACCTTTTTTGAAACACTACACTCTGCTCCAAACCTCTCTCCGTTCACATTCACATTTGGGGCAGTTGGTGGCGTAACGGTAGGGTGTTCAACCCGTGATCAGAAGGTCACAGGTTCGAATCCAGGGCCGGTAAAGTGACCCCTGAGGTACTCATGAGCAAGGTACCGTCCCCAAGCATTGCTCCCCGGGCGCTGCCCTTGTTAGTTGCCCACTGCTCCTTCACGGATGGGTCAAATGCAGAGGTCACATTTGGTTGTGGTGCACTGTGTGCTGTGCCGTGGTGTGTTCACAATGACAAATAATCACTCACTCACACTAGTTATTCACATTTCAGTGAGTAAAAAGACACCATTAGTGTAACAACATGTTGAACTGGGAGTGAACTGTTGATCCGCTTCGCCACAAGGGACGCTAGTACCAACTCTTCTGGCTGGACAACATACACAAGCAGAGACTGTAAACTTCTTTGTGAAGTAGGGACGGGCGATATATGGAATATACTCGATATATCTTGGCTTGTTCTACAGACGATGTAGCAAATGACTGTGTCGTGAATATCAAGTATAAATGCTCACCTTAATGTTAAACAGACAGCATGGAATTCTTTCGAGTTTGGCTTCTCTGCCTCTGCTCAAAGCAGACGCCCACCCATCCAGAAAACTCACCTGGCGCATGCATGTTTTGTAGCGGAAGCGAGGTGAAACGAGCGTGTAGAGAGAGAGGCGAATAGCCACAGCGGACGACTTGGTGCCACACTGGTTCTGTTATTCCGTGCACAAAAATGAGATTTTTCGTGGTGTAAATGTGCTGTGTATGTGGAACGCCATCACTCGCAAAAACACTCCAGTTTTTCAATTACGAGCTTCAAAGTTCGATTTACGTGAAGCTGCTTTGCTGTCGTGAGTGAGGGATCTGATTTTCACAATCTGTGGGGATAATTGATTTGACTTTGTCTGTTCTACACAAATTTGACCTTCACGTTCCTCCCAATGTAGGTGTCCAGTCAAAGTTATTTCTGCATAATAATCTGAGAAAAGCTAATTTTGGTTTTACTTCCCTTCTCGAATTCTCAATATCTATCTGCCTCGATGTTAAAGTGTATGGATAATCTGTAAAAGAGAGGAATATTTTACTTTACTTACTTTGCAATCTAAGTAAAGTCACATTTTTCTATGTTCGGGGCAGTTGGTACCGTAAAGGTTAGAGAACTGACCTATGATCAGAAGGTCGCCGGTTCGGATGCTGGACCGGTAAAGGTACCACCGAGGTACTCATGAGCAAGCTACCATCCCCAAGCACTGCTCCCCGGGCGCTAATCGTGTCAGCTGCCCAGTTTTCGAGGTCACACGTCATTGTGGAGCACTGTGTGCTGTGCTGTGCTGTGTTCACAATGACTAATAATCACTCACATTAAACTTTGTGATTAACTTTAACCAGATTAACATGTTTATATGACATTTGAATGGTTGGAATTCATTCCACATGTAAATGCAGGCCTGTTTTGATTTACTGTCTTGCTTCTCCCACTGCAGCCTGTGAAAAGGATGTGCAAAAGGTCTGCACCAACTCTCCGGAGGAGCATCTCCAGCCATTCAAACACAAGATGGAGGCTTTTATCACCACCGGTGAGTTCACTTGGATAGACTGTTACAGATTCTTAAGCAGTTGGCCTTGTGCTAGTCACAGCATGCAGACCGGCAGAGGATTTATCATGCATGCTGTTTCTTGGCCGGGACTCACAGTTGTTTGTGGTTTGCTGGTTGATCCACAGTGGGGAGGCTTGTAAACTGAGTCATTTTGCTGATTGTTTTAGTGGTGGTTGAAAAAAGCCTTGTCCGATATTCTGGTTTGTTCTCACCATGTCCAAATGTCATTTTCCGTCTGACCGCCATCCATCTTTAGGTGAATACAGATATTATTACTTAATAGGTTTTCACTTTTTCATCATAAAACTGACGTATCTCCGAATCAAGTAAGACAGTGTTTTAATTGGCTTGCAGTTATGACTAACCGCAGCCTTTAATGACCTTTGCCCTACGCTGTGCCGGATTCAATCAAGTCAAATTTATTCATAAAGCAGCAGTTGGCCCAACGTTCTGTACTGTACAACTAAGGGCCTGTGTCCTCCAAACTCGGTTTTTGCACTGGCAACGCCTGTTTTTAATACAAATCCAACGAGCTTCAGCGTTTGGAGCACTAAGCGCCTTCAGCAGGGAAAAAAAATGTTGGTGGAGACGTTTTTTTACTGCAGTGCTCAGAGCACTTCAGCTTTTACAACAGCGCTGGGCTTGTCAATGTCACTTCTTTCTTGCTAGCCAATCAGAATCGAGGAAGGGGCGGGACATAAACAGTCAAGAACTCACTAACAACAATGGCAGCGTCTCTGGAGCAGCTGGAGAAGCTTATTTTGGCTTTATGCACAAAGAACTACAATTATCTGATCAATCCCCTAATCGGTGGTACGCTCCCAGCTGTTTTCTTGCACGGTTTATCTCATGCACCCAAGCTCTACGTCTCGAAGAGATGTGAGCATCTATTTCGAACGCCGGAGCTAATGCCAAGACGCGATTTCTCTGCGTTGGAAAGATAATCTGGTCAGCTTAACTGCTGCTCTCAAAGGAACACCTTACAATGTTTACGTGAAATAGGAACGAACGTGGAAGTGCCCGTTGCCGCTTTTCGTAACTTAGCAACAACAAGCGCTGAGAGAAGCACAGAGAATGCACTCTGGAAGTGAGTGCTCTGAGCGCAAAAACCACTCTTAAGGATATAAAACAGGCCAAAACAGCATTCAGTTAACCACAATCGAAGCAACAGAGAAGAAATGAGCTTTTAAGCTAGACTTTAAAATATCAATGGATGGAGAAGCCCAGATCTGCAGTGCGATGGTCCTCCCAATGTAGTTGTCCTTCAGTCAAGGCTATTTTTGCATAATAATCTGAACAAAGCAAATTTCGGTTTTACTTTGCCCCTCTGCCTTCTCGAATTCTCAACATTTATCTGTCTTCCCCAAACCACTCTATGTTAAAGTGTGTTGATAATCTGTAAACGAGAGGTATATTTTACTTTACTTACCTTATAATCTGAGTCGTCACATTTTTTCTGTGCTGGTTTTGTATGGGGCAGTTGACCCCATGATCGGAACGTCGCCGGTTCGAATGCTGGACTTAAAAATATCAATGGATGGAGAAGCCCTGATGTGCAGTGGGAAAAATGTCCAAAATCTAGATACAACGAACCCAAAAGCCAAGATCTTGGTTTGTGGACCTGAGTGACCTAGCAGCTGAGACGGGATTAAGATCGCATTTACATATAATGCATTTAGCAGACGCTCTTATCCAGAGTGACTTCCACTTTCCTAATTTCAGGAACAGTCTCTCTGGAACAACCTGGCGTTAAGGGTCTTGCTCAGGAACCCAATGATGGCAGTGGCGGAGGTAGGATTCGAACCCACAACCTCTTGGTCAAGAGGCGAGTGTCCTAACCACCACCACCCCCTCACGATCACGAATGCATTGCGCCTGATGTCATGCCAGGTGAAAGCCAGTGGAGAGAGGCCAGCATGGACGAGATGAGTTCTGCCTGCTGCTGCATTCGGGACCAGCTACAAACATAGTTTCGTCCTTTCCTTTTTGAGAAGGAAGGTCTTGAGGAACTGACCGTTGGTCTACCCAGAGTGCTAATAGGGCTCCACTGTACTATGGCTGGAGGCTCTAACCCAGACGAAATAGGGATCAGGTTGCCCTGAACTCCCTGTATGTACTCAGGTCTGCTATAAAGCTGGCAGGACATCTCTGACTGGGCTCTCGTAAAGCCTGGCCTACCTCAGCAGGGACAGTTTGGGGGACCACCGTGGCGGGGACAGTGTAGCACCCCCACTCCTCACAGACTCTCAGTAAGGAAGAGTATGACATGGTCTCATACAGGATAACATTGATCTTTCAGATATTGATAGATTGAGATGTTGGAGTGGTCATTAGAAGCGCATTAATCCTTAAGATCATACTTAGAATTCTGCATATACTGTGTTTGCTTGAAGATATTTTCATATATTTTGTCACAATAACATTGTGAAATGTTATAAGAGATTCAAGATTCAATAAAACCCTATTTCCGATACACTAAGTCAAGTAGTGTGGGTAATAACGAAGTACAAATACTGTACTTACGCAGAATTTTCGAGTATCTATACTTTACTTGACTACTTATTGTTGTGCCAACGTTGTACTTATACTAGATACATTTTTAACATGAATATCTGTACTTTCTACTCCTAACATTTTTAAAACCGGCTTGTTACTCTAGTTTCGATTAACCTGAGGGGGCTAGTTAGCTAGGTTAGTTAGCTAGTATTAGGTTAGCATAATTGTGTGAGATTTTTTCCCGGAGCTGGATAAGACGTAGCGTGGGTGTGTTCGCTCATGTCACGTTCACTATTCCACCAATCAGAATGCTTGAAATGATAACGTGCATTCATGTGACATGATGCGCGACAAGTCGTCAGACGTAATACTAGAGGAAACATGCGCAATGTAAGCACGATGGCGGCGAAGGTAGCGGGAGAAATCTCAGTACGTGACGTGACTGAAAACGATGAAAAGAATGAAGACGACGATTCACTTGGACACCAGCAAATCATTCCACAACCCTGGCCTTATCTCAAAGAAATGTTTGAAGCGTTTGGCAGCAAGAAAGACTCCTGGAGAATGTATAACATGTGTTACAGCGCTAATTGAGCTGCTCTTTTCCAGTTGTATTAATCTGACGTGAGGTCTACTTAACTTTTACTGAGAAGTGCTTCTTTTGTCCTTCACACGGCGACTTTTGATTTTTATACTTTAAGTAGATTTCTAAGCCTGTACTTTTTTACTTTCACTTAAGTAAAGACATTGAGTCAGTGCTTCAACTTTTACCGGAGTCTTTTTTTAGCACAAGTATTTGTTCTACTTGTAACGAACATGTGTACCTTTGCCACCTCTGGTGAAGTAGCAGACACAACTCAACATTATGACTGCGTGAATCACTCCTTCATAAATCAGACCTCCGCTGGTCTAAAGTCAAGCAGTTCTCTTCTTCCTGTTCTTCTTCAGTGGAGGCTTCTTTTCAGGAGTTTGACCACAAAGACCTGATTCATGCAGTGTCCTGAATGGCTCCTACTCGAAACAGTGGGGCAGTTGGTGGCGTAACGGTAGGGTGTTCGCCCCGTGATCAGAAGGTCGCAGGGCCGGTAAAGTTACCAAGTTACCGTCCCCAAGCACTGCTCCCCGGGCACGGCTCCCCGGGCGCTGCCCTTGTTAGCTGCCCACTGCTCCTTCACGGATGGGTCAAATGCAGAGGTCACATTTCGTTGTGGTGACTGTGTGCTGTGCTGTGGTGTGTTCACAATGACAATCTTTCACTTTCATCATGTGAGCTCTAACCTGAGGTGCTGTCTTGTGACTCTAATGAACTTGACCTCAGAGACTCAGAGCCAACTCTTGGTCTTCCCTTCTTGGGTCAGTCCGCATGAGGGCCAGTTTAGCCACAGCGTTTGAGGGTTTTCACAAATGCACGTGACTGATTTTCATGTTTTAAAGGACTGATGGACTGTCATTTCTCATTGCTTTGTTGAGTGGTTCTTGCCATAATGTGGGATTGAACTGTAATCAAATAGATGTATAGTCATAGAATAGAACAACTCTGCACAACACAACTGATGCTCGTAAACACATTAATAAGGCACGAAATTCCAAAAATGAACTTTTGACAAGGCACAGCTGTTAATCTAAACCCTTCAAGATGAAACACTAAACTACTGTGCCCTTTCATCCTCATTTCACCACCTTCACCTACTATGTTATGTTTTATTCATATTTATCTTACCCCAAAACGTGTTTAAATGCTTTTCCTCTAATTCTCAAACAGAATTTAACGTGAATCGGCTGTTGGTAGTTAATTTTGTGTGTTGCTAACTTCAGCCAGTATCCTAGTCAAACTGTATCTGTTAATGTTAATGCTTTCCTGGAATTGCGCCACTAACATCTTTCAATTAGCATGTTCATTTTATGTGCAAATAATTTACAATCTGATTATTTAAATGTCTTGCCCCTTGAAAGTACATTCCAAACAATCTGTTCTGCTGCAGATCTGCTGCGATGACAGTGTTTACTTACTGGAAACTATCGAGAGGCTTTTTAAAAATGATCCCATGGAGTGAATGGGCGCGACTCTGTCTCTACACGGCTCTGACATTTCTAATGCAGCGGCAAAAATTTCGGCACAACATTTCAACCATAGAAAGTAGCGGCACTTGTGATAATGCAACAAATGTAATACATTTTAGAACAATCGTCATAATTTAGAAATGAGATTGCATGGAGGTGTGCATTGAGACCACAGTTTTATTATGAATTATTGTGCAGCCCTAATATTAAGTAAATAAATGGTTTATAGCGAGACCCCCAGTCATTTCTTTGAGACTTAAATGGACTACTTCTGATCCAGCGACAACATGATTGAGTGATTATTTGTCATTGTGAACACACCACAGCACAGCACGCAGTGCACCACAACCAAATGTGACCTCTGCATTTGACCCAGCGATGAAGGAGCAGTGGACAGCTAACATGGGCACCTCCCGGGGAGCAATGCTTGGGGACGGTACCTTGCTCATGAGTATCTTAGTGATGGTATCTTTACCGGTCTGGGATTCCTTCTATAACCTTCTGATCACGGAGCGAACACCCAACCGTTACGCCACCAACATGCTTAGAAGGGTGAAAATAATTTAAGGATGCATTAAAAATTTTTATTTGTAGATACAGCTGTATTTGAAACATTAAGTCTTTATATTTTGCTGGGTAAATCAGACAGTCAGCACAGTGATTGTATTGCAGTTATTGCAGCTTGTGCAAACATTCATGTAAATATAATTTCCAAAGAATTTTGCATGATGCTGTACGTCTGTGTATGTACATACATCTGTGCATTAAATTTGCATTATGTAAACCCATAAGAATCACTGTCGTTATATGGTTACTTCTAATTATGCCAACGTATTCTTGGTCAAAACCTCAAAGCGGCCAGTAAAAGCAGGGCAGCGGCCACTGTCTCCAGCACCGTCTGATTTAGCCGAGCCTCGTCTTTGAGTGCAATCCTTTCCAGTAGGATACTTGTAAAGCTCTTTTTGTAAACAGAATTCCTTTGGCCGTCCCCTCTATCTGCTTTTGAAGCACGGGGAGCTTAGCAGTGACCTTAGCCTTCTCAGGAGCCGATTCCATGGCTTCGGTACACAAAACAAACAGAGATTAAGGCATTAGAGCGGGGCGAGAGATTGTGCAGGTTTTCTTTTAGAGGAGGGTTTTGGGTGAGAGCTGCAGAGCCGACAGCAGGTATGTTTAATACAGTTTCAAGGGTTCAGTAATCCAAGGAAGCTTCTATAAAGGATTAAGTGCACTTACGTGGACCAGGTGGCACACGCTTACGTGTGAAAGTGTGTGTGTATGTGCGTGTGTTAGCAGGTTTTATGTATTTGGGGGTGACCTGATTGTCCCCTAAAAGACAGCAAAGGTTGGATTTTGTCTGATTTTTGTGGCTTTGTGAGGACATTTTTTGTATGTGGGGGCTGGTCTTCATAAGGAAAAAAAGGTTTTCATGAAAAATTGCAGCTTTTATAAAAATGAAAAAGTAGAAGGGTCAAAATATTTGGTTACCGAGGTTACATCTAGGGTTAGGTGAAGGTGGAGATAACAGTTTGTGTGTTTTTCACCAGATCAGCCCTTAAATCACATTTCATTATTCATAACTTTTTTTTTTTGTGTTTATTTACATGAGACACCAGTAAGAATCCTACTTTTTACCCGGCATTCGACTACGCCGTCCTGAGCTGATTGCTTGAACGTGTGATCTGTGTGTCTTCATGTTTTCCCACTTTAGGAACATCTCATTGTCAGATTTGTTCATAAAATCACTTTATACGAGACTGTTAAAGCAACAGTCTTCGTTTTAAACCTGGGTAAAAGTTGCCTTGAGTTCAGCCGTGCTAATTGATCGAGTTTGTGCAGGTGTGTGCGTGCGCGTCCACACACTCTCGTGTAGACGTAGTCGTGTAATCCATAACTCACGTATGAATGCTTTACGGCTCGGTTTCAGTGACAGCGTCCCTCTCAGCGGGAGCTGCAGGTGAACTCGAACGACCTACACGAGGCCCCTTAAAGCCGTCTGTGATCTGAGCGGCTTTTACATCTCCAAAACTCATTCATCCATTTTGCTGTAACCCATTTAGCTCTACTCAGCCCCCAACTTCTCCCCAGAGCAGACCTCCCCTGCTGATGCCTCCGTATGAGAGACTGCCTTTCACTCATTTACCCCTTTAAATAGTTGTTAGCTTGTGGTCCGCCTTGCCCTTAATCACGACCTCAGTGTCTCCTACACCTCTAATCATATGCCTTTCTGTTGATTTAGCCATTAACCCTGTCATGCGCAGCCTCCATCTGCGCGCCCATAGGCTTTGACTTGTCTGCTCAGCAGAAATACTAATTCAGTTTTCAATTATATGACATTATTAATAATAATAATAATAATAATAATAATAATAATAATAACAATAATAATGATAATAATAATATTTTTTAATTTATTTTTCGGTTTTTATTTATTTATTTATTCTTTTAATTATTATTATTATTGTTGTTGTGTTCTCCCACAGATCGTGCAGCTTGAACCATAATTCAAGTATGAAATTCGAAATTTCAGTACTGGAAATGCTATTACAGTGATTGGCCAATAATTGGAGCTATAAAGGAAAAAACATTTTGACCACTAGGGTCGCTTAGAGGGTACTTATGATGTTACATAAATTTCTGTGATATCATAAGAGCTTTTATAATTACGTGAAATTATGTAAACCACCCACTCATATGAACACTGTTAGAGGTTAGTTTTTCACTCTTATTTCTACGTTATGATATGATTAATGTCGTTAATTAAAAACTATGGAAAAGGCAACATACAATGATACCATATTTTAATAGCGCTAAACGCTACATAAATTTATGATGTCATAATTGAGCTTTTTCGCCTTTTTTTTTTTTTGCTAATGTTGGCATCTGACTCACTGACTGCTTACTGCATCAGCTGCTATTGTGCTGCTTTTTTGCAACTTTGCGTTTGAACTCCACTTATTGACGCCTGCTGCTATTCTTATTCTTCTTATTCTTCTTATTATTATTATTATGCAGAAGTTTTACAGAAGCTTTGCTGTTGAGTAAGAATGCTTTTACAAATATAAACTCTAAAGGTTTATTTACACAATGCTGTTTATTTTCCTATAATCCTACAAAATTCCTGGCTTTGTGCAAGTGTACTTATAAGCAGGCAAAGAATGGTCAATGCCTAACACCGATTTAATCTAGAATTTCATTAGAATAAACTGTCAATTAAAAAACAACTAATTCTCAATTCAATTCAACTTTATTTGTATAGCGCTTCATAACAGACATTGTCACAAAGTGACCCAAGACTTAACCAGCAATCTGAGACGACAGTGGCAAAGAGAAACTCCCTCCAGCAGTTCCTCTCAAGAAACCTTGAGAGGAACCAAAACTCCAACAAGGGACAAGGGGACACTAGCGTCCTGTGGGCAACCCGTTTGAGCTTGTGTGGATGTACAGTAAGGCCTTGTTCACACGGACGTCTGAACCAGGCGGTTTTCTGGCGTTCGCGGCGCCAGGTGAGCGCCGACTGAACGCCGACTGAACGCCGACTGAACGCCGACCGTTTTTCTGCTCAAATCAAAGCATCCACACGGGCGCTCTGAAGCAATCGGAGTTAGTATAATGCTGATTCCTCGATTATTATTTTTATTCTAGAGCTTCAGTCTTGCCCAAACTTGCTTCATCTTCATTAGGCTTTGACAGTGTTTATAATTATAGCTGATCTCACGTTTTCTATTATCTAACCCTTCTTTTATTAGAGAGATTTTTGAAAATACAATAATATTATTATTGATGAAATGTATTCGCATTATAATTTTGTTCATTTTCAGTTAATTTTATACATTTTTAATTAATTATGCATATTATAAATAGTCATTATTCTGGATAGCTGGATAGAATTGTGCCTTTCCCAGAAGTTAAAATTTTATTGGTATCACTCAGTTGATAGACATGGTTCAGATATAAGTAAGTGCTAACATTTTGTAGAAACATTTTTAATTTTAATGTTTATTCGTAGGAAGAGAACTCTTTCTATGCATATTTTCTTAATGTTAATGCTTTTAGGTTTCGGATTTTCTGTATTTTCTTTACATTTTCATAATATTTGGATTAGGACTCTTAATCTTATATTATTAATTAGATTTTTATTTTCACTGACATTGCGGCTTGTAAAAATAAGTCAATCCTTTTGGGGCCAAAATGTCAGTATATGAAATGCATCCATATTTTTTCCCTATGCAGTTTAACTAACTCAAAAGAAGTTGTGTTGTTTGGTATTGTTCTTATATTTAATCATTTGATGTTTCTGAACAGAAAACAACGCCATATGAAAAGCAATAAACAAAATAAACATATTAAAAAGACACATTTAAACATTAGTGTGTGAAAGCTGTTTATCTGACTGTACTTAGCAGTGTTCTTAACTACTTTTAGTAGATTTATTGTGATAAAACTTAAAAGTGAAAAATCTTCAGCATGAATTTTTAAGCTTATGTTTTGTAAACTATACTAATAAACTATGGTGAGAATAAAGATTCAAGTGACGGACAAATTTTAGTAATTGTCAACTGGGGTTTTGTCTTTAAAGACATTAAGCAGTTAAGTGGGGCTTAAGTTAAATGAGGATCAAGGCGAGACAGAAAAATGACGCGAAAGATAATTTGTGTTTGTGGAACCTTGTTAAATTAAAGCAGGTTTGTCCATTGCTATTGGGTAATATTTTCACATATTGTTGAATTCTTAGAAAAGGTAACTAAACTGGTATATTTTTCATTTTACTTAAGGTTTAGACTTTTATAGAGACACTATTTGTTTTTTAAGCAGATGTTTAGTCTGGTTTTGGAATATACATATTTAACTGCTGTAGATCTTATTAACATTTAATGCAAAAGTACATTCCATGACTGTAGTTTTCCCTACTTGACCGCTGTTAAAATGTTCATTTATATTTTCAATCACATTTTCATTTTCTCTTTCACCGCTGGTTTAGATTTAATATTTTATAGTTTATTTATTTATGTATATTCTATGTGCCATCTTTTTAATCTGTAAAGACTGGAGCCACATTGTCTCTTCTGTTCGTGATATCAGATATAGCTGAGATGACAGTTTGCTTTTGACTTTGACTAATGCCTCATAATAATAATAATAATAATAATAATAATAATAATAATAATAATAATAATAATTGGGCACGGTGGCACAGTGGTTAGCGCCCCGTAGGGTCTTTCTTGTGTGAGTTTGTATGCTCTCCTGTGTTCAGGGCCTTTCTCCGCTGGTGTCTCCTCCCACAAGTCCAAAGGCATGTAATGTAGGTTAACTGGTGACTCTAAATTGGCCCTGTAATATGAGAGTGATTGTGTGACTGTGTGTGCCCTGCGGTGTGTTGGCGCCTGCCCAGGTTGGTCCTCACACGCCTGTGGGGTTCCCGGATAGGCTTCGTCCCCCCTGCTTTCGGAATTAATAATAATAATAATAATAATAATAATAATAATAATAATAATAATAATAATAATAATAATAATAATAATGAATATAGCCTCAAGCAACAACAAGCGGGGTCCAGGCAAAAGTTGCAAAAAGCAGCACAAAACCAGCTGATACAGTAAGCGTTGAAGAAAGAAGTCAGTGAGTCAGAGGTTATAATTTATAAAGAAAATTGCAAAAAAGCTCTATTACGACATCACATAAATGTATGTAGTTTTACCACCCCTATTCTTCAAATAGCAACATTGTATAATTAGCGCCTCAGTGAATCAGATTGCATACATTTTTGTAGCATTTTGCATTTTCCTTTGCAAAGATGCACACCATTCCTGCTTACCCTGAAATTTAAAGCTTTCTGCGACTTACAGTTCAAGCGGCACAATCTGTTTTGTAGGAATAATAATAATACTAATACTACTACTACTACTACTACTACTAATAATAATAATAATAATAATAGTAACACTTTGTGCTTGGGCCCCTGGTAATACTAATTCAAAGGATGCATCAAAATATATTTTCCATATTGTGACACTTAATATATAGTCTAGAACTAACTTTACTTAAATGTTGGATTTTGAGTTACGATTCAAAAATATTAACATCCATTTCTTAGTGACACATTCTAACTGAACCTGGAAAGTCTAGTAGCCGCGTTGCAAAGTCAGACGCAGTTAGAGCCCTGCGTAATTACGGCTGGATTTTGGAGTGTCGTTACAGGAGGTGTAGGGCACAATCGGGGCTCGGGAGAAGTGAGTTGGAGCTTTTAAAGCCTTAATTTATTGTAGCTCTCAGCGTGCGAGTCCCATAACTTTCTACTTAGCCACTACTGGTTTCATGTTTACAGAGGGAGCTTGGGGGGAAAAGAAAATTCACACATCCTCTCTCTCTCTCTCTCTCTCTCTCTCTCTCTCTCTGTGCCGCTCTCAGGATTGGCCCTGCCACCTACACACATACACACACACATACACACACACAAGCAGAGGGAGAGAAAGGGACCTCAGGCGCCAGTCCACCCCTGCTGAGACCAACGCCATTGGTCGTGTCCCCGCCTCTTTCTGTCTATTACTCCGCCACAGTGCCCCCCTCCCATCATTAGGCTCACCTCAGATAATCAACCACACACACACACACACACACAACCACTCCGAATGGAACAGGGGTGTTTTGCTGCACACCATCACCACCAACCCCCACCCGCCCCCACCCTTTCTCCAAACCAACCAACCAACCAACCAACCCCACCCAAGAGCCCAAAACCTGCCTTTGAACAATTTTTTGGGAGACTTCCCCCTCTTAAATCTTCGGAGTGGGAAAGGTCCCCCCATCAAAGTGAAAAAAGGATGAATCTGGAAAAATGCAATAAATCTGAGATCACAGGCTCTCTCTGGCCCTAGATAAATTCTTGCACCTCGGCCTGGCCCGCCGTACACATCTGCCTTGCATTTAGACACTTTTACATGGCCTGCCTCCACAGGAGCCTCCAGTTCCCAAGCTTTTCTCCTTGCCCTTGCTGCACACACACACACACACACACACACATCCACGGCCACAGCACTCTAATGTGCCTTGACCATTTCAAAAGCCGCGGACACCTCAACAACTTGTCACATACCCCGAGAACAAGCAGCTGTCTTGTTCTTAAAACGCCCCGTATTACCACAGACATAAGACGCCCACACGGCTGATGTCGCACTAAATTTGGTGGGATTTTAGGGACTGAACCGGATTTCTGGTATTGCCCACAAACGAAGACGAGTGAATTCATAGCATGTCTAACTATACTAGGACCAGAGCTGGCCAAATATTGGAGGGAAAAGGCATTGCGATGTTTTTATTTGCGATATTAAAAAATAATTAGGAATTTTAACCAGTGACTTAAATGAAACGACAGAGTTTTGGGGTGATTTCTTCGGGCAGTGTAAATGCTGTGCTTAGGGACAGTATTGCTCATGAGTATCTCAGTGGTCTTGAACCGGCGACCCTCCGTTCACGGGGCCAACTCCATAACCACTACGCTGCCAGCTGTACCAAAATGGTGCAACATGACATATTCGACTTACTCGACATTTCGCATTCAGTGTTGTGACTTGGACACGATGTCAGAGCTGAAATGATGCATCATTCAACCCATTCCTAATTCAAATTGAACTGTTCCCAAATTCATAGCGTGCGCTGGACTTAATCGTGAAAGTGAGTGATTGTCATTGTGAACACAGCACAGCACAGCACCCAGTGTGACCTCTGCATTTGACCCATGCGTGAAGGAGCAGTGGGCAGCTATTAGCAGCGCCCGGGGTACTATGTCCCATGAGTACCTCAGTGGTACCTTTACTGGTTTGGGATTCGAACCGGCGACATTCCGATCACTCTCTGTCCATTGCGCTACCAACTATCACAATACTAACTAATCCTAAATTTTCCTCCTAATCCCAATATAGCATTTCCCGGATTCATGCTTGCTGTGAACCACGTAATTTTGGTGCCAAGCCAGTTCATCAAATACCTTACGCTGTATGTTGTCCTTAGAGTCCTCAGACTTGCACTAGAAAATAGCGGCACATTGGTCTGAGTGCCCGAAACTCTGTAACGATAAGATTTAGGGTTCAAATCCTCAGAGCGTCGTGAATCATTGTTTAAAAATGACTCTGTGTAAATCCATCTTTAGGCCTCGTCCACACGGACGTTTGAAATGAACGCCCTCTGAACGCCATACGCATTTTTGCTGCGTTTTGTAGCTTTGTTCGATTGGCGTTTCACTGGCGATCGCAATAGCGTCGTTTTCCTCGCGTTCGTCGGGATTTTGACGCCAAGAAAACGTTGCATGGAGCGTTTATTTGATGCCACCCGAACGCGCAGCCGGCCGAACGCCGGTGCTGAACGCCCGTGTGGACGCTTTGATTTGCTCCAATGAGCAGAAAAACGGTCGGCGTTCACCTGGCGCCACGAACGCCAGAAAAACGCCTGGTTCAGACGTCCGTGTGAACGAGGCCTTAGTGTCTCCATGTGGTCTGTCACACCAGTTGCTTCTCCGCTGTGGTGGTGGCGGTCTGGTGGTAGGACACTCAGTTTAGGAACCAAGAAGCTGTGGGTTCAATGCTCTATCCTACCCCCAGCACTACCTCTGAGCAAGACCCTTAACCCTCTAAGTTGCTGCAGGGAAACTGTAACTGAGAACATCTGATGCAACGACATAAATGTAAAACCACCATCCTGACCAAACTTGAAATTCGTTGCGCGTTTTAATATTACTGTCGTCCGTTTCGTCCACAGCAAAGGCAGAGTATGCCGCTGAAGAAGACCGACTCAACACTGCCCAGAAAAGGTAAGAGCCTTGAATTTCACGTTAGCGGTTATCAGTTCTGGACAAGGATCTCTGCATTGTTTTAATACCTCTTTAGGCCCTTGTGGACGTTTTTGACATCCGCCGGGGAACTCGGCCAAGTGAGATTTATGAGAAATGTCAGACAGTCGTCGGCACGACGGAAAACGACAATCGGAGAGCGCATTAGATAGCACTAATGTGCTCAATTCCTAAAATTGTCTGTTGCAATTAGCATTATCTGATAAGGAATTCCTCCGCTGTGTGTGTGTGAGAGAGAGAGATAACAAGTCTGATCAAATTGTCATGATGTGTGTTGTCATTTTTGTCACCATTCTCGTCGGATGGTCTCAACAACTGTGGTCGCCCAAGGACCCGGATGGAGGCCCAGACACTATGTTGGAAAGTGTCTTTGAGCATCTCCACACCCACACACTGACGCCTCATCATATCAGCTGCCTTATCACCAGCCTATTCCAGCGTCCGCCTCCCTTGCGAAGCGGCATTCCCGTGATTAATGTCGCAACGCTCCACTCGCAGCCGCCGCAAAACACAACGCATATCTGGAACTTCTCATACGGAGGGGGCGGGGAGAGGTGGGGGGGAATTCCTCCCGAAATGACAAACAAAGCAAACTGATTATTTTTCCTTGTTTAGCTAGAGATGAGAGTTTTCTGGCGTGGCTCGGAAAACGGGACGGAATGAGAGGGTAAATAAATTACAAAGCGCGGGGAAAAAGGGGGGCCAAAAAAAACGACGGGCGGAAAAAAGAAAAGACGGCGGCAAATCAGAAAGGCCGTGACAGCGCCGCGCTGACCTGCGCGGTTGGCGTGGAAACTCATTTTCCATGCCCAAGCAAAACAAGACTCGGGAGCCGCAACACAAACTTTTAATTTACTGCTCTAACATCCCCAAACATGCCAGCTAATATTGATCAAAAGGGACTGGCGGCTTGGAAAGGTGTTTTATTCCTCGTTCTTTTGGCGCCTAGAAGTGACCAAAGCACCAGCCACTTGGGCGGGAAGACGATTGACGCTTGTACAGAGGAGGGGATGGGAGGAGAGGAGGGGGAGTGAGGGTTTTTTTTCACCCCCGGACTCCCATGAACACACCTCATTAAAGTGACACGCCGGTGATGAATACGCCTCGCCTCCCGGAGCTGGGTGGGCGCCGGCGTGTGTCCGAAGTTGGAAGCTGGAAGCCGGACCCACCTTTTGCCCGCTTGCTCTGTGTGGCCTGCATGGTGGCCAGACACCTCACCCAGGCCTTAACTTTGATCATTATAGAACCATTCCCCCCCCCCACCCAACAAAAAAAGCTGGTAACACGGCTAACAGCAAATGAAAGGAAGGGACCGGCTCAGCCCGACACGTCCATGTTAGGCGTAGAGCGCCTCTCTGCTAGCTCTCATTAACCAGGGCCAAAGCAAAGTGAAGAAATATGTGAGTGGCCTTCTGCGGAACAGGAGTAAAGGAGTTCACAGGTCCGCTGTGGTGCCAAAAAATGAAAGCAATCAATTTCTCGGAGCTTTGAGCACTTGGTGTGGAGGCCCCACGTGGTTTTTAACAGAAACAGTGAAGGCTCTTTAGCATTTGGAGATGATGAAAAATGAAGAAATCCCCCAAAAATGACAGAAATCTAAATCTTAACGTTTTGATCATGTTAAATCTCCAAACGTTGTTTTCTTGCATAGCTTGTACTCGTCTGTTTATTATATTGACAAGCGGTTACAGGCTAATTACTGTGTGGACATATTCTGCAATCTCCCTTAAAGTCACTTCTGTAGGAAGGCGTATTGGGGCCATTTCAGATATTTTTTTTTAATGGAGCTGAGTGAGGGTGGCGTAAAATTCTGAGAAAATAAACACACGTTAACGAGAAGAAAACTCGGACATGCATAAGTTTGAAGAATAGCTGAGTTTTTCCCCGCAAATTGCGACTTTGTGATCTCGGAAATTCTTTAAAGGATGTGTTTAGGATTTTGCTCCATGTTGCAACCAAATGTAGGGCAATAACGCAACAAAGCTGCCAGTAATCTTGCATACATGATAGAATGATATAATGAGTTTTAATACAAAGCAGATTAAAACTCTTATTTTTCTTGTCCTCAGATGCACAGTAAATACGTAAATAAAAGCAGTCAATTAACATTGTAACAATAAGGTTATGATGTGCAGATTTACCCACAAGCCTAAATGTTATGGACATGCCGTAATTATTTTTAAAAACATTTTGAACCCACAATTATGAGCTGTCTCGTCACTCAAGTGGATGCTGTGCATGGAAGACTTCTAGACGTCTAGCTTCACCATTATAGCCAGTGCTGTCCATGACGGTCAGATGCAGCCGCCGTGATTAAATTATTTATCCAACCTTTAGCAGAGCTTTACCCACAGAAGCAGGGGGGCTGCAGAACACCAAAGATGGTTTTAATCATAAATCGGTTAGCTATAGTGGCGAGCAGCACTCCTGGAGGCGCGGGGCCGACTTCAAAGACCAGAAGTAAAGACTCTGTGAAGGCTGTGTGCACATTAGCCGGCATGCCACTTGATCGGAGGAACTTTTTGGAGATCGTTTTACGCCTGAGTTGAATAGCCGAAGACTGCAGCTCAGCCTCCAACCGCTTTTTAGTTAGTATTGCTTTTATTGTTGCTGGCGACAATGAGGTTGTGCCGAAACGAAGCCGTTCGTCACAACGGGCCGATCATTGATTGACTCACCGATTGTGAAAGATTCATAAATTAGATTCAGTTGAGAATTCAGGTGGGAGTAGGGGTGTTGAAATTAATCTAAAATATCTTATTCATAAAATTAAGATGTCTTCATCTTACATTATAACTTTTTTACTCCGTCGTAACTCTGTCAGACATTTTCAAAATTAGACTGATTATCCAGTTCAAGTCTTGAAGATTTTTCTTCTGAATCTTCTATAAATTTTTCACAAATACTAGTGATGTGCAAGGAATCGAGGCATAAACATCATGACCATTATATCTGAGGGGGAAGTGTCCGCCCCTCCCCATCCTCCTCCTCCGCACATTTCAAAATGATTCGTTGGGACCCTCCTTTTGCCATGTAAAATATTAGCGCACCCAGTGTTGTTTCTATTGCTTCGCCAAGGAATCCATTCCACTTGATCAAGGAAAGAATACCCATACCACTGAAAGTCCACTCCAGGCTTTTTTGGTTACCTACAACAACTCACAGCACACAAGCAAACCCTATTGTAATTATTCTGTTTCTCCTTTATTATTATTACGTTTTCAGGGTAATTTGGAATAGTGTGCATCTCGGCATAGGCCGAAAAGCATAGTGATCAGCCTCTAATTAGCGCTGTAGCAAAGAAAACACGTTTTAACCTCTAGGGGTGCTAAAACACTACAGAAATGTATGTGATGTTATAACAGAGCTTTTATAGTTTACATGAAATGATTAAAAAAACTATCCTGTTCTTATCTGAACACTGTTAGAGATTAGTTTCATTATAGACGCCACTTATTGAGGCTGTCATAACAAATAAGAGCCTTCACTACCAAGTCGCAATCTTTCAGCTTGATTACTCTACTTGTTCAACTCCTTATGTCTTGATATGATTAATATAGTTATGTGATTTTATCCTATGTCATAAACATCAGCATCAACAGTTTGTGGGTGTGTATCTATGACACACAGACACTGCTGATAATAAGTGCTGACCATTTTGTCTTTACGACTTTTGCTTGGACCCCACTTGTTGCCGCTTGTGGATATATTCATATTTTGTTTTATCCATAAGCAGTGCTGGAGTTTTTATGAGTAATAAATATAATATTGGTCATTTTTGTGCCTCCACACTAGCGTGAAAAATTATTTGGACAGCGTGTAAATCAGACTCCGGTAGCAAAGCCTTTTTGCCACAATTTCACACCGAGTTCAGCTAAATTGACCTTTGACATGCAAATTAGCGTAGCTCAACCAATCAGGTTTTGACGGGGTTGACCGTCCAGCTGCACCGGTTGGGCATAAATATAGAGAAGTCTCTTATTCTTGTCTTATTTAAGCAACAGATTCTTTGTGACTGTTTACCGCCCGCAATATACATATATTAGGAGGAGAGAAGCTTCACTGCATCCTCACGTAATAATCATTATGTCAGTGCATTATGAACCAGTAGGCTGATTGTTTCTAGAAGACCAGTTTAGCCTTGTGTGTTCTCCCTCTTGCATAGTGTCAAAAATCAGATGCACACACTGCAACTTTGAGTTTAAACTGCCATTTATTCTGATCAGAAATGATGCATGTTATAAGGGCTCATTGCTGGAGACTGGTCAAGGATCATATTAACAAAAAGACGTTGATATTTTTCAATCGATAAATAAAAAAGGTTAATCAGTTTTGAACAAATAAGCATAATCAAAAATATATACAAATGAAAACAACACTTTTTAATAAGAAAATCATTTTTTAAGAGTCATTTATACAGACCTCATTGCAAAACAGCTTGCTAAGCTCATTGCTGCAGACTGGTAAATGAAAATGGGACACACCACTTAAGTCTTCATGGGCTCGATAGCGGGTTTTTAAATGACACACTACACAGAATCCCAGTCATAGAATAATATGAATTGATGGCAAGTGGAATATTTAATATGGCATAGGATTATAGAAGTACAAATGTAAAAAATAAACTGATTTCTTTAGGTTCACTTGGTAGCATAACGGATAGGGTGTTCGCAGTGTGATCGGAAGGTCACCGGTCCAAATCTCAGACCCCTGAGGTACTCATGACCAAGGTCCCCAAGCACTGCTCACCGGGGACTGCCCATGCCACCGCTCCTTCTTGGACGGGTCAAAAGCAGAGGTCACATTTCGTTGTGGTGCGCTGTGTGTTGTGCTGTGGTCTGTTCACAATGACCAATAATCACTCAAAGATGTAAGAGAGTGCTAGGATGTTGTATGATTAAAAAACAGACAAATTTAGCAGAGTGAATGGATACCTATATAATGTATGATGTAGTTTACCTTTATACTGCCCGTAACGAGTAGTTTACATATGTAGAACACAATATGTACCACATTTACTGAGCATTCAGCATCTGTAGATTCAAATAAGATCATAATTCATGAAAATCTGAATCTATCTGAGTTTCAAGAACAAATTTCTTCTTAAGAATGATTGGCGAATGAGGCCTAATGATAATATAACTTCATAAGCTGTTATACTCAGCGAGTCTGTTAGAAGTAGGTAGAAGTGTTAGCAGTCTTTCTTAATTAAACATGGATGTATTTGGAGAGCCATATAAAATCTCAACTTGAAGCTAATGTTATCCCTGCTGTCCTCACTTAAACAGCCCACCGAGTTTCTGCTCCGTACATGATACGCATAAGCAGCCGCACAGTTGCCCATTAGTCACACTGTTCCACTTGACTTGTGTCCACTGAGCATGAATTGGCCCCCAGTGATGTTAGTCTACTTCCTGCAGATTAGTGATCAGATTTTTTAAATCTTTTCAGATTCCTTAATAGGTCCAATCTGAACAAAATCTGGACTCAGAAGCACAGCTTGTGGGCATCACTGGTAATTGTAAAGACAATTTTTAGCAGTGATAGAATTGAAGTAAAAGATTGATTTTCCCACTTCTCTCACCTTACTACGGCAGATCTGTCCAGCAAAAAATGTTTTTAAGCGGGCTGCTCTATTTCGGGTTGAAAAACTCTACCAGGAAGTCTCCATTTCGTAAAGGATATGTGAAAGGGTTTAGATGCTCTGACGGTCTGCTACAAGGCGAGCTTCTGTGTTATTGCCTCTTTCCTGTCATTCAAAGGCAGTGCAAGAGAATTTGTGTACAGTGCAAAACTCCTCTCACAGCAGGCGGTGCCATTATGTCGGGAGGGGGAAGCGTTTGGCTCGCGGCCCTCTGTGATTTGTGTTCGCTTCTTGTGGAGATCGTAAAAAGATCCAGTGGGAAAACAGATCAGAGACCCAGACTTCCACCAGCGCCGAGCTTCAAACTGCACCTCAGATCCTGTCGTCTCAAGGGGAGAGAAATAGGCAGAATCGAATATTCCCCGTCGTTAGACTTCCGCGGCTGCGGGGAACCCTAGGGAATTCGTGATCTATGGCTCCGGCCTGGACAGCAGCCAGAAGGATGACCAGAAAATAGGGAGCACCTTGGCACTGGCATGGCTCCATCTGCAGCACTGGCTCCGATTAAGCTTAGCACTCGTCTGGAGGTCACGGGAAGATTGTCGACCCCGTGCATCCTCGTCCTCGTCACGGCTGGCCGTGAGACAGGCGTGACGGCGGTGGTTGGATAGGCCCTTTAATCTCTGAATGGAAGCCGGCTGCCAAGCAGCATGTAGCGTCTGTAGCTGGTGGAACACCGCTGTGAACGCTGCGAAGACTTCACATTCGGTTACAATTGAATTAGTCTTCGCATCGGAGGCACACAGACTTTGTGAATGCGTTAGAGCTTTGAAATAACCCCGCTGTTCTCTCCTAATCCAGTCCAAAACATACTCTGTTATCGATTATGCACTGAGCTACCAGTGGTTTTGGTGCTTTACCCCCTCCTATTTACTTCTGGGCTGTATCTGTGCAAATTTAGGCCTCCTTTGTGGCAATGCATGGACATTCTGTTGCTCTAGACTATGACATACTCACTCGCTCTTCTCCCTCTGAACCCTTCCCCTCAATCACGTCTTCCCGACAGTGGAGACGTCAGGAAGATTAGTAGAGCCATTGCCGGTTGTTCATTGCTTTCCTCCGGCCTGAGTTGCCTTGGTTCTACCTGATTCTTTTTCTCCCATAATTTATCCCCAACCGTCATGCCTTCTTTCATAGCTTCCTGGACATGGTGGCCTACTTTGGACTCAAACCCAAGTCAGGAGAGAAGGAGGTGGCGCCCAGCTTTGTTTTCATGCTCTGGTTCGAGTTCTGCAATGACTTCAAGAGCACGTGGAAACGTGAGATCAAGAACATCTCCAAGGAGAGGTGAGTGGCAGTAAAATCCCGCCCGAGTTCGTAAGAGATGGTTTTAGGTAGGGGTTGCAACGTTCCAATACGTGGATCAGATATCAGTCCAATAGCGATTCAAGTAGCTGGATCAGGTATCGGTGGCATTTGGCTGATCTTTGGAGCCAATCTGTAAATTTTAGTTTTTTCTGTTTGCCTATGCACGTAGGCTCCATTAGTATGACATTCACACTTTGTACATATTGATATGACAATGAGCAGAACAAGCGACACAACACACTACAACCCCAAAATAAAATTATACCGTTTAATTTCCTTAACGACACCAGCTCTCGCTCATAATCTCTGCGTTCCTGATGGTTTTGACAATGGTTTTGGATTTGGGAACGTCACAAAATTACAGAACTGTGTTTAACCGAATAATTTTTGAGATGTTATTTTAATAATAAATAATTTAGCATATACATATGAATGTGTGATTATTATGTTGTTTTAGTTAGGAAAACAGTCTTTAAATCATTTATTTTATGTGAGAATATTCTCACATAGAAATACACAAACTGAGTATTTACAGACAAAAAATAAAGCTCCAATTTCTCTACCAGTTAGCCAATGGTCAGTATTTCCTTAACACACTGTATACAGTAGCTCTGTGTTAACTTTTATAGTGCAAGGTCCTGTTTTCTCCTTATTTGCGTAAACTTTACTGTCATCTCTGCTATATCCTGTACACCTATACAGAGACGAGACGACGTGGCTACATACAATTATACAACAAAGCACTGGGTCTTCTTCAAAAAATTAATGGGTCCGATGTTAGGAAAAAAAAATCACTTTTTCCTGTTCTTTGGATATCCATTTGGGTCTGTACTGCCTCTACACACTGTAAGTTTGATAAAAATGGTGAATTGTGTTAGTGCTAATTTACGAATGTCAGAAATCGTGTGCTTAAACAGGCCGTTTAGATTTCTCCCCTACTTTTACGTCACAGTCGGGGACATTAGAATAACTCCACCCTCCTATCTGGGAACCTCCGTCCAACAGGTAGAACTGCTAGCGCTTCCTGATCTGCCATGTTTTCCTGCAAGCGCCAGCATAGGTATCTCAATGAAGAAGTCTACCGGCGGAGTGTTGTGTTGAAGATGTACGGCTGTATGGATGGTCTGTTAGCAGCAGCCATGTCGATTATTTTCACGTGAGGTAAACTCTCGCCGTGCTGTCTACGCCCCAGTTCCAGAGTGGAGCGTGTGTGAGCAGCAGCAGCTCATTTGCATTTAGGAATACTAATGAGAAACAGCCCGTTCTGAAAGGGACTGAAGTAGAGGGGTAAAAGCAGGTGAAAATGCCTAATCTGAGAAGTATTTTCAGCAAACTACTGCAGAGACATGTTTAGTGGAGCTCACAGACCTATTTTAACTTGTTGGAAAAATTGATAATATGGGACCTTTAATACTAAAGTCATGACAGAGATTGAAATCTATTGAGGCGTTCTTCTGTCAATGGCCACATCCCCTTTTCAGTAGATTTTTACCTTTTACAGTGAGTTTGGGTGTGTGGATTGTTTATTGATTCACCAGTTGAGAAAGATGCATAAATAGGATTTTCTTTGAGTGTCTGATGACTCACTGATTTTTAAAATTATTGAGATTTTAACTTGTTTTTCTTCTTAGTAACACTGTTACAAATTTTCAAACACAAACCAGACTGAAAATCCAATTTATACATTATATTTTGTTTCTTATAAATTCAGGCAATTCAGTCCGTTTTTACGAGTACCGTTAAACGGGCTACTTTAGGTTTCCTGGTATTTGAACCCACCGCCTGCACCGTCTTATGCAACTTCTTTGAAAGGAATAGACAAATAAAAATAAAGCATTTGATAAGGTCGGAAAGGGTCATCAAAGCCCAAGGCGGCATCGAGGCTCGGCTCCCGGCCTGGTACACTGTCAAGAGTCTGATCCTAAATTTACAGCCTCGCCCCTGACCTGTGGCGTCCAGTTAGGGGGCATCCCACTGAGCCGACAGCACCTCTCTCCACGGCCCCCCGGCTTTACGGGTGTAAGGCGGGAGGCCGTTAAAGGGAGCGTAGGCAGGGGCGTCTTTCAACTGCTTTCTGAGCGGAGGAATTCGAGAAGCAGGGTTACTGTCAGCTTCAAGACATTTTACAACCTCTGGTCAAGGATCAGGCACGCTAGAAAAAAAACTGTCATTTCGTGTCTCTTGCTGTTGTTTCGGTGCCACATTTTTTCTTCAAAGAAATTTTTACGGAAAGGATTGAACTAAAAATTGACTTTCTTATAATTCCGATTTAGTAAAGATGCTGGTGTGTAAGATATTAGTGCTCTTGCAGGTTATTTCTTTGGTAAATATATCCAAAAAGGTTTAAGGATTTAATCAAGACATCACTGACACCAAGAAATAGTTCATATTTTAAATGACAGTAATCTGGAAATTATATATCACATTATTTGTTCTTCAGTAATACTTTATTCCTTAATTCACTTAGAATGAAAAGTAATGCAAAGCAAATGCATATAGACATTAGACATAAAACATACAATGAGGAAAAATGCCATTCGAGGAAATAAACAAAACATAATAAAACATTTTCAGCTTTGTCACATCACGGAGCAGCTTCACAATGTCAAGCCCGTCCTCATGTACGTCTGTTTTCATTTAATTGTTTAGCAGACAATCACAACCCTATTATACACTGCAGCAGGCTGTGTTTATCCATAGTTTTATCCTAAATGCTGTTGGCACATCTAAAAAAAAAATCATTTTTACAAATCATTATCCCACATACCTTTTAAGTATATTTACAACTTCTGTCTTCTGTTTGAGCTCGCTTGGACAAAGTGTTGCCGGTTATATCGGCCCACTTTTGTGGGCCAGACGCGTAATCTGTTTTACGTTCCATTTTTAAGACGAGGATTAACTTTGCAGTGTGTGCTGTGGGAAATTATTTCAAGCCTTAATTTATAAAGTTCACACATAACAGACGGAGGAGGCGTTCTCCATGCACTAAAAGCCAGCTGCTTATGTAATCTATTGTTTTATGGTATGTGTTGGTGTTTGATGAATATGTATTAAACACGTGATTTCATCATTAGCCCATGTAATCGCAATAATACGCTTTATTCCACGTTGTCTCTGTGTCTTTAGACTAAAAGAAGCTCAGCTGAATGTCCAGAAGATCACATCGGAGAAGAAAGTGGAGACAAAGAAAATCAATGCCAACAGTCTGGTGAGAGTAACACACACACACACACACAGACAGACAGACACACACACACACACACACCATTGCCTCTTACTACACAACTTTTATTTAGTTCTGGACAGCATGGCGAGAGCAAAACGTACATGCCTTTGCCTCCTACTACATCACTTTTATATGGTTCTGGACAGTTTGGTGAGAGATAAACACACATAACACGCATAAAACATATTATTGTGTCCTACTGAACGACTTTTATTTGTTTCTGGATAGTCTAGTGAGAGAGAAGAAAAACCACACACATATTAGTGCCTCCTACTACACCACTTTTATTCGATTCCGGACTCTTAAATGGATGCTAGTAAAATCATTTTCGAATCCTCCTTTTGCAGAAAGAAAGGCTGCGCCAGAAAGAGGCAAATTTGTCTTCGAGCTGAGGATGAGAACGAAGAATGAATTGAGGAAATAAAGAACAGGGAAAATGAAGAACCATCATTTCCACCATCTGATTCAAAAGAAGAAGAAGACTGTCTAGTTCAGTTCACCATCATCTCTGTTAATCTTCTTAAACATAGTGACAATCATCTGGAAACAAACAGGAAATCTTCATGCAAGAACAATCAAAAATGGTGGGACTGCTCAGTGGTACCATGTGCAACTGAGTCTTAGGGAACTTGCGTCATACCAGTGTATCTTCTGTCTAAAAGAGCAATCATGACATATCTTCATTGATGACTTTTGCTTCTAATGTAGAGCCTTCTAAAAGGTGGGTCTGGTTTTCGGTGAGGGGTGGTGAATCACACACATTGTAGCAAACGCTTGTAATCCCAGCAGACCATCATTAGTGACACCAAAATGTTGATACCAAGCAAACCTCATAAAGGTCAAGGCGGAGTAAGTCGTTTCTTTCACTCTAGATAAAGAGGGCATTGACAAAAAGTTAAGCGATATGCCACTAGACTTTTACTTTAAAGGCCAAATTGTAAAGTGAACCTTGTGTAAAATGGCTCATTAAGAAGATTTGACCTGAGAGAATGGTTTTAGGACGTTTTTAAAACATGGGACATTAGTTATGTGCCATTTTTTGTATTTTTGTTTGAATCAAGACAGATTGGGAGTTTCCCCACAGTGTTCATTTGGCCTCAATTGTGTTAACTGTACAACTGCCCACTTAACCCTGTAATGTCACTTGCATTTCCTGCACTTTCCTGCTTTCAGCAGCAAATGTTATTTCAGTACTTCCTTTTTCCAAATGGTGCTCGATCAAGTTTGGCGCACCGCTCGGACACCTCAGTTGCGATACCTATGCAGTCTTCTTTCTGTAAGAAAGTGAACAGTGAGACCCACATTGTCTTATAGATATTTATTTTGGTATACTAGCGGTGAGGTATGGTAGGTTGAAAGGTGAAAAAAAGAATGAGCCCTCGTCCGAAGCTGGTTTTATATTTATAACAGTAAGTTGATATTTTATTTATTGAATTAAGTGTAAGGCCTAAATGCTCATAGGCCTAATTGTCAGGTAGTTTTTGTGCATTCTTTATGGAACCATGATTTTATGCTGATTGCAGTCATTGGTGGAAAAAATGAAACGTTTGGCTAAAGATACTAAAACAAACCTGTCCCCAATAAGCAGCTAATTCATGGCGTTTTTTTTATTTTAGAATTAAAATGAAATCCATATCCATAATGAGGGAGCTGGTTATGACGTTGTAGATAAGAGGAAGTCTATCAAATAAAATCATGTAAAGAAAAGGTCACTTTTTGAAAAAGAAGAACAAAAGTTTGACAGTGCTAACGGCATTCCAGTGTGCTAGAGCTGAGCTCTGCATCTGCCTCTCCTTTAGCATAAACTTAAACCATTCCATATTGTTGCTGTTGTTAAATATTCATTTCTGCTGTAGGCATTCTCTTGTGCATTAAATCTACTTCAGTGACCAATGACGTGAAAAATTAGGGGGAGCTAAATACACAACAAAACAGTTTTTTTCATTCTGCAACACTGGACTTTAAATAATCATTTATACAATATGCCATAGATAAAACCATTATTTCTGTTCAGAGAACTGAAGTACTTTTTTGGTTTGATTTGTGTTCTATTTAGACAACCTGCCATTGAGATGCTTAGTTTGTATGCTGTGTATAAAAATGGAATATGTGCGGACTGCAACATGCCAATGAAACGTATTATTCATAATTATATTTTAAGGAATCGCTTATGAACTAATCAGTGATTCTATTTATGCTAAATATATTTCAGATATTTAAGTCAGGAAATTTGATGTGATTATGACAACGGTATATTCTGCTTGAAGTTTCAAGAAACCCTGAGTTATCTTAATGTGAAAAATATTTAAAGAAAGGTCGACCCTATAGTAGAGAACTAATCATTCCCAAAATTTTGTACTTGCTTGAAAAGAGGGTTTATCTCCCAAAAATGGTCTCACATATATTTCTGTTATTTTTATTAATACATTTGGCCTACACTCAGGATACAGCAGCAATCCTTTAGTACAGTCATGTACATTCTTTTCAACTTTTTTGGAAAAGACCAGTAACTAAGCTAAATCTAAGAATTCTGAACCTTTCATGTTGCTTCTAGTCATTCTCTCAAATATGTACAGTAACTTGTTCATGAACATTTTTCTCGGACCTGCCACGAAACAAAATTCACAGCAAACGGACAATAAAATATATGTATGATAAGCATTTCATCCATCAAATTAAATAATTGCCTTACTTGAAATGTCCTATAGTATATCAGTTTGTTACGAAATTCCACATGGTGGAAACGCGTTCAGGCAATTTCTACAATGCATACAGGCAATGCTACATTTATAATGATGTTGTGACAAGCAAATAACCCATAAAGCTGAGATCCTTAGCCTATGTTTCCACCACACAAGTGTTAGCATCTCCAAATGATGCCACACAAAATCAAAACAAAAACTTGTGTACTGTGCCACCACTATCTCTTGATCTCATATGGCTGCTTTTCCCCTATGTAGTGGCTGACCACTTTCATTTTGGCATTTATATGGCTTTTACTTTTTTTGTATTGTATCACATGTTAAAAAGCATTTGTGGTTTTGGTCTAGCAGCAGGACACAAACCTCAGACCAAGAGCTTGTTGATTCAACTACACTTGATTTGCCAAGCCAGGCTTGAACCAACAACCTCTTGGTCTGTTTCTGAGTATCCTGTCTCTAAATATTTAGGTGAATTAGAGTTGGGGCCCTAACCTATCCTAGTTCCAACACTACATTTACATTTACAGCATTTATTAGCTGATCTTATCCAGAGCAACTACATTTCTGTCAGAGTTAGGGCCTCAATCCTTACTCCATCACTACATTTACATTTATAGCATTTAATAGATGTTCCTATAGAGCAACTTACGTTTGCTAACATCAGGAACAGTCATCCTGGAGGACACTGAGGTCGTGCTGGAAGGAGGATACAGCCAGACTCGAACCTACAACCTTTTGGGCTAGGCAAATATTTAGATCACCTCACCCCATTGGGTCTGCACTGCGCCCCCAAATCGTTCAGAGGAAACTGTCATAGTCATTAGTCATTAATGGGTTGATGGTGGTCTAGTGGTAAGATGTTCACTTCTGGAACAAGAGGTCTTTGGTTCAAATGCTACTTTCAGCAGTACCACCACTGGGGCGCTGAGAAAGACTCTTATGCCCCAAGATGCTCCAGGGTGACTGTCCCTGTAATTAGGAAATGGAAGTTGCATCTGCTAAATGTAGTATGTTTTTTTTTTAAATGTGAGATGTCCTGGATTACAGACTTCCATAAATACTGTAGCTGTAAAGATGCAAGCTATTTCAGATCCAGTGCACTACATAGGGAGCCGTTGAAGGCGTGTTCTGTTTTCTCAGCCAAATAAGCCAGGACTTGTGCACAATGTCACGCGGGGTTTACCTTATTTTAAAGGTCTTTAAATGGTCTTTTTCGGTTTTAAAATCGGCTTAGTCCAAGTCTATAGAAATGCATCTGCACTGCTTGACGCGCTGGACGCGTTTCTTCTTGGTGGGCGGCTGCAGGTCGGGACAGTTCAGTGTGTAAGTCATGGTGGTGAAGCGCTTAGGTTTGCAGAAGGAGCACGACTGGAAGGCTCCTTCCTCCCGACGGACGTGTCGTGGGATGTAAAAGGAGTTGCACTGTCCGTAGCAGAAGCGGTTGATGATGGTGAGGCTGAGGCAGCCCTCTTCGTGGATTGTCTGTTTGAGGGGCTGCGTTTTGCACCAGTCGCGCTTGAGGTAGCGGCGCTCCGTCACATGTAGAGCCTCCTGGCTGGACTCCAGCACCTCCTCGGCCGACGTGGACGCGCTCTTGCTTCGCCCGCCCGAGTTGGAGCGCGCCTGCGCGGCCTGGCGCTGCTGCTCCGAGCCGTTCGGGACGCTCTTGGCCGGGTTCGGGATCGCGCCCTGGGACGCGCGCTTTCCTTCACACTCGGCGCCGCAAATTAGGAGCGCTGAGACCATCACGGCGCACAGGAGACGCAAATATCGTGGCATTCTGCAAAAAAAAAAAAAGAAACAGGAGCCTCATTCACCAAGAGAAATGTGTTATTAAAACTCAGTTTTCACGCAGATTTTGACATTCTTCAGCGTGTTCTTAGCTGAGATTTCTATAGGTAAGAATGGAACTGACGAATGAAGACTCTTGCGTAAACTGTATTGCCTTCGCGTTTGTGCAGAATAGCACCTTATTGGGTTTGCTTCAATTCTACAGTTATAGACAGTTATACAGTTGTACTCTTAAGTGCAAATTGAAGGAAAATTTGAATGAGACAGTATTTTTTGCTGATGACTAAACAGGGTATTGTAAATGATTAATGATTACAAGAATACTGTCTTTAATATGCCTCTGTGTGTCTTATTTTAGGCGCTTCTTTAGCCTTGTTACGTGTACACTTAAACCCGTATTAAAAATGAAAGTCGATTAAATATAATTTGGTTTGATTCATTTGGAACGATGCCACAGAAGTTCCATAAATAACGTTATTAATTAAATACATTATTATTATTATTATTATTATTATTATTATTATTATTATTTATTATTATTATCTGTATTATTATTATTGTTGTTATTATTATTATTATTATTATTAAGTTAGTCTTACTCAATTATCTTAGTGTTAATTGAATTGAATTGTGTTCGAAATCCTTTTTTCCGCGCCAAATAAGCTTACAAACAATTCCAAATATCTACAATATATGAAAATACTCTATGTTAAAAGATCTATATTATATCATTTTTATGTAAACAGTAAATGGGGACTTTTTTTTACACTTTTGACACAGTCTGGCTTTAGTTGTTTTTTTTTACTGTCTTAAAACCTAATATAATTTGCTAAAGAGAATTATAATGATTGTCAAGCAACCAGAGGTACTTATGGAAAATTTAGACTGCCAAACATGTTTAAAAAGGAAAGGAAAAAAAAAACTTTCAACCGGTTCACCAAATCAATTAATCTCTGCGCATCTCCAACACCGGCAATGTCCTAATATTATATCCAGAATTTTCATTTAATGTTATGGTTGGAAATTCTCTTTTTAATTCCCAGTAGCAAAGTGAGATATAGCTTCGCATCAGAAGAGACGAGTCTTACATGAAGTAATGAACATCTGACAGATGATCATATCAGCGAACCCACGACGCGCAAAGTCTCGCTGGTTAAATGCGCAGAAAATCTCACCTGTTGACGTTCCTTGATTATATAAACTGCCGGACGGATCTTCTGCTGCAAGACAAATGAGAAAGGTTCAAACTTCCTAAACAGAAGTTTTCTCGCAAAAAGCATCCACGGAAAGAGTCCTGAAGGGCGCTGGTTTGAGGACAGAGCCGTGCGGGATCCCACACAGACCGAGCCGCTGCCGGACTTTAGTACCGGTGAACCCAGCTGTGCCTGACCGACTCTTTTAAATATATGCCAGCTGAGATGTACACACAGTTCTGCCTACATTATTGGCCGCTAATGACGCAAGGAAAATCAGAATCTTCTGCCCTCATCACTTCACCGAAGCCGTTTGAGGGGACGAGACGACCGGAGGAAGACCGGTGGGAGGGAGGAACGAGACGGAACCAGGATTCCAAACCCGAGACCAATTCTGCTGCGTTCCAAAACGGCCCCATGCAGTGTCCTAGGATTCAATCACCAAACAATTGCTTTTGCATTAATTATGCAAAATACCATTCTGATGACTGGAAAATATTTTCAAATTCTCTGATTGCTCAACTAAAAAAAACCCGATTATGACAAAAAAGAGATAATAATTTAAATGTTGATTACTTAGTAGAAAACAATTAGAACTGAATTAGAATGAAAATAAAATATATTAATTTTAAAAAGGAAGCATGAACAGTTAAGCTAATATTTTTACAATGTGAACATAATTGTATGCTTATTGTAATTGTAATAATTGTAATAATTGTAATTGTTATGTAATAGAACTACTACATCAGTTAGTATCAAAAAATAATGCAAAAGTCCTAATTGTACGAACTTAGTTTAATGCACATGATCAACATGTTCTGGGATTTTTACTTGCTGTAATTTACCAGTTTGATCAATTTATTCCCTGAACAGTAAATTAATTGAATTTATAGATAATATATAATTATTTTATTTTAGTTTTTCAAAAAATTTCGAGCAAAAACTCGGTACCACTGGTACACAGAGCGGAACTTTCTGCACTTTTCGAGCAAAATCTCCGGCATGAGAGACAAGAAGAGCGAACATTTTGTTATTATTATTATTATTATTATTATTATTATTATTATTATTATTATTATTTGCTCTTTTCGTGTAATTAGATAATCAATTTGTTAATAGAAAAATTTGGCTGTTATGTTTGGCATTTTTAGGTGGCGGCGCATTCAGACCCCTATTTTTATTTCCTATTTAAGCTTTTCTTGTTTGTGTTTATTAACATTCGTGAACAGTTATGCATATATATGGTCTAAAATGTTTGAAATACTGTATGTATCCCATGTCTTATTGAAAATCTTTACACGTAAGAAATGTTATTTATTCAATTAAGTGATCATTTCATCAGCACGATATTAGACAGAATCACCATTAAAATCAACAGAACCAGCAGCATCCAAAGAGATAAACTAGCATACTACTTTTTATTTTATAGATCATATTTTTATAAGACAGCTTTAGCTTGTACTTCAACAAGATGCATTTCTCACACCTCTCAGGCTCTCCTGTGGCTTTTTGTACAGTTAGGAGACAGCCTTTATTTTGAAGTTTGTAGAAATTGCTCCCCGGCCGTGGCACGGAAGCGGAAACCGACTGTGATAGAGGCTCTGGACAGCGTTCGCGTTGATGTGTTGCTGTGTTTACAACAGGCATGTTTAGCAAGAAGCCCAGGAGGAATTTTCGGCAGCGGAAAGACGAGTCGAGCGAAGAAGATGAGGGCGAGAAAGGTGAAGATGTTGGGGACCAAACGGACATCTCGATCCACAACTCCAGACAATTAAATGTGGCTCGTAACGGGGCCGAAGAGGCGCAGGAAGCTCTCAGCGGCACTCTCCAAACTAAGAGTCAAAAAGAGCAGACCAGCAGCAGCAACAACACACTCAGCTTTCGGGATGAAAAAGACGGTGAGACTCAGCATTCTTCATTTAAAGCTGATTTAAAGCGCTTTCCCTGTGATTGTCCACGGAGAGTGAGAGTCCAGTCCTGATTTTGTGGCAGGTGGCGCGGTCTCTAGAGTTTTTAGCTGCATGGCTTGAGGCCGCGATCATCTCTGGCGTTGACACGTCTTTGCTGATCTGATCGCATGTAGAGGTGAAACGATACATCGATCCACTGAATTAATGATCAATGAGCCCATAGCATCGATCTCAAATGAAAACCACGATCCATATTTGTTTTATATTGAACATGATGTGTGTTTATTATTAAAAGAGAAGATTGTGTTTCATTTAAATGTCTAGTTGAGCTCGGCAATAGAAATGTTTAGTTGCTTTTGATGATTTAATAGCAGTGGAAGCGATTGTGTTCAATCATCATATGATATTGGTTCATATAATCACTGGATCTTGTATTGAGTTTTAATCAAAATCGTATCGTAACAGATTTTGATATCAGCAGATATATTAGAGGAGTTGGCCCCATGATCTCAGGGTCGCCAGTTCAAGTCCCAGTCCCAGGTACCGGTAAAGGTACCACTCAGGTAGTTATTGAGGTACCGTCCCCAAGCACTTATACCCGGGTGCTGCCAAAAGCTGCCCACAGCTCCTTCACTGTTTGGTCAAATGCAGAGGTCACATTTCATTGTGGTGCACCGTGTGTTGGTCAGTGTTCACATGGACAGTCAGTCACTATAATCACTCACTATAAAGTAGGCAGACAGGAGTATGTCAGTTTACACCTGGCATTGGAGTTTGAGTCCACAGATTTCTCCAGTGACCTCTTGTGATCGCATTTCACTTCCCCACCTAAAATGGTGGTTTTGTCCTTCGCCAGGGTAGTTTATGCTATTATACTTTAAGTATGTTTTAGAGCCTGTACTTTTCACTTTAACTTGAGTAAAACCGTCAAGTCAATACTTCAACTTTTACTAGAGTCTTTTTAAACACCTGTATCTAAACTTCTACTTGAGCAAAGTGTGCTTTTGACACCTCAGGTTGCGAGTGAGTGAATGAGTGATTATTTGTCATTGTGAACACACCAGAGTACACAAGAACAAAATATGATCTACATTCGATCTGTTCTCGTAAGAGCAGTGGCGAGTTGACATGGTCAGCACTAGGGAGCAGTGAATGGTGACAGTACCTTGCTCACGGCTACCTCAGTAGTTTACTGGTGTGGCACTTGAACTGGCAACCTTCCAATATTGGGAGCAATTCTTGTACTGGTCAGAGTAGAATTATTATTGGATTAAAAAAATACCTCCAGCAATAGAAAGTCGATTGAAACTTGCTTCAAGGCAAAACCATGCGTAACATAAGTACAACATTAGATCTTAGAATGTAGAATCTGATAAGTTTATTAAACATTTGATTTTCATGACTGTTAGTGTAAACTCTCTAGTCGCAAGATGCCAAATAGGTGTAAAATGCTCTAGTTATATCAGACTGTTAAAGTTGTGTAGTGTAAATTCAGCATTAACATCCAGTCTCCATGTTGTCTGTCACATTAGTTACTTTTCCACTGTGGTCTGGCTCAATTCCACCTTCAGTGCTACCATCATTGAGCCCCTTAACCCCAATTTGCTCCAAATAAATTCTCCCGGTTTCAATTTCATTTAATTTTGCATTCATGGCATTTAGCAGATACTCTTTTCCAGAGTGACTTTGATTTCCTCATTTCCAGTCTCATTGGAGCAACTTGGGGTTAAAGGTCTTTCACAGGGCCCCACAAGTCTTAACATAATATCAAACAGACTTGTGTAGTTCAGTCACAGAAAATGGAGCTGGACGAGTTTTCCTTTTGTATAACGCAGCTAAAAAAAAGTTGCAGTATGACGTGTTGGCGTCATTTGTCCGCAGGTGCAGATGAGTGCGACTTTAAAGTGAAAAGATCTGCCACCAAGGCTGTGCTGTTCCAGTCTCGCAAAAAAGAAGAGTCCCCAGTAAAACTGACACGTCAGCAAGGTGCAACTTTACAAGTTTGAACATTTTTCCAGTATTCTAAGCAAGAATAGAGTCAAATCTCATTCTGTCACAGATAATGCAAGATCTGTTCTTTTTAGGTGCAGAAGTCGCAGACCTTAATGAGCACTCTGACAGCAGCACCAGCAGTTCTGCGGAGGAGGTGGAATTAGACAGCGATAATGAATCTAAATCTCCAAACTCCAACTCCTCTAAGTCTTCAGTTGAGCAGAAAGGTACCAAATCCCATCCTGTTACCAAGGGTCGACCAATTATCCCCTGGGCTGATTATCGCGGTCAGATATTAGGCATTTTGCCGATTATCGTTATCGGTGTTTGATTTTGACCATCAGCGATATTAAGTAATTACAGGGTGCGCTACTGTGGCTCCACTGCTTTTTCCTCTCTCTGTGCCGTTTGCTCTCGACTCACTGCCTCATTTAATGTCCCGCCCACAACAGTCTCTAATTGACTATATGTGACACGAATAGTAGCTACTCAAAGCTGAAACCTTGTTGTCACTCACACCACACTCACACTTGAGCGCAGTGTGAAGCTCCCAGAAGAAGAGAAGAGAGGAGGGTTTCGGCTGAGCTTGGTGTTTGTAAAATTGACAATTTTTACAGAGATTTTCTCTCTCTTTTTTGGCATATCATTTCCAAATATCGATTATCGCCCCCGTTCACTAGCAATAATTGGTATCGATATCAGCCCTGAAAAACCAATATCGGTCGACGTCTACCTGTTACTTTTACTTTGGGTATTACAAACGTAACGAAGTGACACAACCTTCCATGTAGGTACCTTCCCCTCTGCAGTTAAGATTCCTGATGCAAAGAAGATCCGTGCAGCCAAAGAGCAAAGGAGAAGAGCACGAGCCCAGAAAGAATACCTTCCCCTGGATGGGGATCGAGAAAGCACGCCAGGGTCCAGAGATGGAGAGGAGGAGCAGAGCGACAGAGAACAGGACAGTGATGACGAGCTGGACGATCACCAGCGAAGAATCCAGTTTGCACCAAAATCCAAAACCCTTCAAGAACGAATGGCTGAGAAAATGGGTAAGAAACAAATGGCAGATGTCGCTAAAGAATTGACCAGTGTATATACTGCATTGGCATAGCCTGAAGGCCAGACTAAGCCTGGGGATATTCTCAAAGGGATTAAAGTCCTCCGTCGCTACGACAAATTTCCCTCCATTTGACTCTTGCTGTGACGGATTTCCGTCAATCGAACTCAGAGACATATTTGAGATAAATGCAGATCTGATGAGAATTAAAAATCAGCGCAAACTCACTGTCTACGAAGTGATGATATCAGTTTCTTATTATCAGAATGTTGATTATGCAGGCTCGCTGGTCAGCTGTATAAACACGCGCACTAAGTTTGAGCGCTCGTGACTCTCCCGTGCAACACAACAGTTCAGTCAAATCCTTCTTTGTATTACAGTCAACACTCATATTTTAGCTGATAAATAACAACAACCAGCACTGCTCACAATACAGCAATTTATTGATGTTTTCAGTGTAATGCGCGTCCGTTGCGTTATTGTGTCCTGGAAATGCGGGGGATTGTGGGAAAAGTAGTTCTCTACCAGGAAGGCCAAAATGAGTCCAAATTGGCTCAAAATTACCCAAGACTTTAGTATTTCTTCATTTTCATTTTTCCCTATTCTGTAATTTTAGAGAGTAATCAATAGGAAAAAAACCCAATGTATAAAGAAATGTTTCTCTGGCGCTAACCTTATTTTTCTTCACAGTACTAAGCCATAGAATGTCTCTGCACAATAAAAACTCTCAAGCCAATGAAACACACACTGTTCTTACTGTTTTAGTAGCAATGTCTACAGTTTCAGCACTTTTATACTACATAAAGCTAAACAAATAAAAATAAAAAACTAACTATAAGATATTTTTAGGGCTGTAATCTGCGTGAGGAACTTCAGGAGACATTCATTAATCATAAGAGGTGTGAACCTTCACTGGCCTCACGATTCGGTTCAGTTACAATTATCACGTCAATGATTCAGTACAGTACTTCACATCGCACACGGATTGGGCATGGATCGCAGGTCTGGCAGCCAGAGTTACTACCGGGATGTTCTTTTTGACTACAATTTTATGCCGTAGTCAGAAAATCACCAAACAATGTCATTATGATGTAATCCATGGTTTTTCAACTGGTTCTGGGGGCATCTTCATAAAGATGTTTATACTTCAGTATTTTCTTCATTGTTGAGCATCACATGATGTGCATTTGTGTCCTGTTAGGTGAGAGTGAGGAGAGCTGGTCCGATAGCGAGGACGAAGATCAACAACTCTGGGTGGAACAGCAGATTGGGAAGGGAGTGAAAAGACACCAGGTGACTACAGCCAGAAACGTTTCAGGACCTCTGTAAAGCCCATTTGTCTGTGTTAAATAAGTTAACTTTCATTTTGCTTTCATGTTCATAAGCAAAGCATCGCTCACCTTCAGCCTGCCAGGCAGAAGAAACTATTCGTGATCCCGGAGATTCCACCACTAATCAGTATTGAAATCATAAAGAGGAAAATTACGCTGAGGTATGTTCAACATATCCCCTATATATATTTTATGCATTACTAGTTCAGAGTAAGCATATTGATCTTATTGAATCATATTGAATTGTGAGAACAGTAGCAGTAAAAATTCAATCTTCATGTTGGGAATCAGTTGTTGTCCAAGCCCTGACCTGGCCACTGATCATCTATAGATTTTTGCCAGGGCATGTCACTGAAAGATTGTGTTGTGTCTAACAGTGAAGTGGAGTTGTCAGGAACTTGAACCAAGTGAGGGAGATTTGTTAGGATTTGGGGCAGTGTAGTTGAAATCACACCTTCATTTATAGCACTTGGCAGACGCTCTTATCCAGAGTCACCTTGGTTTCCTACTTACAGGAACAGTCTCCCCGAAGCAACTTCGGGGTTAAGGGTCTTGCTCAAGGGCTCGAACCACAACCTCTTGATCTCTAAACTGAGTGTCCTAACACTAGACCACCACCACCACAGTGGAGAGGCAACTAGTGTGACAGACCGCATGGTGACTGAGCACTAAGGCTGCATTTACACTACACAATAATACATGGTTTGCTCAGGGTCCCCTAACCCCAAATCTCATGGTCTTGGAGTCTTACGCTTATTTAACGCTACGTGACGCATAAGCTTGTGAATGCTGCAGCTACGCAAGCGTTGTACTGACTATACTTGCACACATACTTTTTGTTAATCTTGAGGATTCCAACAAGTGGCAGTGTACACTATAAAACTGTCCAGTCTGTCCGTTAAGGGACCGAAGAAGAGGGAGAAGTAGAAGGCGGCAGTGCGGGAAAGATATCGGCCAGTTTTGCTGTGAAATGAGGGAAGAAAGATGTTGAAGATGATAATCATTTGCAATCGGATGTCACGAAGGTGCAAAAACGACGGCGAAACCGTTCAGCCATGTTGATAGTAAACGATGCTGACGTCACGTACCAAAACTTGAACACACCGCCACCCCAATTTTTGCTGGTACTGCGACTCGCGCACGTGTCACGTTAATTTCTGACGACGTGCTCACAGTACGCGTCAAAAGAATACTGAAAACGATGCCACGCTGCGTGCGCACAGGCACTCTGAGCGTTAAGTATATCTCGGCCCTCAGAAAGTTTCAGGCACCTTTCATTGTCTATCTTGGTTTGGCACTAGAACTTCAACTTCAAATGATTACAGTTCAAACTGGTGACTCTTTTTTAGGGATGCACTTTAATATCGGAATCGTATCAGAATCGGCCAATAATTTTTTTTGTCATCCGTATCGGACTGATGCTTAGATTTTGTGACTCATTTATTGTACGTCGAAATTTACTGCTTATATGCCAGGCATGTCCAAAGTCAGAGGTGGGCCCGTGCCTTCTGTCTTAAAATCAATGCCGTTATTTTGTGCCAAGATTCTGAGCATGCAGTGGAATGTTCGCAAGCGAGATCTCTTGTGTTTATGTGCTCAAGTCTGCCTGTGCTCATGCTCGACTCTGCCTTCCTCATTTATCAGCATCAGTATGCCTATGATATTCCGAAATGCCTTTAATAGTAATAGAAACAGTGAATTAAGGCTGCTAGTTTTTCCTTAATCAAACCCAGGCAGTCTGTGTTTTTGCTCTGTCCCATATCCTACTACATCTGTATCAGCTTCAGTTGGTGATTCTGACGGTAGGGTGGCGTAACGGTAGGGTGTTCGTCCCGTGATCAGAAGGTCGCAGGTTCGAATCCAGGGCCGGTAAAGTTACCACTGAGTTACTCATGATGAGCAAGGTACCGCCCTCAAGCACTGCTCCCCGGGTACTTGTTAGCTGCCCACTGTGCCTTCACGGATGGGTTAAATGTGGAGGTCACATTTGGTTGTGGTGCACTGTATGCTGTGCTGTGGTGTGTTCACAATGACAAATAATCACTCACTTTCACTTTCATTGTAGCTGTGCTGGGGAACCCAAAGTTCTTAACTAGACAGCCAAAACATGGGTGTCAAACTCAAATGTACGATGTGCCAAAATTAAAAACTTGGACAAAGTCGTGGGCCAGCCTTGATATTTATTGAAAAAATGTCTGCAATCGAGGACGTTTTTCCTTCTCTTCACATATAACGATGAACCTTTTCATATGGAAACAAACGTACGTTTTGCTTAAACATTGAATTTGGAACAAGCAAAGGTTAATACTATAAACACATGTGAAATCAAATATCAAACAAAAGACATCTGTGGCATTCGTTTCTTAAATAAAAAGAAAAGAAAAAAGAGCAGAGCATTCTGGGATTTGTAGTAATAGCGGTACATGCGCCGTCTACTGGCGGCCCAGCTTTGGTAGATATTTGGTATTATCTCACGGGCCAAATATTATTACACCAGATATAATTGACATCTATGATCTAAACCAACAAAATCTCCAGTACTGATTGCTTCACCTTGTTTAGACCTCTTTAGGATAGACAGTCTAATCCAGAGATCCTCACCGACCATGTCTTTTGCATCTCAACAGACTGGAATCCCTGAAGGAGGTCCACAGAGCGCGAGAAGCTGAGCTCAGGAGGATCCAGGAGGATTTAGAGAGTTCGAAAATCGCTGTGGAAAACCTGGAGGACTACACCGGAGCGGAGCAACACGGCTTCTACCGCAGAATGAGCCTGTTCTCACACGACCTCCTGGACTGCCTCTGTGAGAAGGTGCCTGATGTCAGAATTTAGGAGAGATCTTAAGACTTGATCTTTTTTATGGTGTATGTAGTTCATGTTAGAGACACTAAATAAACTCAGGATCACATCTCAGTCTGGGTCAAGAAAGTCCAAGACTTGAACTAGGGTTCAGGTCCCGGTGGTAATACAGGTACCTGGCTTTGTGTATGGGCTGATAGTGAGAACGGATCTGATACCAGTGTTTCACTGTATAATATATTGGAATAGATTCCATTGTTGCTGATACTAAGTCCAGCTGTTTGAATCAGTATGTGCTGTATGTATCAGAATCAAATTTATTTGCCAAGTAGGGCTGGGCGATATGGCATAAAAATATCGCGATATTTTTAAGCTATATCACGATACACTATATACTGTATATCTCAATACCTTTAAATTTCCTCTAAATCACTGTATAAATGATAAATTCAGCCCTATGTTGCATAAAATGACACCAATATAATGAATTTAGCCAAAGTTTAACATAGTAAATGCTTTTATTTTAAACCAAAGTATAATATAGCAAACTTTATACTTTATATTGAGGACAGACAAGTGGGCAAGGGGAGCCACTGATTGCGTGCTTATTAAACGTGTAAGACCTAACTATTAAATTATAATTATAAGGTCGATAAACTATAACTTGCGTTTAATCTACCTGCCGCTGTTCCTCTTCCTCCATCATCTTTGGTTTTTCTGTAGGAATTTTCTGTAGCGTGCAATCAATCACAAAACCCGGAGCCATTGGCCAATAGGATTCGCAGACAGAACCGGCCAAAACCCCGCCCCCAAACTGCCAAAACCCCGCCCCCTTTCAAACCGCGCGCGTAGAAATCTCACTCGAGCAAAAAAGGCCGCTCGTCGGTAATCTACTTTGCGCGCGAGGACATTTAACACATCGAGAGAAAAAAATACAAAAATCAAGACGGGAAAAATACAGTTTGCGCGCAATATTATCACAACCACGCACTCGATTCTTAATTTTGTGCTCTCAAGTTTCTCATTTGCGCTTGCGACTTTGAAATTTACGCTCGCGGAATTTTTGCGGCAAGCCATTTTGCGCGCTCTAGTTTTGGCATTGATGTGACGCCATAGGCGGGGGAGCGAGCAGAGAAGCGAAACACGAAAGCGGTACAAAACGCGCATGCGCTGGGAGAGTGTTCTGGCTGGGCGGGGGAGCGAGCTGTCTGCTTTGACGCGGCAGAAAAGCAAAACTCAAAGGCGAAGTACCTGCTGTCTGTTTAACAATAACGTTAGGATTTATACTCGATGCTCACGATATAGTCATTTACTATATCGCCCACCCCTATTTCCAAGTATGTTAAAAACATCAGGACATTAGTGTCTCTCTCTAGTACTCTAGAAAATGTATGTTCCAATAAAACAAACGGCATTAAACAATGGACAGTACAGTAGGAACGCATGATAATATCGTAGCCATATTGGAATCGGTGGATTTTGGCCATTGGACGGTCGCTTGGATTTGCCTGATAATTTCCGCCTATATTTCATGATGCGTTTATTGTACGTCGGAAATGCGTCTCTTCGCACTAGGTAGTGCACATGGAGTGTCACACGTGCACTGTTTGACTTGGTACAAAACATAGGGCGGGAAGAGACTTGCTCGAAATGCCCCGCCCTCGCTCAATTCTGCTTTCACACTCACTTGACTTGGCACTGTTAGAAAAATGTTAGAAAAAACTGTTATGGCATTATTTTTGTGCCAAAATTCTGAGCGCGCAATGGAACCTTTTTCGAGCAAAATATCTTGTCTTTACGCACTTAACTCGCACTCGATTCTGTCTTCCTTGTTTATCGGTATCGCTATCAGCAGATACTGTACAACCATGAAAATATTGGATATCGGTATCGGCCAATAATTCCTCATCGTGCATCCCTACAATACACAATACACTATATGCTGTACAAGCAATGTACAGGTTATGCATGATAATCATTATCACATCAGTGTCATTTCGGGTGCATCCCTAACTGTAAGGTTATATGCTGTTTTTCCTAGATTGAGGTAATAAATTCAGTGGAGATGGACATGCACAGCCTCTATATTGACCAGGCAGAGGCACTGTTGTCCCAGAGAAGGGAAGCTGTGCAGAAGGAGTCCGCGCGCCTCCAGCAGCTAACATGTACGTACATTTGCATATAACATAGAACCTTTCCTCAATTTAGTAAGAACCCACCTTTTACTGCACTGAAAGGAGGTGTGTTCAAATGTGAGACAATTTGAGTGAGTGATTACTTGTCATTGCAAACACACTACAGCACGGCATGTAGTGCCGAACTGGAATATTCCACACCCTGCCGACACGCCACCAACTGCCCCATAAATTTGTCGCTTAAAGTCCTCTTGAGTTAATGAAACGTGTTATCTTTGTTCATTCACAATTGCTGGGCAGTTGTTGGCGTAACGGTAGGGTGTTCACCCCGTGATCAGAAGGTCGCATGTTAGAATCCAGGACTGGTAAAGTTACCACTGAGGTACTCATGAGCAAGGTACCGTCCCCAAGCACTACTCCCCGGGCGCTGTCCTTGTTATCTGCCCACTGCTCCTTCACGAATGGGTTAAATACAGAGGTCACATTTGGTTGTGGTGCACTGTGTGCTGTGCTGTGGTGTGTTCACACTGACACATAATCACTCACTTTCACTTAATGCTGTCTTCCCACTTTTCTCACCCATATGCTTTTATTTCTTGCAGACAGCACATGTCCAGGGAGTAGCACAGAAGCTCTGGAGAGCACCAGCTCGCCTGGAGACCGGTGAGGAAGGACTCAGCATGACACACATTTACATTTACGACATTTACCAGATGCTTGCATTTGTTTCGCTCAATTAGAAAAAGGGAGTTGTATTTCAAATAAAGTTTGAATCTGAACCTGTGTAATTTAAAGGGGGGACAGGGGGCGCAATAATGTTCCTATCTGGAAAAGGGAGGCCCTGCAGAAAAAGTTGGGGAACCACTGTCCTAACTACAGGACCAGTCTGCCTGTAGTAAGGTTAAAGCCCTTGTTCTGTTCCCTCCTTGTTCTGGTTTTAGGCCTTCTCGGGAGCAGTTTAAACCAAATTAACTTGTGGAAAAGCTAATACCCAACAAATACATATTTTATTACACATTTTATTACCATTTATTCCTTCATCTCTGATGCCATATTCCAGTCAGCACTCTGAGGAAGACTATGGCACGATTCCCGCTGATTTGGAGCCAACAGCTGAGCATGATGCCGAGTTGCAGAACAAAAGAGGTGTGGCTTGTTAAAAGATGGCGTAAAACATGTTGAATGTAATTGCCTCTTCATTATAAAAAGATTGTTTATGATCGATTGTTTTTTTGTTCCTTCCCAGCTGACGTACTGAAGAGATCTCGGGAGATTTTCGCTGACGTTCATGAGGACTACTGTGACGTGAGGAAGATCCTGTCCAGGTTTGATGAGTGGCGGGTTTCCTTTCCAGAGTCTTACACCAACGCCTACATTGGCTTGTGCCTCCCTAAACTTCTGGCTCCTTTAATACGGCACCAGATTGTTGACTGGAATCCTCTCAAGGTATTTTATCTCTCCTGCTTTCTTTCTTAATGAACAGTTCCAGATTTTAAAGATTTGCTCGGGGTGTAGCATACACATGTACCATTGTTCTGGGCAGTATGAAACAAAAATAATATATCACTATTTTTACTGCAGCAGTTGCTAGCATAGGCGATTAGGGCGTTCACCCTGTGATCTGAAGGTTGCCGGTTCGAATCCCGGTTTGTACCAATGAGGTACTCAGTTCCTTGACTCACCTCTGGCCAGGTAAAGTCAGTGACCAGAGCAAGGAAACCTACCCTCAAACTCCTATGTGACCTGCTTGTCCTACATCAGGCCACTGGTAGCGTAATGGTTAGAGAGTTGGCCCTGTGATTGGAAGGTCGTGGTTCAAATCCTGGGGTGGTACTCCCAAGGTACAGTCCCCAAGCACTGCCCCGCAGGTGCTGCCGAAAAGCTGCTCACTGTTGCTTTACAGACGGGTCAAATACAGAGCTCACATTTTGTTGTGATACACTGTGTGCTGTGCTGTGCTGTGGTGTGTTCACAATGACAAATAATCACTCTGTTACAGTAAATTCACTTAAATCACCATATTTCAACTGGTCTGCACCCAATCAGGTACTTTTGCGACTCTACCGCCTTAATTATGTTATGACACTTCTGGCACTCATCTTTTAACAAATTACACCACAGATAGACCTCAATCTTTCAGCGTGCTTCGTGCCTTTTTTCTTGAATTTATTCTTAAGAAAGTTAAGAGAACTGGCAAACAGGCATGTAGTAACATTTGTGTAAGAGTGTTCCCCACTGTTTGTAGATACCGTTTTTATCTAAGGCGAAGCTCAAATAAACAGAACGTTGGTGAGTGTCAAAATCTTTGTAAAAACTGTGCAAGGGGGATTTAAAAACACATTGTTGGAGGCAGTAGATGTTTCTGTCCGAATGCTCCGCGGACGGGATTGTGGCACTAGCGCAAAGTTTTTCTCAAATGTGGAGGAATGGCGCGGAGACCTTTAGCCGATTTCCAGATCGCTACAGTAGTTGGTGATTGGTGGTTAGCATTTCGCTGTATGTTTTACTTGTGTAACTACGTATTCGTCAAATAACAAATCTTGTAATTTTGAGAGAAGTTTTGAAACTCTTCCACTTTTGAATGCGTCTAATGTGTTCGTATCGACCGACACTGTCTCGTGAGTGAGTGAGCCTCGTGAGTGAGTGAGCATGCTCAGATGAATGGGGAAAGATCATGAAACGCTACGTTTGTGGTTTAACAATGTTGGACAGTTTTACTAGCTTTGTTTTGCTTTCCTTGTCTCGTAGGTGGATGGTGAAGACTTTGAGGCTTTCCCATGGTACCCTGCTGTAGAAAACTTCTGCCATGGGCAAGGCTATGAGGAGCTGGAGAATTCTGATAAGAACTTACTGCCTGCTGTTGTAGAGAAAACCATTCTGCCCAAAATTCAAGGCAAGGCAAAATTCTGATTCCAGTCCGCACCTTTATAGATCACATTTACTTTTAAATGAAAATAGAAATTGAACACAGTGGTTTTTAAAATGTAACTGCGTGTTATTCCTTAAAAGTTTTTGTGGAGTTTGTATGGGACCCTTCCTCCTCACGACAGTCTCGATGTCTCACCACACTGTGTAAAAGGATACAGGAGGATTACTCTGTTTTTGACGGTGCACAGAGTAAACCTGTCAAGGTAGAGTACCGCAGGGCTTTCTTGGAATTATAAACCTTGTTGGAGTCCACTAAAAATCTAATGTGATTTGTATGATTTTTTTTTTTAAGGCTTTTATTGAGGCTGTTACCCAGAGTCTGAGAAGTGCTGTGGATAACGATGTCTTCATCCCAATTTACCCAAAAACGTAAGCAAGCAGCTGCTGTTTTCTCAATTGGAGCGCTAATCAGATTCCAAAGATGCTTTAGATGATGATAGTGATGCCGCTAATGAGTAAATTTAAGCAACACGTAACTGGAATGCATATCAAACTGCTGAGTTGTACTTTTCTCTTAATGTGCTTTATCAAGTTGGAAAGCAGGAAAGGATTGCTTCAAAGTTTCATGTTTTATAACCAAACACTGGATGTGATTTTATTTCTTAATGCTTTATTTCTTCAGCCATTTGGAAGACAAGTCTTCACAGCAATACCAGTTTCAGAACCAGCAGTTTTGGTTTGCTGTTAAGGTACAAAGCGTTTTCCTCCGGCCTTCAGCCAGCACTGTAATTACTTTCACAAGCTCACAGATCGCTCACATTGTTTCATAAGACAGCGATAGCCAAGTTACTTGGTCTTTAAATAGCATGTCCTCTCGGGAAGCATGTTAAGAAACAAAAAATGAGAAAAGAAAGAACAACCAGTTAAACACTGGCTTAATCTCTTTCAGTATATACAGTATGTAAGTGCAAGTCTGTGAGGTAATTTAAGAAAAGCCTTTTTATGTGAGTTACTGTAAGAAACAAGATCCATAGACAGATAAGACCTTTTTTATTCAAAAATATGTCTTGTAATTGTAATTGAATACTTTTTAAATTTTTAGCTCCTAGGAAACATGGCATTATGGGATGGACTTATCGCTCAGAATGTTCTAAAGGAGCTGATGCTGGACAAACTCCTTAATCGTTACTTAATGATGACTCTCCTCAATGAATCCAACCCTAAATGCATCATTCACAAATGCCAGAAGGTACTCCTGCTACGTTTGTAAAATTTAAAAGAATTATTCATGACAAAATACATTAAGATTTTGAATATTTTCCCATAGGTGGCTGATTGCTTTCCAGACTCGTGGTTTGTGGATTTGAGCACAGGATCATCACTACCTCAGCTGCTGACCTTCAGCAAGCATCTTCTCCAGACGGCAAATCAGTTGAGTAAAGACAAGGACGCTGCCAACTACAGGTAATCATCTAGATTTTAAGGGGTCAGCAGTTGTTTTAAAATTCTTGAATAATTTTCTTAAATAATAGTGATTTTGACTGTGATGTGACAAATTTAATAAGTGGCTTCACATTTTGACTCTGTCTGGTGTCTTTTTAGGTCTCTGATATCTGACGTGATGAGACTTCTTCAGAACATTAAGGCATTTGAGAGCCTTAAAGTTTTGGCAGAAACCCACAGTCGTCAAGATCAGCTGCAATCTTTTCTCAAGTAGTTTTTTTTTTAATTGTAAATACGTTGTTACTATAAATGTTTTATAGTCAAGAAAATAAATGTACATTTGCAATAAATGTGATTTGTGTATAATCTATGGCTCTTTATAATCAAGTGCACATGTTTTGTTTAAGCTGATAGATAACATTTATTTATATATATATCTTAATTTATCTTAAACTGACATGCTCCGATACTCTTTTTGAATAGTTTCACAGAGAGAGGGGACATTTTGGGGCAGTTGGTGACGTAACGGTAGGGTGTTCGCCCCGTGATCAGAAGGCCGCAGATTCGAATCCAGGGCTGGTAAAGTTACCATTGAGGTGCTCATGAGCAAGGTACCGTCCCCAAGCACTGCTCCCCGGGTGCTTGTTAGCTGCCCACTGTGCCTTCATGGATGGGTTAAATGCAGAGGTTACATTTGGTTGTGGTGCACTGTGTGCTGTGCTGTGGTGTGTTCACAATGACAAATTATCACTCACTTTTACTTTCAAATGAGTGGAGGAGGTGTGAGCTAAAGACAGTTACAGACAAAAGTTCAATTCAATTCAGTTTAATTTATATAGCTCTCATTACAACAGACATTGTCACAAAGCGTTTTACATATAACCGGCCAAAAGCCCCAACGAGCAAGCCTGAGGCGACAGTGGTGAAGAAACCATGGGAGGAACCAAGACTCGGGACCCCGTCCTCTTCTGGGCGACTGGAGTGTGTATGTACAGTTATGATCATAAAGTGCTTGATTCACTAGAATACAGACCTCACAATATGTGGACTTCAGTTCAGTATAGTTCATTTTGAAGTCACTCTCTATACTATGTTTGTAATGTAGATCACTGACCATCATAGCAGTTAGAATAAGTAGATGTATCTTACATTAATGGTTATTCAGTACCCATGACAGAAACTAAGATTACAGATAACAACGAAGGGTGAGGCTGACCGGAATCTTCAAACCATGACAACGATCATTGTCAGTATTGCAGCTGAACAGTTTGGTGAGGAGGAGAAGAAAAGCCCTGAGACTTACATAAAGAATCAGAGAGCTGAGAAGATACACAACATCAGGAAAGAGATGAAAGCTCTGAAGTCCCAGCACAAGGTGGCAGGAGAGGAGGAAAGAATTGGCCTTGCGCATGTAACGTGCGTCCTACGGAAGAAGATTAGGGCTCTCCGCCGGGCAGAGTGGCATCGGAGGCAGCGACGCGAGAGCGCTCGCAAACGAACAACCTTTATTGCCAACCCCTTCAAGTTCACTAAAGAGCTGCTGGGGCAGAAGCGCAGTGGAAAACTTGCCTCCTCACAGGATGAAATTGATCAACACCTCTTGCAGATGTACAGTGACTCCTGTAGAGAGCACGAGTTGGGAGAGTGCAACATCCTCATAGATCCCACGGAACCAGAAGTGCAGTTCAACTTGTCGGAGTTGAAGCTGAAGGAAATTAGAGAGGTCGTCCATAAAGCAAGGGCAAGTTCTGCTCCAGGACCTAGTGGCACTTCATACAAAGTATACAAGAACTGTCCCAAACTCCTACAGCGTCAGTGGAAAATTCTGCAGGTCTTCTGGAGAAAAGGGAAAAGGAGAAAGGGTTGTGTGGAGCATACAGGTGTGGTGACACAGCTAATTCGGAAGGCCATGCTTTTGGCTCCATTCCACACAAGTTAGTCCAGCTTACTTTGATAAAACATCATGTCCCCAGCAGGTGTAGAGACCTCATAGCTGACTACTATAACAACTTCAGGATGAGGGTCTCTTCTGAAACAACTACATCCTCTGGCACAAGGTGGAGATTGCCACTATCACAGGGTGTACTATCTCGGTGACACTGTTCTCCCTGGCCATTAATATGCTCACTTAGTCCGCTGAGCCAGAGTGCAGAGGGCCCCGAATGAACTCTGGAAAACAGCAGCCACCCATCAGGGCGTTCATGAATGACCTCACAGTCATGACAGAATCAGTCCCAGGCTGCCGGTGGATTCTAAAGGGACTCGAGAAGCTGATGGAATGGGCCCGTATTCGTTTCAAACCTGCCAAATCAAGATCGTTGGTGCTGAGGAGAGGAAAGGTGGAGAACAAGTTCCAGTTTTACATCTCAGGCACAGCCATTCCAACAATCACAGAGAAGCCAGTCAAGAGCTTGGTTAAGGTTTTTGACAGCTCCCTGAGAGACTCAACATCTATCCAGACAACCTGTGCGGAGTTGGATGGCTGGCTGAAATCCGTGGACAAGTCCGGTTTACCTGGCAAGTTTAAAGCCTGGGTCTACCAGCATGGCGTCCTACCTAGGATCCTGTGGCCCCTCCTTGTATATGCCATCCCAATCTCTACAGTTCAGACCTTAGAGAGGAAAGTCAGTAACCACCTCCAGAGATGGCTTGGGTTACCAAAGAGTTCTGAGCAGCATTGCACTTTATGGGCGCAACAACAAACTGCAGCTGCACTTCAAATCCTTGGAAGAGGAATTCAAGGTTTCAAGAGCTAGAAAAGTGATGCAGTACAGGGACTGTAGTGACCCAAAGGTGGCTGAAGCTGGAATACAAGTGAGAAGGGGCAGGAAGTGGAGAGCGGAGGAGGCTGTCCAGGAGGTTGAGGCAAGGCTGCGTCACAGGAGCCTGGTGGGAGTGGTTACAAGAGGCAGAGTTGGATTAGCATTTTTTCCAACTGCTCTAATGAACATCAGAGGGAAGGAGAGGCAATGCCTTGTACAAGAGGAGGTGAGAGCAGTGATGGAGGAGACAAGATCCTGCAAGGCAGTGGGAATGAGGCTACAGGGGGCCTGGACAAGATGGGAAAACATGGTTGAGAGGAAAGTGCCCTGGAATGAGATCTGGAAAGCCGAGCCTCACTGTATTAAATGCCTTATCCAGGTGCTGTATGATGTGCTTCCAAGCCCATCTAACCTACACACATGGGGCATAGCTGAAACACCAGCACGGCCATTGTGTTGCAAGAGAGGCACCCTAGAGCACATTCTCAGCTGCTGCAGTACGGCACTTGGAGAAGGACGATACGTGAGGTGCTTTCCAGTGGAGGTTGGATGCAGAGCATCCGCAGAACCACCGAAGCGGTAGAGAGGGCCTCAAGATGGCTGTGGCTCAAGAGAGGAGAACCATGGAGTCGTGGTAGCTAGTTAGCCATCTGGACACAAGCTGGCGTCTGATCAACCGCCGAAACACCCAATGACTCCAGGAACATCACTGATGATGTGTCCAGGTGCATCAGTAGATGTATTTACACAGTTTCTGCTCCTATTCCTGCGAACTCCAATTCCAGTGCCAGTGCAGATGGAGGTAAAAAACCAATCACATATACAGTCCAAGACAAGATGTCATCGCTTGTATATGTTACTGTTTCATACAATATTAATTTCATTGGAAAATACTAGTCCTTGACATTGCATTGACATTGTATTCTATTTTCCATTACTGTTATTGTTTCCTGACAAATTAAACAAACACACATTTTAAAAACTGTTCATTTCGCAACTGCTCCTGAAATGTCCTTTCTCAAACAGTGCACAAGTGGGAAAGCTGGAGTGCTGCATGATCAGCATTAAAGGCGCACACGTGTAACCGTAATAATAAAAGGTGGAAGGAAGCGAGGTGGGGAACGGACTTTCTCAGGATGTGGTGAACATGTTAAAATGTTGTAATGTCTGTTACGCTTCTCACTCTCCGACTGGACACTGAGGAAGAGAGTGAGAGAGGGATCCCAGTTGTCTCTTAAATATGTTGGTCTGTATTTATCTACTCTACTATTTGCTGCAGGCTGCTTTAGGTGAGTTCCACTTATCACAGTCTTAGCCAGTATAAGAAGATGTAATACATTTCATTTTCTACCTTTTTGCCTTCTTATTCTGAGATAATGCATCAAGTGTTAAAACTGATCATACACAATGTTTAATGCTGCTCTTTATTAATGAACAAATCACTCTAAATGTAATCATGAGCACACGGCAGTAAAATGACTGTGTTGTCACTTTTGGATGTGTGGCTTTACAGGCTGCATGTTGGTGGGAAATCAAGACACTGTTTTCCTCAGATCTCCAGGAGAGTCTGTTTGGCTGCCATGCTACTGTCCTGACAAACAGATAATCACAGAGAACATTTCATGGACTTACTTAAAGCCACACTTGAATCCTCCTTCTGCACAACATAAAGACTTCTTGGCAATATCCACAGAGGAAGAACCCTACAGAGGCAGAGTTTCAGTTCATTCAAAAAATTTCTCTCTACAAATCACAAATCTAAAAAAGGAGGACCAAGGATTTTACTGGTGTAAAATCAATAATCAAACCAATGTTTATATCAGCCTTGAGGTTAAAGGTTAGACAATCTAAATAAAAAAATCCTCTGCAAAGTATACAGTGGATTAACATTAATGATTGATATTTCATTTCTATTTGCCATTAAACTAATGTGACTTTATTTTATTGTTTTAGGCTGCAGTTTGTCTCAGAATAAAGTGACAATTCCAGTGAGTAAATCCTCAGGAGAAGCTGTACTTCTAGACTGCAGCTGTGCTGACTTGCAAGAGAGACCTGAGAGAGTAGCGTGGACAGCACCAAACAATAAACATCTCACTGTTACTGAACACTGTCCGCATTACAACGGCAGAGTTCAGATGTTTAATCAGAACTCTCCCGGAAATCTCTCTGTACTGATCTCAGACCTGACTGAAGAGGATGGTGGATTATATTCATGTTGGATTAACAAAAATCAATATAAGAACTTCAGTCTCACCGTCAGAGGTAGGCCAGTGTTTTTATATGATTTTTTAACTAAACTCCATATTTGTCAAGCAGCTTTTGTCGCTAGGGCTAAAACCACCAAGGCTCATGCTGTGGGCTACACTCTATCCACAACTAAAAACAATAAAAATTATAACTGCAAGCAGTGATTACGGGGGCCATGCAGTTTGCAGCTTTATCAGTTTTTGACGAATTGAAGTGGACAGACGTTGAAAAATGACACGTTTCATCCTTTTATCTAGGGTGCTACGGTTCAAAACTTATTAGGCAAAATGCAAAATAGCTTATTATAGCGCCACCAACTGGCAGAGTGGTGCAATTTTTTTGCCTGAGTAGTGGGAGGGGTCCCAGACCTACCTGCCACATTTCAAAGCTGTAGCCCACCCAGAGCCCGATTTCTATGACACTCATTGTGTGGCATTGCAGTCCTATGCCAAGCCCAACACATTTATTTGCATATTACAGCCAAATGAAGACCTCAATTAAAATGTGCTCGATAATAATTAAAGAAGAATGTCTTGGGATTCCAATGATACCAGTTGCATGCAGATTGGATAAAAATCCAGGGTCTAGTTCGCAAGAGATGGTTTTGCATATTATGCAAATTAGCGAGAAATCAAATATGGCAGAAATAGATGTGGGGGTCTCAAAAATTCGTCTTGTCCCAAGAAATAAGAAGATTTTTGAGAATCGGAGCTACGGTTCAAAAGTTATTAGGCAAAATGCAAATTTTTTTGGAAAAACACAAAATAGCTTATTTTGGTGCAGTTTTTTTGCCTGAGTAGTGGGTGGGGTACTGGACCTACCTGCCAAATTTCAAAGCTGTAGGTCTTACAGTTTTTTCTCCACAACGCGTTTTAAGGCAGAAAAAAAAAAAAAATCTGCGTGGAACCCTATTGGAATCGTGCTGTGTTCCACTGCATGACCCCCTAATAAAATCAGTGACTAAGTTTGAAGGATCATCCTGAATTCACGTGTGGATTAAGATTCTAGTTCTGGGCACCTAGTCGAACAGTTATTAAAGTGCGATTGTTAAAATCATGGAGCTTTATTTCAGAAGAACCTCCATTTTGATTGTACTATATGCTACTATATATTGACAGGTTGCAAGCTGTCAGTGACTGAGGACACAATTGTTAGCAAGTACCCAAGAGAGTCTGTTCTTCTGCCGTGCTCCTGCACCGACCAAAACACCAGACCAAAGACCTTCAACTGGGAGCATGTAGACTGCAGCAGGACTGTGATCCACCAGACTGCACACTACACAGGAAGAGTCCATATGTTTAATAAGAAGCTTGCAGCAAATCTCTCCCTGCTCATCTCAAACCTGACTGAAGAAGACCAGGGAACATACAGATGTACGATTAACAACAAGGAGTCCATCAACATCAGCCTCTCTGTTATAGGTGAGCTGTTTATTTAGGAAATGGGTTTTTTCCTCTGTACACTGCGAAATTTATCAATTATATTTTACTATATTTTATAAATCATCAAATTCTAAATTTTGACAGTGCTTTGTGGCTGACATGAACACAGGACAAACAGTGGGTTGTTGAGCCAACATGCTTAACTGAAAACAAAAGGAAAACAGTAACATCTCATAAATAGCTAGAACTTTAAATGTTAATGCTTCAAATTACTTTATTTAGGACATCAGTTTATAAGTTTAAGTTCCATGAGTTTCAGGAGTCATCTCTGACAGCTTGTATTGATATAATAAACTCTGTCTGTATATCTGAAACTGATCAATACTATCGCACAACAAAAAAGAACAAAATGCTTACTTTTCATCTCACGGTGAAAGTGCCGCCCCTTCCATTCTGCTTGTTGTGTTGTTGTGATCCCTCTACCTGTGCTAATAGTCATAGGTTGTAAATGTTTACAGCTCAACACACACCTGGATCCTTCTACAAATCACTCCAAGAATTCAAGGGTATTATCATCTGCATAATTCTACTGGTATTGCTGACACTGATAGGAGCCGCTGCTTACACCTACAGGAAATATGTAAAAGGTATGAAAAAACTCACAAACATTCAACCATCCAGTTTTAAATGCATTCCTATAACCACGGCTACTAGTTTGTGGTGAATTACAAGTTTGGGGTGAATTCAACAGTAACAAAATGAATGGAAGGAAATCAAGATTCTCATCTGAAAACAACAGCTGTGCTTAGAAAAAAAAATTCTATTTGCATAAATGACGTCAATGATTTGACACAGGCATTACCATATAAAGTATGGCTTGTAACAAGTTTTTTTAACAATGCCAGCTTGCACAGCTTGGATCAGTAAGCTTAGGTCATGAAAAAATGTAACACTATTGTTACTAATACTACACATAACATCTAATTGGGACAGTTACATTGACAGATATCCCAACCTGCAAAAGGTTTTTCAGGGCGGTGTCCCGAAGGTATCTGGTAGGTGTCCCCGCAATGGCCGGAAAGGAACAGGACATGATATTTGGGCACTTCTGGATACACTGAACTGATGAATCCGGTCTGGGAGAAAAAAAATAAAAGCCAGCTTACACTGAAAGCTGACTGGTCTGCTTAACAAGACACAGTGCTTTCTCTCTTGCACGCACTACATGTGCTATATGAACAGGCACACACACAGTACTACATACACACACACAGTCACTTTCTCTGAGTGTCATTTGCGTGCTACAGTCATATACAAGGCCAGATTATCCATAGACTTGATCGGGCAAGTTCCCGATCAACAGGTTCCCGACATTTAGCACAAGTAGACCTTTAAATATCTTATATATAATTTTTATGGTATTCACTGGAAATTATGCATACAGATCATACACTGTCATTTAAAAATATAACACAAAAACATTTTTTTAAATCATAATTGCATACCCCTCCCCCAAATCGGAATGAGCTCGTCCACAGTGCCTGACAAAAAATCTCGTAGCCAAGGCTACAGTAAAACCATAAATGGATCACCAATACTTGAGTGGTTGCTAAAAGAAAGAAAAATAATGTAGCCGTTCGGCAAGGTAAGGGTGTATGTTGCTGGGGTGTGGGAGCGGGGTGGTCTTAAGTTGTAGTTGCCCAGGGGCCCCGGTCATATACACACACTTTCGGTTTTGTGTGCATGCTTGCTGATCGGTTCATTAAGGCAAACTTTTGTCCTTATAAGGTTTGATAAGTTTGCTTCCTGGAACTGTAAAGCACAAAAAGATGTGTGACTGTATTGCGAGTTCCACATTCTATTTATACCCACCTGTGGAGTTTCGAAAAAAAATTTTTTTGCAATATTATCAGTTACCACATTATTACACTCTTTCTAAAGAAACATGGAATCATTTTAGCATCTGTCTTGTTAGAAACATGAGCCTTGTGTGTCAAAAAACTAAACTTCTCAATGTAGCACAGTTAAGACCAGAATATCATTCTGATATCAGAACATTTCTTGATTGTCTATTGCTATGTTTTTTAGGAAGAAAGAAGAACAGTGTGGAAAAAACAGGCCATGGACAAGAGAATGAGGTAATGAATGTCTGATTAATCAGAATCAGTGTTGAAAAGGTGAACTGCGGTGCATTCACCGTTTTGTGTGTGTCTTATTCCATTTAGGACGACATAACATATTCTACTGTAGTCCACGGCAGAAAGGGGAAATCACCACAGTGCCAGGTACTTTTGTATATAAAGTTGTCAATGCAGAATCAGAAACACCATAAAGACACTACAGTATAATATGTGTTATACGGCTTTTAAATGTATTACAATAATACATCTCAATCATGGACGTCTCAGCCATTACATTACCCCCCACTTTTCAAAATCATTGGTTTTGTTCCCCTCACTTTTACCATGTGAAGTACATATCAGTCTTTTCCCCAACTTAACAAATGCTTCTGACGCCCCTGATCTCAATCACAAACCTTTAGCAATGACATTGAACAACATTTGAGCCATTTTTCACTATTCATTTTTGCTTGTTCGGTCACATTTAAGGACACTCATAACTATAATACTTAATGCAACTTTTGGGCCCGTCAGTAGAATAATGGTTAGGGAGTCCACTCTGTGATGGGAAGTTCCGAACCAGTCAAGCTACCACTGAGGTGCTCATGAGCCCCAAGCACTGCTCCCCGGGTGCTGATAGACCTACACGAGCCCCAAGCACTGCTCCCCGGGTGCTGATGGACCTGCACACTGCTCCTTTACGGATGGGTCAAATACGGAGGTCACATTTCATCGTGGTGCACGATGGTGTGGGGTGTTGGGGTGTTGGGGTGTGATCACAATGTCAAATAATCAGTAACAACACTGACAGCACAGAAACTTACAAGTCCATCAAAAGTAGGAAGTACGGTATAGCACTTTTCGCATCTGTGATGTCCTTCTTAAGTGTGAGAGTTCAACAGGGTAAATGTGGGACATCTGACACCTAAAAGAAGCCCTCAAATTTTGTTTCCTCAAATTCAGTTTCAGGCAGCAATTTTAGGTCAGTGCTTATGTTGAACCGTTTGCTAAATAATGTAAAATAATCATAGATATGGATTATATTAATTGAAATTCTATCATTAAAATTAAAAAGTTCTCTCTTTCAACTCCATTAACAACTTTTGAGGAATTTTGAGAAAGCAATGTGAGAAAAAGGTAAAAACAGAAACATATCTTTGATTAAGGGGGATTATCAAATTCCATTCTTTCTAGGATAATGTGATATGAACTGTAACTGTAGAATAGGTAAAAATGAACAAACCAGGAGAGGCGAGCTTGTGCACACTCCTGATTTTAAAAAGATAACGTTCAAAAGCAACTTTGTATAAAACAGCAGTATAAAACAAGTTAATAAGGTAGAAACTGAAAATGGTTTGTGTTTTTTTTCTCACTTTAGGCTGCGGAGAACACAATTTACTCAGATCTAGCTCTTGTAAGGATGGACAAAGCAGAACAGGAGGTAGGTGATGATTTTTAAGAACCCATGTACAGACACAAATCACTGGGAGTGAAACTGAGGTTATTGTGGTTATTCTTTCACAGGATGAGGTGACTTACGCAGCTGTGACAGTGATTAAAAGGGCAGACCGAGTGCACAACGTGGTGAGTGCAGGCTTAAAGACTCCAAACAGTAATGTTACATTAAGTACGCAAGAAATCTTGCAACATGTGAACAAGTTCAACCTGTGCTTGTGTCTTTTCAGGATCATTTAACCTACTTGCCTGCAGCCTCCAAATCTCAAAACCGCCCAGAAGAAGCCACTCTTTATGCCAGTGTGAATATAAATAAGAAGTCATAACCAAATACCATGAGAAATGTCCTGACCAAATAGGGGGAAAAATGTGATGACTAAAACTTTTGTTTGTTTAGTTTAGTCATCATTTTTTGTACTTGCCTCGTCATAAATTACTGTAAGTATTCATTTTAATGTCAGCTTTTCAAGTCAAAGTAAACTTTATTGTCGTCTCTACTCCATACAAGTACATAGAGAGACAAGACATGACTTCAGCTCCTAAATAAGGCACATAGAGTAAGCATAAATGTATACATAGACTACAAAATATACAAATTCTAAACTAAAGATAGAGAAAGAGTGTGCAATATAGTTACATGTGTAATACAAACGATAATTTTGGTTCTGGTTTACCTTTTTCCATTGAATGTGCATATGATTAGCGAGAGTTGCATATGAGAATCCTAATCAGGCGGACTCTTAAATATAGTGACAGCCGTCAAATAGAGAAAACTACAACCGGTAATATGTACAGTGATGTTCAATAACACGTCTAGTGGAGAAATTTTTTTTTTGAAAGGTTATAACATATAAGGTCTAAGCAAGATAGTTTGTTACACTTACAATAACTCTTCAATACCTACTAAAGGTTTGTGGGGAAGGAATAAAAGACAATGCTGGAATTCAAAGCCTTCTGGAGACCTTTCCTGTCAGGGATTGTAACTGTTTTCAGTTAAATAGATTAAATGGAAATGTCACTTTTTATACAAAGGTAACATCCAGAAGCTTGGGGAAAGCTGTAAAGTTGCATTGTGAAAAATGTCCACTATAATTTTTTGTTGAATAAATACATCTGAACTGAATTGGTTGTGAAAGACTAAGAGAACCAAATGTCTTCTCATTTTCAACATATGCATGAGGCGTTCTCTATACATTCAGGCATTCTAGATCCACCCAATTTTCCAGCATGCAACAAATCTATAAACAGTTAAAAAGCTTTTATTGCTTTAGCTTTTAAAATACAGTTTAAGCTAGAAACTTATGAGGTTGCTATGATCACTTACACTATCTAATTCATCCAAATGCAACACATTCTAGTTTAATCACAGTTTCTAAACCAAAATATAAAATACATAAATGGTTGTGAAAACATTCATTCAACAGAGTATCTTAAGGTTCAAATATCTAAATGATTTACCTCCAATTTCTGTTTGTAGCTTTGTTAGAATGAGGACTCATCCTGTGCTATCAGGATACCCCATGCTCAACAAAAAAGTGCTTTAAACAACTTTTGATGAGACACTCTTCAATCACAAACAGAAACCCTACACTCTACATTACCATAACCTTAAAGTGTTGCTCAAACATGGCCCTCAGTTCTGGTCCATGTGGTGAATCTGTACATCAGCTTAAAGTACATTTCAGTGCCCCTGTTTTCATTTTGATCACTTGGCATACTAGTATGAAATAATATTTGCTATATATAATTATTCAATATAATACAATTTTCTAGGGGGCGGCACAGTGGCGCAGTGTTTACCGCGTGGAGTTTGCATGCTCCCCCCGTGTTCGTGTGGATTTTCTCCGGGTGTTCCGGTTTCCTCCCACCCTCCAAAGGCATGCACTATAGGTTAATTGGCGACTCTTTTTGGCCCCGTAAGGTATGTGAGTGTGATTGTGTGTGACTTGTGGAGTGTTGGCGCACTGCCCAGGGTTGTTCCCAGCTTTGCGTCCGTAAGTATGTTTGTGTGTGTGTGGGTATTTATGGCATTGTGGGGACATTTTTGGCCCGTTTTGTCCCCTAAAATCACTTTTATTCATTTTTTGGGCTTTGTGGGGACATTTGAGAGGTCCACATGAGGAGAAGTGACTGTTTTATTTAATGTTTTATTTGAGAAACTGAATATACATCTAGTCATTATGGGAGTCTGTGAAATGTCCCCACAAGTTATATCAAGTGTATATATCAGATCAGCAAATATGAGCGATTCTTCAATCCTGATTCTGTTTCTCTTCACACTGGACAGACTGCATAGGTCAATGAGGGTGGGCTACTTAAAGTCTGGCCTGTGAAAATTTGCACTATCAAGAGGAAAGTGTGAAGGAAAGGAAAAGGTTAAAATGAGTTCCAAAAACTTAATTCAGAAAACGACCAGAGTATGTGAAATACATGTATTTAATCACATACAACGTTCATTATACTGTATATATATCAAAAACCCTCACTGACCTATGCAGTCTGTCCAGTGTGACGTTGAGAGAAACAGGTGCAGCAAAAGAGAATCCTCAGTTTTAGAACAGTTCCTCTTTCTGCATATATTTTAGTTGCAATGCTTCCTTTAGATTTGTGGTGAGTAAAGATGTTTTACAAGAAAGTGTTAGTTCCCATAACGGAAAGAAGCATCTCTCATATTTGCTGATCTTATATATACACTTGATATAACTTGTACAACTATCTTTGTGGGGACATTTCACAGACTCCCATAATGACTAGATGTATATAATTATACACCTAACCCTAACCCTAACCTTAACCTTTGTAACCAAATTCACATCTTTCACTTTCTCAAATAAAACATGTTCATCTTCTATAAAGTCACTTCTCCTCATGGGGACCTCTCAAATGTCCCCACAAAGCCCAAAAAATCTAAAATAAAAATGATAGTTTTACTATAAGAAAAGAAAACTGAAGTTTGTGTAAAATGTTTAGGTGGTGATAAAGTATGGTAAGTTATTACTTTTGAAAAAAGGATTTTATCCTTAATAATTAAAGTGTCCATTAAAGTGTATCATCATATACATGGCATGTAAATGTGTAGTTTAATTTTACTGCCCTGCCATTGTTATAATAAGTAATTAAACCAATTCAGCAATCAAAAGTATATAATTGTCTTTGTCGAAAAATGTAAAACATAATAAACCGTAACTGGATCCAGCTCTTAGTAAGAGGGTGGGCCTCAGGTGGGGTGTGGGGGTGTAATAAATATGAACGGTAAATGATAGCTGGGTACACACACAGGTTTTATTTTTTATTATGAATCTAAATACATCTTTACAAAACAAATCAAATAAAATCAAATAAAAAGTCATATGACATTTTATTGCAGGTAAAGTGAACCATCAAATCATCAATAAATAGCGATCATTTGGCAATCAAACTGTTCTTTTCTATAGTGAACATATGGCTCATCCAGCTCTACATTAAAACAATGAAAAATAATAATATGACTAAATCAAACTTAAATCATTTATGTCTGTTTATACATGTCATTTATAGCCTTATTTTACGGTGCACCAGGTGAAACTACTTTTCTATAAAGTTAGCTTTGTACAAATTTAAAATTAAACTAATACACATTGCTTGCGCAAAATGTCAACATGAAATAATGAAGACTAAAAATAGAATTAAGTATAAAATTAGAGATGAAAAGAATAAAATAAGATAATAGAAGATGTGTTGTGTCTATATTACAAGTCAGCACTTGACAGTACAACTTTTTTGGGCGCGAAATTTCGGCTTTTGTATGTACGTTTACTATTTTTTGTCTGATGCATGTGTCACTGTGTGGGAAAGACTGGGATCATTCTTTTATGCAGCGTCAGCCCTGGAAACAGTCTTGACTAAAACTAAATGTAACAAAGTAATAAATGCGTCTCTAACATTTAGGTGACAGACTGTTTTGTCCAGACTGAGTTAATGTCAAGAAATACAGTGGAGATGGACATGTACGGCCTCGATATTGACCAGAGGGAGGCGCTGTTGTCCCAAAGAAGGGAAGCAGTGCAGATGGAGTTCGCGCGGCTCCAGGAGCCAACATGTAGGAAGAAGCAGGACCGGTGCTCATCATTTAGGTTCCCTAAGCACAACATCAAATTTTCCTGCATTTAGTAAGAAATCTTTTTTTATTGTGTAACTTACTTTGTGATTTAAAATAACTCTATAGAAAGGACGAGTTAGAAAGTTCGAACAGAAGACTTGTCTCCTCTTGATTTAATGAAACATCTGTTGTCTTCCACTTTTATCACCTATAACCATTTGTCTCCAGCTACCACTAATTAAATAATTAACATTTATTATAATTGGTATCTCCAGCATCATATGTTGGATTACTCTGCAGTAAAAATGTTCAAAGCTATGAACAGCTAGAGATAAGAACTTTCTCGTTGATGAATTAAAGTGTTTATATTGATAAAAAATTATTTTGTTGCATTATCATATTGAAAAAAGTGAATGTTTCATAACATTAATGTTATTTGATAACACTTTTAAGCTTTTGCTGTTTTTTATGCTTGTATTTTTCAGCTATTTGGAAGACAAGTCTTCACAGCAATACCAGTTTCAGAATCAGCAGTCTTGGTTTGCTATTAAGGTACAAATCTTTTTCCTCCAGCCTTCAGCCTGCACTGTAATTATTTCTGACAGCTCACAGATGACCTGCATTGTTTTATAAGACAGTGATAGTCATATTACTTGTTCTTTAAATAGCATATTCTCTCTAAAAGCATATTAAGAGACAAAGTAAGGAGAAAAAACAACCAGTTAAACACTGGCTTAACCTTTTTCAGTATATACGTAAGTGCAAGTCTGTGAGGTAATTTAAGAAAAGATGTTAGTGTTTTTGTGAGTTACTGTAAGACACAAGATACAAGCCATACCTTAAATTAAATTATTTAACAAAAAATGTCAGCAGTTTTATGAAATATATTCTCTGTTTTTTTCTTCCACTCTACAAAGGAAAGCCCTTTTAATTGGTCTAGTAATTCTAAGCTAATATTTTTTTGCTTTTTAAGCTGCTTGGAAACATTTTGGGATGCTCAGAATGCCTTAAGGAACAAATCCAACCCAAACTGCATCATTCATATATTTCAGCTACATTTAGCATAGAACAGTCCACATTACCTTATGAACAATTATCTGTTATTCATGACAAAGTACATTGAAATTGTGATTTGTGTATTTGAGCACAGGATCTATTGTACCTCAGCTGCTTCAGCAATCATCTTCAGAAGGTAAATCTGTTGGCTAAAGACGATGCTGCTAACTACAGTCTAAGAGGTCATCAACTTCATCAATTCAATACTGCTCCAAAATGTCTGTTTAAATGTGAAGTGACAAATAAAACAAGTGGCTAATTTTGTCCATTTTTTACTTGACTGTTTGTCTGATATCTGATGTGATAAAACTTTTCCAGAACGTTAAGGCTTCTGAGAGTCTTCACGTTTTGGGCTGAAAGCTGCAGTTGTCAGGATCAGCTGGAATCTTTTCGTACGTAGCTTTTTGTTACTGTAACACTGTAACTATTACAATTTTTATAATAATGAAATAATGTATTTTTGTAATATTTTATTTAAGCAGTAACTTAAACGTTATGTCTTACAATGGTTGGATTTTCATCTACCAGGTGTGTCTGATTGGTGTTCCATCTGATAGCTTATCATGCCGAACTGGGAAACAATATGGAAGAGAAGTCCAACACAGAGTCAACTCGGCAACGTGAGGAAAATGCTGTGTCCGTCGCTTGGACACATTTTGGCTTTAATAAGAAAGTCTAGAAAAACTGTCAGCGACCGAAGGTAATATTAATCTGTTTCAACACTTGGAAAACAAATTTTACCGAATAAGAACAGTGCACAGCTAAAATAAAATGCTGATAAACCTTCAGCAACAAGTGCCTCCACAACGCAGCTGTCGATAACACAAGCATTTAGGAATGCTACGCAGCATGAAATAATCCATGAAGATGGAAAAGAAATGTGAAGCTGTTTCCTACTACATCGCGGACGACATGGCTCTCATAGCTACAGCCGAGAATGTTGTGTTCAGACATTTCTACGGTAAAGTTGGTTCCATATTTGACCTACGATTGACTTTTGCGATTGCGTTCCCCTTTTAACGACTAAACCAAGCAAACAACATATTAGTTGGCAGAGGTGGGCAACCTTTATTAAATGTTAATCCAGTACAAGTGAGAGTTGTACAGTCAATTTATTTTTTTATTAAGTTAAAGTACTGAAGTACTTGTTTGAGAAAAAAAATACTTGAGTGTTAAAAATGCATTTTCTTTCACCGCATTGTTGTATTATGGACCTTTTTCACCAAAACCGGAAATACGTAATCGTAGGGTAAACTTAGTTCCGATCAAGCGTCAATGCATTAGAAAACCCGGGATTAGAGAAAATGGCGAAGAGAATGTACACAACCTCTCTGACAAATTTGCCCGAATTTACATTTGCGGATGTTGCTAAACTCGTGGAGGAAACCTCCGTCATCATGCTAACTGTTAGCTAGAATGACAAATCATTAGCGTGTCCACTTAGACCTAGGGTTAGGTTTATAGGGTTATGTATGTATAGTATAGAGGAAATAGACTACCTTACTAAAGCAATATAACGCTCGTCGTTGTAATCAGTTAACATTTCTCTCTGACAATGTCTGTTTATTTGCATGTCACAGTATCAAATGTAGTAGATGGGCAGGTTTTTGTGAGGGCTGGATGCTACGCATCACAGAGGAAAAACGAGGAGCCTCACAAGCTAGAGGTTTGACCACTGAGTGCACAAATTCCCTGTGCTTCTTACTGTCGTTGCAGCGCGCTGCCGAGTTTCTGCACAGCTACAGAGTAGATAGAACGGTTCTCACACGCACTCTTTTGTTTGTGTAGCCTTGCTGGCCACAGGAGTGCTGTGGTTTATATTGTTTTGATTAAAGAGTAACAATAGGTGTTTTCCAGCATAAGTCTGGAAATCTAACTTAATGATGTGCAGGAACTTTGACACAGCTCATTCTTTTTCATTTCATTCCATAAGCTGTAAATCTCTTCTGCTGTTTCAACCCTTTCCTTAAACTGTTACTTCCGTTTACCATTGACAGTGATGTGTGTACACCATGCTTATTAGTATTTCCCTGTTTTTTCTTTCGGTGTATAGATATCACTTGCCGCTGCAAGAAGAAGAGGTCGCTGCTTGCGCCATTTTTTTTAAAACCGGCGGAAGTAAAGATACCCTACGATTACGTATTTCCGGTCAAAAATGCGGAAGTTGTGAAAAAGGTCTATTGACACAACGCTTCCATTAGCTAATGCCTCTGACTAGGTTGTAAAACCTGTAGAATAAGGACTTGCTTGAATGTTACAGTATGAACACAACCCGAACTGACAAAGAAAACAAGTCATTAGTTTGTTTTTTTAAATAGTAAGACTACACACCCCCACAAAACAGCATGGTGGTGTTCTGACCCAGCTCTGGCAGTGTTTGCACACATATACTGTATGTGTACGTTAATGAGAAAATAAAATGAACATTCCAATCTGCTTAAAACCCAGCTCTACACCTCTAGCTTCATGACTTTCCAACAGCGACAATGTTTTAAGCAAGACAAAAAACTGCAGAACTGTTTGAACTTAGTTTTATAGTTACAATCTACAGGCGTGACATAACACTACTGATAGACTGGTCCCTGTGAAACAACCTGTCACGTTTTAGAAAAGGGAAAATAACAGCCACTTTATCCACAGATTTGAAAGTAAGGAGTAAAGAGAACCTTGATAGAAATGTAGTAAAGTGAGTCATGAGTTTCCAAAAAAAACAAACGAACTACTGAATACAACTGAAGAATAGATCCACAAAAACTGTTCTTAAGAACAATACTCAAGTAAATGTACATCGTTTCTGTCCACTTCTGTTTATAGGAAACATCCAGTGTAAAACTTTTGACAGTTCCAAATGCGGACAGTTGTTGTTCTGCTGTGGAGGCCGTTAACGGGAGAAGCCAAAAGAAGATGAAGATGAAGGTTGACAGTATAGTGAGCAGAACTACCAATACCCTACAACAGTAAAAGCTGAGCAAATCCATGTTTAATTTCCTTAACCACACCAGTTCTCTCTGTTTCTGATGGTTTTAGCACAGCATGGTTAGCGACCAACAGAAAATTACGGAACTATATTTAAACAAATCCATTATACTCAAATGTCACTAAAATATTTAGATAAGGCTCATTTTTTAATTGATTAATAATTGCAAAATACACTAAATAAATTCTGTGCAAACAATTTAACAACATAGAATAATTCATTTTATGTTGGTATGTGTTTATTTCAGAAAAAGCTACAAGTGCTGAACCTGCCACAACACAAACTGAAACTGCATGTGCCACCAGATGCAGATGTATGCAAGTGATGGACTGAAAAGGCCCTTGTGCAGAACAAAGCGCGACCACGCTCGGCCCCTGCTATTACTATCAGACACAAACAGAAGGATGAGGTAGTTAAGGTAAATAAGATAAAGTTAAAAGGGAGTATCTGTTTAATGTGCTAGACAACGGTCAATTTAAACCCGACAAAGAAAATGTTTTTCACCTGGCTGTACAGGAGGGGCCTGCTGATCCATAAGATAATTTTTGATACATGGCATTATGTAAAGTATTTGCTTACAAGATATGCAGGTTATTTTCTACTTTTGACATAGCATTATATAAAATAATGCTTGTTTGCAAGAAGTTCAGGTTATTTTATACTTCTCACATGGCAATGCTTAAACATTTATTTAAAATGACGTGTGCTTTAATTTCAGTTGTTTGAAATCAAATATGCAACAGAAGAACACCCCCATCGGGATTCTTTGGTTTTGATCAGAGAGAGTCAACAGCTACAGGTATTTTGGTGTGCAAATTTCTATGGACCCAAAAAGGACAAAGCACACCTCCAGTGGTTAGTGCTAATATAACCCCTGTGGCCACTGAGGGAATTCAACATCTCCTCTACCATTCAAGACATTCTTCTGATATCAATCTAGGAGGTGGAGACCTGGAGTGATTAAGTCAGGGCTTCTGGGAGATTCAAGTGCTGGATAAAAGTGGCTTTGATGAGATGGCAGAGTGTAATGCAATGAAGGCTTACTTGGACTGACGTTTGGTGAACAGTCCTAGCACATAACATTCCTCAGCAACAATAAACAGCAGGTCTCACTGCACGTCAGAAAGCAGATAACGTTCATCAAGTCAGGAGATGAACACTGCATTCAGGCAAACACCTACACATGATCAGACCTGAGAGACCTTAAACTCTTAATTGTGGTCAAATCATGGTTATCTTTTATATTCAATATTTGTATTATGGTCTCAGTTTTTATGTCACTTTACTGCATGTTGCACTTTATATACATTACAGTGCATAAGCATTCTGTCTTGGTATATTCATATTCTCTATTTTATAGTTTAACTCATAGTTTAACAGTGCACAGAAATGGAGCTGTTTCTGAAACATCATTTTATTCCATTTGTACTGTTTGTTGTATATGTGACAAATCAGATCTTAACTAGTAGAAGCAAGAATCTGGTAGTGTAGTAAATTCGTACATTGATTCTTGAACTAACACACCAATTTAGTTTGTAACTATTTACTCCAGGTTTATGTTCTATACATGAAATGGGTTTGAACAAATGTATATTTTGTCTCTCTTTTATAAATTTCACTTTTATTCTCTAATTCTTTATTTTGATTTATTGTTGTTTATTTAAGGTGGAATCTCTCATCTTAAACTAGCTACCCAAGCAGTAAACTCGGTCATGAACACACTATATGGGGTTAATTTTTAGATACAACATATTATTATCAACCATTATTTACTTCGGTCTGTCATATTTTTTGACTTCTATTTCAGAAATAGTTTTAGTTATGGCGTAATTTATTAGTGGGTGGACTTCATGTTTTATTTAAGCTGTTTTAATCAAGTTTTATTTATACACACCTGTGAGGTACTGATAATTATGTGTCTCATATGTGTACATACACAGCGGAGGCATCTTTCCTCCCCTCTCGCACTTTCGCCCTGGCACCACTGGGGTGGTCCTGTGTTTGGCTCTGGCTGGTGTGTGTGAGCTCAGCTAAAGGCTCTCAACACACTCAGGATCCATATTAGCCCGATAGCTCCACATCCACAGGGTAAGATCATGACTAACTTGGGCCAGATTGCTAAAGGAGTCTCCTGGGAGGAGCTGATTCAGGCCTGCATCCACTGTTTTGGTGAGTAACTAATTTTTAAGGACAAATATGATTTTGATGTTATTTCAGTATGTAAAGAGAAATTTATATTCAGTCTATGAATAACGTACAGTTATGACTGACATTGGACGGCAAGGCTGAATTTACAGTCTGAAGACCGGACTAATTCTAAGAGAAATATTGAGCAGTTATTTTGCTGTTGATCTGTAGTTTTTCTGTGTGATCTGTTATCTTGTTAACTTCTCATAAATGCCTGGTGTTACCATGTTCAGCTAAATGTGTTGAACAAAATAAACATGACACAAACTTTTAACAATATGCTGCTATAATGATCAAAACATCAACTTCATTTCTAATATCAGTTTATAACTTATGGTTTCAACATTACTTCAGATGATCTGATAAATCCTAAATTAGGGACGCTTTGCCTGTGGCAATTCAGATGTGTTTTTATGATCTGATTTATGTGTAGTGTATAATCCAGTCCAGTCATTTAGCTTGAAGGCTACCTAAGCTACTTTGCCCCTTGACTGACGTGTTCTCCAACAACAATGTTAAGCTCAGAATCAAAATGTTTATGACCTTGTGTAGTATGATACTCTGAGCACAGTAAATAATGTGATTAGCTTGCCAGCGTTGTGTTAGGAGTTCTATATGAATCGTTTTGACATCAGAGAGGTGCTCTAGAGACCCCGTGATTCAGGAAGCCTTTAAAATGTGAAAGAATAAATCAGGGTCCTGCCAAGGATCACCTGGATACCACTCCGTTCCTCTGAAAGGTCACTTCCCCAAATGGGGCCCCTCAGATGATGGTCAGTCTTTGAGGCTCTGAGGGGGGTTGGATCAATACCGTATGACATCATTCCCACCCCCCAATGCTGCTCTTTACAAACCAAGTGCAAAGATAGGTGCAGGAATTAAACATGCAACAAATATGGCAGTTGACACATGCAGGGGAGCAGAAATACAACAAGAATTAAAAAATGACAGAATAGGTAGATTAAGTAAATATTGACTTTCCAACAATAAGCATAGCTCGTAATACAGCCATTGTAAAGTTTCTCCTTTTGCATTTATTCTTATTGCTCTCTAATTGCAGGGACATTCTCCCCAGAGCAAATTGAATTTATGGGCCTTTGTCAGGGGTCAGACGGTGGTTCCTGGGATCCAACCCTCCCATCTTATGATCACCAACAGGGTTTCAGTTTCGTAGACCAATGTAATACTTAAAATTAGAGGTTGACCAATATGGGGACGATTTTCAGGAACGATATTGATACAGGTTATTGCTAGTCAACGGGGCAAAGAACCGATATTTGGAACCAATATGCAGAAAAAAAAATCTTTAAAAATATACAATTTTAAAAACACCATGATCAGCTGAAACTGTTCTCGCTCTTCTTCTCCTCAGAGCTTCATGCTGTGCTCGTGTGTGAGTGTGGTGTGAATGACAACAAGCTTCAGTGTTGATTGTCATGTAGCCTGTCGTGGGCAGGACATTAAATGAAGCAGCGAGTCGAGCGCAAAGATTAGCTGTAATTACTTAATATCGGCCCAAAATAATCCACTCGGCCGATGATCGACCTTTACTTAAAATGCAAAATACCAAATCTCATGAAATACCAAACTTGTGATCACAGACACGGATTTGTAGTGACTTATGAGATATATGATATGATAAGAGATATGACTTAGATAGAAAATACTGTATTGTTAGTGCTGTAAATGAAAGGACATGAATTCCTGATCATTTCTCACTGTCATCTCTTCTTCAGATGCTGAAGGCAATGTTTGTCACAGTTGTCATCTACTGAACATCACTCTCACCATGCACAGGTTACTGTTGTCCTCTGAAGAGCTGCTGGACAAGCTGGTCCTTCTATATCCTTTATCAGAGACTTGTAGATTTTTAAGGAAAACTCAATTTTTCTAACTCATTTGATCACCTAGTGATGACATTTAGGGGTAGAAATGCAGATGTTATCTATTTATTGTTCATGTACCAGACCATTTTCATGATAGCATTGCACTGACATGGTAATGTAAGTCAAACTTCTACTCAGAGTGGAATGAGACATATATCAGCGTCAGTTTTCTCCCATATGAGCTTCTGGAGTCAGTCGCTACTAACTAGTGATGATATATGATTACACAAACTGATTAGCAACAGAAGGACTGCAGTCATTACAGAGGGCCCAGTGTGACTGCAGAAATGGGATTGATGTTAGTATTTAAATTAATAATAGAAGTTTATAGAGTGTCAAGAAGAAGCTATTTGTATGTATTACTTGTATGTAATGTCATGTTTTTTTCTTAAGAATTTTTGATTTTATTGTGAAACATGAATTATGTATACATTTTATATTCATTCTTTTACCTGTCCCCCTTTTTAATTTTCCTTAAATAATATTCTATACTTTTAAAAATACTTTGGAGGATGAGGAAAGGTCTGTAGACTGCCTAAAAATCTGCTACTTCATCAGGCAAGTGGTACTCTACTCTCTGACGGTATAAAATACTATCTAATGAAAATAGCTAAAACATCATTTAAGAAGCAATACAACCAAAGAAGGAAACTGATACTGATAGGCCCATATCTTTATTTAATTAAAGTACATTTTGACTAGATTGTAATAGCAGCAGACGCACAGGTAAACATGTACATATCTAGAATAACAAATCAAATGCAAGTACATGAGAAAAAGTTCTCAGGAATTACATAAATAACATACATAGCGGGAGGTAAGACTTCAAGTGCTCTTCCCAATTAATCTGAAGCCACAGTGTGTCTCTCCTTTTCAAGGAATACAGCGTGAGATACAGAATAAAGTGTGCCTAAAAATCGAACCTTCTTTTTTACTCAAGCAACACTGTTTACATGGAAGTCATGTCGCCATTCACTAGTTACACTTGTTTGTCAGTTTAGGAGTGTAAGCATCAATATGGTCTCATCAAATCCAGCCAATGATGGATGCATTAATGAAATATTTTGACCGACAACCTAGATGTCTAGAAACAGTGTCTGAAAACAGTTTTTTGTCACAGCTTTAGTTTAGGAGCAGTTGGTATCGTAACGGTTAGGGAGTTGGCCCTGTGATCAGAAGGTCGCCAGCTCAAGTCCCGGACCGATTATGGTACCACTGAGGTACTAAGGTACCGTCCCCAATCACTGCTCCTCGGGTGCTGTCAATCTCTTAGTCGTGGAAAAAATGTTTTTGACAGACATTAACAAAATGAATACAGCTTAACATTATGTACATCTCTACAGGTACTGGATAAGTGAGTTCTGGACCATGTTCCGGCTGCACAGCTGTCTGGCAGAGTCGTTAGAACAATTCAGGGAGCTTGTAAGAGAAAGTGGGCAAGAGAACCTGTGTCTTTTACTGCAAACCAAGTGGATGTGAGTTTAATGACATCTGTGATGTAGATATATTGTATCATTCACACAAGCTACTCTTGAAACATCTAGGATACTATCCTAGCATAATGTCCTGTGCATATCAGCTGGATTGTACATTACTTTTTGGACAAGAATGCTTAACTTGGGCTCTGGTATGGCCTAGGGGAGACAGAGAGTGGTCTCGCAAAGCCAGTCAGAAAATCAAGACCAGCACGAAGAAGAGGAAAGTGTCTCTGCTCTTTGACCATTTGGAACCGGTGGAGTTAGCAGAACATCTCACCTACCTGGAGTTCAAATCCTTCTGCAGAATATCTGTAAGTAGAACATCATCACCCTTATCAAGAACGTCTTCACCATATTTAGCTTAAAACAGATGCAGTGTTGCAGATTGCTTATCCTTCTGAATCCAGCTCAAGCTAATCCCCTTTGGGCCTGGTCAGTAATTGGATGGGGAGAGCAATTAGGAAAGCTGGTTGCTGCTGGAGGAGGTGTTGGTGGGACCAACAGGAGACATCGTCATGTGGTATTTGTGGTTCCCAGTGCCACAGTGAAATCATGGGACACTTACATAAAACCAAGATCGTGACACCTTGAGATCATAAAACATCCCATGGCATCTAAGAGAGTCAGGGTGAAACCATCTGACCTGTTAACCATCCCACACAACCATTTGACCCATCCATGAAGGAGCAGTGAGCAGCTAACAAGCGTCCGGGGGGCAATGCTTGGGGATGGTAACTTGCTCCTGAGTATCTCAGTGGTAACTTTACCGGCCCTGGATTCGAACCTGCAACCTTCTGATCACAGGGCGAACACCCTACCGTTACGTATTTATTTAGAGATGTAAATTTATATTACAAGTTTTACACCAATTATGGGGATAAACACTGTTTCGTATCATTCTCATTTTTAATATGAAGGGGACTTTTTTCAGTTTGCAGACTACCAGAAATACATCAGAAACCAGAGTCTGACCGAGATCCCCACAATGGAACGCTCCATTGCGCTGTGTAACGGCGTGTCCCAGTGGGTACAGCTCATGGTTCTCAATCGACCCACTGCCCAACTCCGGGCTGAGGTCTTCACCAAGTTCATCTACGTGGCACAGGTTAACATCAACACTCACTGAAATGATATGCAACCTCCTTTATGGGCCTCTTTAATTTCACCGTTTTTTTTGTGCAGAACCTCCAGCAGATGCAGAACTTCAACACATTGATGGCTGTTGTTGGCGGCCTCTGTCACAGCTCCATTTCCAGACTTAAAGACACATGTACCTATGTGCCAAACGAGTCCACCAAGGTATGCAGTGTTGTAGTGTTTGTACTTGTACTCTCTTGCTGCCCAACACTGATAATGGCTTCCTTTATGGTCACAGGGTCTTCTTTCACAACTGAAGATGTGCATGTACAAATGTGTGTTGTTCAGTCATGTTCCTCAAGGTTCTTGCTGCTTTCTCTCCACAGGTCCTTAATGAAATGACCGATCTGCTCTCGTCATCTAGAAACTATGAGAACTACAGACAAACGTATGGCAGGTGCTCAGGCTTCAAGATCCCCATTCTGGGGGTTCACCTGAAAGACCTGATCGCTGTGAATGAAGCCATGAGTGACTATGTGGAGAACAGTAAGATCAATGTACCCAAACTACAGGCTCTCTATAACCACATCAATGAGCTTGTCCAGCTCCAGCAAAACCCACCTCTACTGGACGCCAACAAAGACCTGGTTCACCTCCTGACCGTTAGTACAGACCTTTACTCATTGTCTTTAAAAAATATATTAAATACTTACACATTTTAGTCTTATCTCAAAGCTAAAATAATTACACATCAATTTTGGAATTATAAAAATTTCAAAATCTAAACATGATAAATGATAAATACTGAGTGGAAACATGCACATTACTGTTATAAACTTCATAGTCATTTCTGAACATTCTCATCTCGTGGTTTCTCTTTTGTTTGCAAAGTTGTGTACAGGCGTTTTGAATTCTTTATGAACACCATGCACTCCCATCTCTACAGTAACATGACTACATGATATTGATAATGACTAAGGATTACAGTTTGTTTGCCCACACAGCTATCTCTTGACCTTTACTACACGGAGGATGAAATCTATGAGCTGTCCTATACAAGAGAGCCTAGAAACCACAGAGCTGCTGTGAGTCAATTTGCAGTTGCTGTTTGTATGTGGGTGAAAACATTGCTTATGCATTGATACAAAAAATTAGTTACAACTCAGATTGGCTTATAACAGTAGGAAAACTTTAATGGAAATGTGATAGGTTCCCTACATGTGTGTCTGAATAATGTTTATTTTATTACCAGCCTGCAACACCCTATAGACCCCCAGTGGTGGTGGACTGGGCTTCAGGTGTGGCGCTTAAACCAGACCCCAAGACTATCAGCAAACATGTTCAGAGAATGGTTGACGTAAGTGCTCTGCGTCCAGCATTGACATACTTCTTCTTTTTGGTGTTTAAGTTGAGATCTTACATTTCAGTTCCAAATAGTCACTTTTGCCATAGTTTTTGAACCATCTGAAAACCAGGTAAGCAACAGGAAGAAGACTTAAAAAAAAATCTTATAGAAGCTTTAAAGAGAGTAGGCTCCATTTGGGGTTTTATTTACTCCAGCTCATCTGGTGTTGTGGGCAATTTGACTCAATATTGGTGTTCCGCAGGGCTCAGTTTTTGGACCTCTTCTTTTTCTTGTTAACGGTTATCACTATTATTATTATTATTGTCATGCATATTGTTGAGTTTGGAAAAATGTGTTTAAACAAGTGTCAAGTTAAAACTCATTTCAAAGTGTTTAAAATCATTTTGACCATATTTTTAACTTTTCTTTTTGGCACGTTTGCCTTAAAGTGTCTACGCTTTCTAGCACATTAATATTTTATGGTTGTGTTTTGTATATCTAATAATTTAAGATTATTGCATTCTTCCAGCCAGGTATTAAGTATTTTTTTAGCACCCAGTTTGACATTAAAGGAAAAGAAAAATAATTTAAAAAATATGCAAATGAATTCATTCAGTACAGCAAACTATTCACATCATAGTTATCAACCATTTGTTCACTATAAACTACTATTTCTTGGTTTAAATGAACATTTTACCTGGTTGCACCACCTGACGAAAATATGCATGTCATGACAATCACCCTGATGCAACATTTAAATGTATAACATTTAGCAGATGCTCTTATCCAGAGCATTTTTTATTACCTTAGTTCAGGAACAGTCTCCATTGGGCGGTAAGGGTCTTGGTCAGGGGCTCAGTGGAATAAGACTTGATTTGAACCTACAATCTCTTCGTCTAAAGACGATACCAACAGCAGTCCCGTAATTAAATAATGAACACAGGCCAGGCACCAGATGAAACTCGATGCATAGTGTAACAAAATAATGATTTAAAAATATAATTCGAACTTTCTTCTGTAAATGTGTTCTATAAAGGTTTTCTGTATTAAGTGGTCTTAAGGGAACGTGCACTTCTTTCACTGAGATTTTAATCAAGTTTGAATCCTCATTAGTTTTATTAGAATATGAAGTATCTTTATGAAAACAAATAAATGCAGCGCTGTCTTTTTAACTTCTCTTCGGCAGTCTGTTTTCACAAACTATGACCATGATGGAAGGGGTTTCATCTCCCAGGAAGATTTTGAGAAAATTGCTTCAAGCTTTCCATTCTCATTCTGCGTTATGGACAAAGACAAGTGAGTGTCGAGTACAATTTTGCAGGTCAATATATAAACATGATTGCAGCCCAAGAAATCCATGCAGAAACCACAGGGCTCTTATTTGTCCAGATGTTTTTTAACATAAAAGTGTCCATGTGGAATATTCTTGACCTGGATAACTAGCGTTTACAGCCAGCTTTTTGCCCTGCTGTGTTCTCCCCATAGAGATGGACTCATCAGCAAAGAGGAGATCACAGCCTATTTCATGAGGGCCAGCGTCATCTGCTCCAAACTTGGCCTGGGATTCTCCCACAACTTCCAGGAGATGACGTACATGAGGCCCACCTTCTGTGACAACTGTTCAGGATTTGTACGTCAAACAGGCCAAACCCGTAGCCATTAGTTAAACACAGAAGATCTTGAGACCCTGTAGACCAGACCTGGGCATTGCCTGGCCCGCGGGCCACGGCCCTTTGTCTGTCTCTGGCCGGCCCACTTGATTACATAAATAACAAAGTAAACATGAAGATAAAACGAGTGGTGTACTTAATGCACTCCATTCCACTGCATTGCTTTTATTTTATAAAATGTACATATTTCAATATTGCTTTTGTTCTTAAAAGAATGTATCACAAATAAAATAAAGATATAATATGCCCTGCTCCGCACATTTATAGCTTATAGCTAACCTAAACAATTGTCTGTTTTTTAAATGAAGTTCAGTTGAGCAGAGCTGATTACAGTCTATTGGTTCGGACCCCCATATCAGTTCAAATTTGTCATGTGGCCCCTTGGGAAAATTAATTGCCCACCCCTGCTGTAGACTGTGACTGAAGTGTCTTTCTTCTTCTTCTTTTTCAGCTTTGGGGCGTGATTAAACAAGGCTACAGATGCAGTGGTTAGTCTAGTCAGATTCTTTAACATGACAGCAGATGAGCTTTCAGTTCTGCTGGGTCCCTTTCCTTATCTGATGCTCTCGTTTGTAATCCTGTAGATTGTGGAATGAACTGCCATAAGTCTTGCAAGGATCAGGTTGCTTTTGAGTGTAAGAAGCATGCCAGAGTCAACAATGCCGACTGGAGTCCGTCTTCTCACACTACAGACACTGAAGTGACTGGTGGCCATGACGGTAAGCATAATGCATCTGCCTGAAGCTAAAATGCAAGAATGTACAAAAAACCTTTCATATTCAGGGTCAGTTAGTTGAAGCACAGGAGATCTGCTGAATCTTCAGCGCTCCGTTCTTTAAAAAATAGTTCTTAAAACCCACAGGCATTTTCACAAAGATTCTGATATTAAGATTTGATCCTAGATAAAACCAGGTTCTACAACTGCTGAATACCACGCTTACGCAATATGTATTGTGTGCATATTTGCATTCGTTTATTGGATTTTCTCAAATTTTACAGTTGTTTAAAATACTGTTTAAATTAGGAATGCAAGATATCGGAATCGTATTGGAATTGGCCGATAGGTGCTTTAAAAATTTCATCCGCGTCGGAGCAATGCTTAGATTTGCCCGATATTTCCAGCCAATACAGTATTTGATGACCCTTTATAGTACGTCAGAAAGGCAGGATTTTATACAGCCCACCCCTTCTGTCTTAAACTGTATGGCATTATTTTGTGGCAGAAATCTGAGCATGCAGTGGAACATTTGCGAGCAAAATCTCTTGTCTTTACGCGCTCAACTCTGACTGCACGCGTGATTTATTTATTTATTTACTTTTACACTAAATAGCGTGTTTTCAACAGGTGGTCTGTGACATGCAATCTAGTTTTGCTACTGCTATCACTTTTTTAAAAATATCTCATTTTATATTTCAGAACATTTCAAGATGATTTTGGCATCTTTATGAATAATGAATTTAAAGCAAATATCTAAAAAATAATAGAATAAATACCTCCCGAAACACAGTGGGCTGCAGACTACAGCTTAGTCTGAATGGTGGTCCCTGGGACAGAACCATGTGAAAACCCCTGTGCTAGAGAATGATCAGTTTCCTGATGTTATTCTTAATGTCAGCCACTTTGGGGGGCATTTAAATGCTGAAAAGTTGTGTTAGTACATTTATTATTATTATTATTATTATTAATGAATTTATGCTAACATCCTTTCCCTGTATCTTCAGATGGAACCCAGTTCATTTACTGCTCTAGTGCTCAGACGGACAACCCGGATCAGCACAAGCACTTCGTCCCTAGCTCTGCTTCCTGCAACAGTCTCCCCTCCATAGCTTCTAGTAACACTATGGCGCACAAGAGCACCCAGACGGAGACGGCTCCCTCACCAAGCCAGCTGCAGGCATCGCTGCTCTCCCCCAGCCCCACTATGCTCACCCCCTGCCCCAGCCCCGTGCCTCAGCGCAAGCAGCGAGCGTGTTCCACCAAGACCTCCGTCACCCTCCACCCGAAAGAGGAGAACGTGAACAGCTGTGAAGCTTTAGAAAAGGTTGGTGGTTAATCGAAAATGAATCGAAACTGGCCATTAGAACCTCTCATCGGGAGAGCCTTGTCCATGGCGGTTATTTCTTGGGATGCACAATTCTAGCGGAATCATATCACACACTTAATAGTATGGTAGGTAGGGCGCTCTTATTATACCTTTCTAGGCAGTAGTGTGCATCTCAGGAAATAGCCGGGGTTGTAGCTTAACGGCTCTTTACACACTAGGTAGTGCACATGGAGTGTCACATGCAACTTATTTGACGTGGGCGGGAAACTACATAGGGCAGGAAAAGTGGTGTGCACTACGCTCAAAATGCTCCGCCCTCACTCGACTTGGCGATGTGTTAGAAATGTCAGAGTTATGGCTTTATTTTTGGGCCAAAAATCTGAGCGCACAGTGGAACATGGGCGAGCGAAATACACTTACATTTACAGCATTTAGCAGACGCTCTTATACAGTTCCCCTGAGAGCAATTTAGGGTTAAGGGTCTTGCTCAGGGACCCAATGTTGGTAACGCCAGAGATCGGATTCGAACCCATAACCGCTTGGTCCAAAGGCGAGTGTCCTACCACTAGGCCACCAACACGCACTGTTGAAATATCTTGTCTTTACGCGCACAGCTCTGCCTTCCTCATTTATTGGCATTGCTATCGGCAGATGTAAACATTCCAGCATCGGCCAATAATTCCCTTTTTATTTCAGTTAGTGTTGAGGTTGTGTCAGTATTTTGTTGAGCATGTTTACAGTGCAATCCTTATCAGTGCACTATGAGGGCAAAATCAGTGTAAAACTGTGATACTGCCTTAAGTTGGTATCATCCAGCCCTAGTAGGAATTCATTTTAAATATATAATTTTAAACCATATAATTATACTATTATATAATAACTTTGATTAGATTAAATTCAAAAGCCATCAAACAACGTGAGACAATACTCATTGTTTTAACACAATTACCTCTATACATATCAACTCATATACGTGGCGTGAAATAACATTAGACCTTCTCACTGTAGCCTGTGTCATCACAAGTAAGCAAAGCTGTGACAAATTCACTGATGTCTACACACGTGTGGTGAGCAATGTTACGATACGTATAACGTCTGAGCAATGTTACGTTATGGATCAGTGTTACGATCGTTTCGTGATCATTAAATCAATGTATTGATGTAAATCGATGTATCGATACACCTCCAGCGTGTTGTGAAAACAGTGCAGGGTGTAATACGCGCTACTGTAATACACACTCAATTCTTGGCAGCGAGTGGGTTCTTGACACTACGTTCTGTTGCGATTGTGCCCAGGAAAATTATTAAGCCGAACACGCCCCCGCTTTTTCCATAAGCTGGTCAGGAAGCGCAATGTGTGTTTTAGTTCAAAAATGAATATAATAGTATAATAACTATAATTTTTAGTCATTTTAAAAGTATATTTCCTACAGCTCTGTTTTCTCACCCGTCATCGCTTGACTACATGACGGCATGAGTATGTTTTGTTTTGGTTGCGTGTGTTCCCTCAGGAGAACCGGGCTCTACTGAAGAGTAACGAGGTTCTCCAGCGTAAACTGAAGGAAGCCGAGCGCGAGGTCGAGATCCTGAAGACTCTTCTGAGACGACATACGCATCGTCCTATGGAGGAGGAGGACTCCTCTTCCTCCTAACCTCAACTTCGGGTTTGTTGTTTCAAGAAATAGGGCAAATTACAAAGTTTGGAAGGTGACTTCATCACCTAATGTGATTTACATCGTCAGAATTCTGCTCATTTTCTTAGGTCAACGCTGGACCGCGTTAGGATTCTGCAGATCAGACATAATTTGCTTTTACAGCATGAAGTTTGTAGAACAGGGGCGTCCAGCTCCAGTCCTGGAGGATTTCCATCACACCTGGCGAGTCAATTCTGGGGAGCTTCTACCTGAGATAAGGTGATCTGAACTTAAGTACGATGATGGAAAGCCTCCAGGGAACCATGGTGTAGAAGAACCATTTCTGAGTTGTTACTCGTCTTTGCAGTGGTTAATAGATAGTTATTCTTTTACTCAACAACGTTGTGACCCCTCGCATGTGTTTTACCGTCTGTAGAGGATTTAGATACTAAACTGTTTACTATGTAGCAGATTAACAGTCGTACTTGAGCCCAAGCCTGTTTCTGGAGATCTTTTCTACACCAACTACCTCCAGCATTTAAGAATCAGCTCTAGCCACGGTCTGGGGAAACCTGGAATATCAGCATCAGGTGGGTTAGAGTTGGGTCAGTTCTACCTCTATACATCATGAGATCTCCAGGAACGAGGCTGAGCAGCCCTATATTAGATCACTGAACTCTGGAATCTTAGACGTGGTATTATGTGACTTCTTTGTTAGAATATACAAATATGAATATTTAAGCATTACATGTAATAAAAGAACAATAAAAACATTCTTTATGAACTTTTAAAAGCTATCAGGTTCAAAACAAAATCTCCCACCATTCCCTTAATATAAGGAAGTGGACTTTTTTCCCCATTAATATGCAATTAAGATCACAATTACGCTACCACATGGAAATTGACTTGTTTTCCATGAAAACACACATGAAAATAGTCTAAACAGAAAATTTAGCAAATGAGCAGGACGTGCAGACATTGTCGGAGTTAGAAACAAAGATTTCACCCCGAGCTTCCTGGAGCAGCACCCACCAGATGGATTGGTTTGATTGGGTTTACTCAGTACCATACACTCATGCTGCTCAACAGGGTTCAGATCCGGAGCCGGCGCTGGCCACTTCATTACAGTCTGAATTCTGGCTGACTGCTTATTCCTTTAACATTGCTGACACGTTGTGTTTTGAATCATTATCATGAAATTGTAAGCGCTATCCACAGGGCACGGCAAAATCTTGATAGCTTTCCATCCTCAAGGTCCCGTCCACGCTGTACAAATCTATTTCACCACCTCCAAAGCACCCCGAGACCGTCCGTCTTGTGGGAGATGCTCCAGCATGTTTTCTGAAGAAAGTAAAGCTTGAAGAACATCTCTCTGACAGGGTCTGCATGTCCTGCTCATGTGTTATATTTCTTAGGCAAATTTCAAGGGTGATTTCATAGAAAACAAGAAAAGTTCCAAGTGACGGCAAACCTTGGAGTGGTAGTGCATATAGAGGATACAGTTCAACGCCCTCGCTGCGTCGGGTCACACATGTGAGGATGTCTTCAGGGGCTTTGTGGATATCTGCAGAAACATTTGGTAGCTTGGGGGGGGTAAAAAGCTGCAAAATACAAACTGTAAAAATCAAGACAAACAGTTGGCATTAATGAAACATTAATCCCACTGGAGCGTACGATTTCACCATTGCCTCGTTCTTTAATTCCTCTCATCACAATAAAAATAACCACTAACAAAGACTTCATTTTGGATTACATTATTTACAGACGCTGACAAAAGAATCAGTTAAAGTCCTTCACCTCATATTGGCTCTTGTTCCAACCCCAGGAATGCACAAAATAAAAACCATGGGCCTATTGCTGTCATTGACTGTTCTGAGGTATAGAGGCTACTTCAAAAATCAGTTGCTGAAGTTCATCGTTGCGTTTACGGTCACCCAGGAGAAGCGTGGGGTTGTTCTAAAAGTGCACAAGATGCGTTGACCGGAAGAACTCATTAGCAAATGCACAGCAGTCCTTAAAAAAAGAAATCAGTAGAACGCAGGATTCCAGTGAAGACGGCCGATCAAAACGAACGCAGCGCTTGTTCCAGAAAACCCTCTGCCCTTTTACGAGGCGTTAATAAAGTCCAGGCTTCGGTTTTGGAGAGTGGATATGGTCCCTGAGGGGATTTAATGACGGTAAAGTTGTATTGTATGTGCATGTGAATGTTGCTGTCCTTACGCACCAAGAGGTTTTGTCCGCTATGGTTTTAAGAATGCAGTCATGTACAGTAAGTACCCTTTGCAAACGTTCACGTTGTACCATTAGATCACCTGCTAACCTGCATAAATATCAGCAATCAATAACATTGTAAACCTTCTCAGGCCAGACCCGGCGCTCTACACATACAGCAGATGAAGCAACAAGTTCTGTGCATAAAGAAAATATTACACCTCTTAAATTAAAAGTAAAAAATAGGTAATAAAACGTGACAGCTTACACAACCCACTGGGCATATTGCTGTCGTCTTCCCCTTAACATTATTCTTGGAACAACTGAAAGCAGGGTCCTTAAATCGGGGGAAGTCAAGAAAAAGTGGCACAGCAACACTGGTGGTGGCCTCCATGTGTTCATCTGCTGCTCTCACCCTGAGCAACGTCTATTTTCTCATCACACAGTCACACTTCCCGGAGCAACTTGGGGTTAAGGGTCTTGTTCAGGGGCAAAATGGTGATAATAATGGAGGTAGGATTTGAACCAACAACCTCTTGGTTCAAGTATCTTACCACTAGGCCATCGCGCCCCATATTTTAATTAAACATACAGTCTATACAATATGGCAATTTACTAAACATACATTTACAGCATTTAGCGGACGCTCTTATCCAGAGCAACTTACATTTCCTAATTTCAGGGACAGTTCCCCTGAGAGCAACTTGGGGTTAAGGGTCTTGCTCAGGGACCCAACATTGGTAACGCCAAAGGTCGGATTCGAACCCACAACCTCTGGGTCCCAAGGCGAGTGTCCTACCACTAGGCCCCCAACACCCCATACTGTACATACTGTATTACACAGACATGAGGATTATATTCCTAGTTGGGGTTTGCAAAAAAATATGAGAAAAACGATTCAAAATCGATTCATGCAATCCAAAAAAAAAAAAAAAGGATTCATATTTTTCAACTAACGTAATGGCTCTAATTTACTTTTTCCCCTGACACGAGTTCAGCTTGCCAGTCCCACAGACGGCGCAATGACGAAATCTGCCCAGACAGACCTCCATCGCGTGAGAAAGAAGGAAATGCAGGCAGTATTCGTACATACAGTACATCTGATTCAGTGTGATTTGTTTTGCTGATCTGACAGTCAAATGAGAACAGTAATTTAAAACAGCAATCTGGAAACATTCATCTATGCATTGATTCGTGAATCGTTATGAATTTTAAATCATCAATGAATCGTGAATCGCTTATGAATCAAATCGTGGGCCCAAGAATCAGAGTGGAATCGTGAGATTTTCTGAATTATGCATTCCTAATTCCTTGTGGTAAGATATTCACCTTTGCACCGAGGGGTTGTGGGTTCGGGTCTGGCATTATCCAACCTTCAGCGCTACCACCACTGAGGCCCCGAGCAAGACCCTTACACCCAAAAGTTGCTCCAGGGAGACTGTCCCCGATATTAGGAAATGGAAGTGCGGCAGGATAAGATGGGGCTCATAAAAGCCTTATTTGAGTTCAAATTTGAGCTAAGTGTTGGGTTTACAAATCTGCGAGACTTGTATAAATGCAACAAGATTAGACGGTGACAAAATAAGCCACCAGACCTCACGATGACAAGAAAATGTTCGATCACTTCAATACCTAAAAAGGTCTTTTCACCATTCACAAATCCAGACCAGTGTTGACTTGAGAAGCGGCCAGAAAACCACTGACAACTTCATGTAGAGCTGCGTCATGCACAGCTCGGATTAAATATGTAGTTCCCACACAATCATATAAAAACAATAGGGGCCAAGAAAGAAAAACGCAGCTGTTTATGTTCCATTCTGTGCTCTTAAAATGTCAAGGTAAAAATATCCATAAATACATTTTCAAAACACTAACGAATTACAAGATGGACAGTCTGCCTTTTTGCAAGTAGGTGTGCTTCTGAAGTCGGAAAAGAAAAAAAAAAAAAAAAAAAAAAATCGGAGGTTGTGTCGGGTCTCGTATTGCCATGTGGTGAGGAAGCGGCAGTCCTCCAGCCTCCTCCTGAATAACTCTTCTACGCTGGAGGCCTGTCGGCTTGCTCAAAGCGCTCAACTTGCGGGAGAAACAGTCTGAGGAGGTACTGAGGTCCGAAGAGATAGAGGTTAAAGAAAAACACCGTACTGCCGTGAAATAAAAGTCTTAACGAAGACCTGTAGGACTTACGCTGTCGACGTGGAAGATTCTAGAGCCTCGCGTTTCTAGATATGGCTGTCAGGATCGGCTTCCCCTGAGAGACTGGGCTGGACACGGTCACCGCAAAAAGCTACTTTGCCGTGTCCATTCAGAATACGAGAGCGCGATATTCTATACGTTTAGTGCAGCAGGGCCACGGAAAGGGAAGAAAGTACAGATGTGTCTTTTCTGTATTTTTAGGAAAACACTTCCGCCATCAGGGCAAAGGGAAAAAAAAATAAAAATCTTTTTCTAAAGTGTCATGCCATCGCTTGGGAAAACTACCCTTGTGCCGTGCAGGGGCTTGGAAAGGGAGAATGCCCACGAAAACCAGTGAAGAAAATTAACCCCCACAACACTGCTATCTGGCTCCCCAACCAGCCAGCTAAGGAGGGCCGGTTCCACAATTTCACAAAGGACTGGGGGGGGTCAAATTTTAATCCAAAATAATAAATAAAACAAAAAAGGTGGACCACTGGCTGACTGCAAAATTTCACTTCGAGCAGCAGAAGCAGCACATTTTTTCCCTCCACTGTGTGGACGTAACGTCTCACGAACGAGGTTGGTTCCGTTCTCACTGTACAGTGTCTTTAAAGAACCTGAACGAAACTGGGAATTCGAAAAGTCTTCCCTTAACTCTCGAAGTTTCAAACCCGACCATGGGCTGCCTCACACGGTAAAGCTATGACAGAGATTTCTCCTCTTAACGTCCGGGAGACACCAACTCCTCCGGCCCACCTGGAGACGGGAGGAAGAACTTTATATGGCTCTAAAAAATCACATTAAATCACACTCTCAGACTCAGCGTGGAGACCGACAAGTCCGGGAGCAGCAGCGGAAGCGACGGTCCAACAAAGGAGGGAGAGCAAAAAAGAAAATGGAAAAATAATTCGATACTTGTCCAAGAGTCTGGTGGCTGTGGTTTGGCTGAACGGAGGGTCCGTTAGCGTCACTGGGGGGTGACGTTCAGAACGACTGGAGAGATGGATTCTGAATCTGGAACCGAGGAGCGAGGTTCCAGTAGCAGCACAGCTCTCCTGCCCTCGTCGTCACGGCTTCCTCTCTGCTGTGGGAGAACACAGGCGGTCAAGATAACGGGCTGACATGCGAAAAGGTGCAAATGCAAAAGTCAAAATGAACGTTTAAGGAAAGGAAAGAAGGTTCTCTCTCATAGCACGTGGATTTATCCATCAAGAGTCCGATAAGAGCAGAGGCTCATTTTTTCAAGAAACAGTTCTGTATTGAAAAACCGTGGCATATAAAGAAACAACGCCTTGTTTACCAATATTTATTCTTTTCTTCTTAAATTTGTTCTTAACGACATTCATACATATACTAAGGGGCAGTTGGTGGCGTAACGGTAGGGTGTTCACCCCGTGATCAGAAGGTCGCAGGTTCGAATCCAGGACTGGTAAAGTTACCACTGAGGTACTCATGAGCAAGGTACCGTCCCCAAGCACTGCCCTTGTTAGCTGCCCACTGCTCCTTCACGGATGGGTCAAATGTAGAGGTCACATTTGGTTGTGGTGCACTGTTATATTTTTCACAAAATATAATAATAATAATTAATGTATAGAATTCAAAACAGTCCAATAAGTTACTGCTTTGCAAACATGCGTGCAATAAAATGAGCAAGATTTTTGTAGATTCTCAAATTAGAAAACACGGGGGAACCTGCAAGAGAGCTGTTGACGTTGCTTTGAGAAGAAAATAACAGAACGTTTTGCTGGTTAACCGTTAATGAAAGTGAGATTATCTGATTATTGTGAACACACCACAGCACAGCACACGGTGCACCACAACCAACCGTATTTGACCCATCCGTGTAGGAGCAGTGAACAGCTGGCATCACAGGTACCTCAGAGCTGCCTTTACCAGTCTGGGTTTTGAACCAGTGACCTTCTGATCACGGGGCCAAGTACCTGACCGTTCCGCTTTCGACTGCCCCATTACAACACACGCTCGTCACACGGGGCTTTTTATTTGCTTATAGGAGGACCACAGTGACGAGGACCACAGTGGGGCCCAAAACCACCGCCACATTGGAACAGCGCATCCTGAACATGTTTTGGGAGAGTTTTGTACCAAAGCTGTCAGGTGCTAACTTCACAACTACAGTGCTACAAGGAAAAACGTACAGCATGAAGCGGGCGCTTTGTAAGAGAACCGGTCAACAGCTGCTGTTCAACTAGGTTACTGCCGTTTCCAACCCCGAGAGACTACAATGAAATAGTATGAACTGAAATGACAGACATCGTGCATTAAGGGAACAGTCTGCACAAGTTGTCCCCAAGTTATGAGGGTTCGACTGACTTTTTCGATCTAACGATGACTAAAACTGCAAAAATAGTTTACGTTTCGCACGGCAGGCGGAAGCAGCTGATGTGATATGTTACGCTGCCGGGATGTACATGTCTCACACCTTCAGTTGGAGCGAGTTTTTTTTGGTGTCTGTCGACTTCTGATATGTGACCCTCCACGGCAAAACCAGTCGCTTGTCACAACGGAGGTTTCCGAGAAAAATGAGCGCTTACGTTGCGTGGGGTAAAATTTTGGATTTTTTGTTTTTAGTGTTTTGAAACAGTGGAAGGTCTATACTGTACTGTTGTGAATAAATTTCGCTGAAAAACTTACCCTTTCCATCCTAAAAACGTGACTTTCTTGAGGTGATGAATTCAATTCCAGCAGGATTTTTAATGTCCGATACGATACCGATATTGTACATTTAGATATCTGCCGATACGCTATAGATCCGATATAGTCTCTGAGCTGCTTTTGTAGAGAACTACATTTCCCACAATCCTCCGTGCGCGCCCCGGAGCCGCTGGGTGAGCGTTCCAGAATAAACGATGGAAAATCTAAATAAACGGCAGAATTGTGAGTCGAACGCTGGTTGTTGTGGTTATTTATCGACTAAAATATGGTTCGTGTCTGTAATAAAGGAGACATTTTGACCGAACTGGAGCGTTTTAGCGAGTAACGACGCTCATTAACTTCATTTTACATCGCGAAAAATGTCATTTATGCGTTTTATGCATTTACTTCTGTTTCATTGCACGGAACATCTCACAAATACTTTCACAAGCAGAGGGATCAGGTCTTGTCTTGATCGCGCCACTGAAAACGTCGTGCGTCACTATTAAGCGTCCATGTGAAACACAAGCGGAGCTGCTCTAGCGAGTAAAATGAATTAAACCAAGCTTCGATTCTAGAAATATTGCTTTGCCCAGTTTTTGTAATAGAATTATTCGAGTTATTGAAACAATCGTTTCAGCTCTATTTTACCGCAGTGCCACTTCCCATGCGTAACCACTTGAGTGTACACGCATTTACAGATCGGCCCAATGCCACCGATACCCGATCCAGCCGTTTGAGCCCGGAATCGGACCGATACCGATCCACATATCGGATCGGTTACATCTCTAGTTCCTCTAACGCAGGGCCGAGTGAGATAACCAGTATTTCATATCCCGGTGCAAGTCATTTATATCCCGATAACGATATACATCACAATATAGAACGTTTTCTGTAAATTCAAGGAAACTTTCACAAGCAAAAACTTGAGAACATGCCAAACGTGCCACAATTTTCCTATATTTTAACACAACTGACGAAATCTCTATCACTCTCCACCTCTCTTTTACTCCTTCTCTCCCTTTTTCTCTCTCTTTCTCCAACCCACACTCTCCTCTGTTAGCCAGGAGTGTATAAGAGCGGTATTTATGGTTAGGGCTGAGCAATATCCTCAACTTACCCAACCTTCTCTTCCTTCCTCCCTCCCTCTCTCCCTCCTTCTCTCCGGTGTGTGCGTGTTCAGGGTTCCACCTGAGCGTGACGGTGACAGAGCCGGCGACGGCGTCGGAGCCGGAGGCAGTGTGACGAAATGAACTTTGGGTGCGTGAGTGTGGTGTCACATCAACGCCAAAACTAGAGCGCGCAAAATGGCTTGCCGCGAAAAAAAAATTCGCAGGCGTAAATTTCCAAGTCGCGAGCGCAAATGTGAAACTCGAGAGCACAAAATTAAGAATGTCATAATATTGTGCGCGAACTGTATTTTTCCTCTCGCAAAATCTCTTTTCCTCTCGATGTGTTACATGTCCTCGCAGTTTGAAAGGGGGCGGGTTTTGGCAGCTTCTGCCTGCGAATCCTATTGGCCGATGGCTCCTGGTCTTGTGATTGACTGCACACTACAGACAGTTTTTACAGAAAAACCAAAGATGACGTAGAAAGAGGAACAGCGACAGGTAGATTAAACAAGTTATAGTTTATCAACCTTATAATTATAATTTTAATAGTTATTTTGTGTCAGTCGTCGACTACTCGCAGCAGCTCTAATTTTCTGTTATCTGGGAAAAAATATCGGTATTGGAAAAATCGGTATCGGCCGATCACACTTACAAAAAAAATCGGTAATCGGAATCGGCCAAGAAAATTGCAATCGGTGCATCTCTAGTTTTTATGCTGCGCTCTCGAAGAGTGGCACTTTTCACGCCGTTGTTTTCGTACACTATGCTCCAGTGGGCAAACACTGCATATTATGCTGTAAAGCGGCTGGAGAAGGTGATGCTTTTTACAGCGCTCTAGTGAGTCGTGGCACGTGGCATTCCGTAGATCTGATCGGAGCGTGATCGGAGCGTTTCAGACGTGCGTAGGCAGAGCTGAACGCGCACATACACACTTCTGACTTCTTTGCCGTTAAGAAAAAAAAAAGCAACAAGCATAACAAGGAAGTTCATGCAAGAAGCCGGCAACAGCCACGCACTAGTGCCACCAGACACAGAACCGTGAAGCACAGCCTAAAAGAAGAGCGTGAGAAACACTGAAAAAGAAATCTAGACACTCACCTCCACAGCCCCGGCCTCGCAAACTTTCAACTCTTCGTTTCAACTCGACATCATCCTCTCAAAGCACGACGAGAGACAGTACATCTGCTTAAATCATGTCCCATCCGCATCTGGGCAGTTCCAGTCCTCGAGAAACGCTCCGATGCCTTCAAGTTCTCGCTCGCGTTCCTTGGCAATTCCAGTGACATAAAATGCTACCAAACACGTCTGTATATAGAATTTTGTTTTTTGAGTCAAATCTTCATTACATTTTTTTTCCTCCACCGGAAAATGATTCCAGAAAATAAATCCCAAATCCAGATCCGTCCGTTCCAGCGTTTGGAATAAACTATCATTTCCCCTCAAGGGAAGAAAAGAAAACAAAAAAAGACAAAACGTTTCTTTAAAAATAAAAAGGTAAAAAGCCAATCTCTTCCAATTCTTTCTCGCTATATAAATAACAATAATAACATTAATAACAGATCCATAACTTATTAAAAGGTGTCCAAGAAAGAGAACACGTTCATATATCGTCTTCTGATATAATGACTTGTGCTTTGCTTTCCAGAAACTGGAGGAAGGGGCAAAAACAAACATTGAATAATAATAATAATAATAATAAAAAAAGAATAAGAAGCAGCTGACGTTTAGCAGGGGGTGCGCTGTTTGTGAACAGTGTAAAAAGACCTGCGAGTCCTTTTTCTATCTGCACTTGGGAGAGGCTTCGCTGCTGTTGGATAAGGCCTCTTCCAGCTCGTCCTCCTCGAAGCCGTGGAACGTGGACGTGTCGCTCTCGGAGGTAGCGCCGAACAAGTCTTCAGCATCGGCCAAAGTCTTCTCCGCTCTCTCCTCGCGCCCTCCTGGTAAAAAGGTGAAGCAGGTGAGCGTTAACACAACTGGTTATGACGACTGGAGGTGGTTGACATGAGCACGACGACTTGAGCTGCGTTTAAAAAGAAAAACAAAAATGTGGTTTCAGTGCTGCACAAGATACTTCGTTACACGGTCTAGAGATCATACTGTATAATATATACTAAAGAGATAAAAACCAGTTCCGGCCGGTTCCAATTGATCCGTTCCATCAGACTTGTACACCTCCAGCGTTATCGATTCTTCTTAACGATTCTCTCATTTCCCCACACGCGTTTTCAGCGTCAAGTCTAAGTTTTGCGTCAGGGTGCATTACGTCTCTGCGACTTGAGCTTCAACCTCGAGGAATCATGAGTCATAAATGATACTATTTGCGATGTAAACGCACACCTTGCGTTTGTTAAGCGCGCGTAACTCTCACAGAAGTCAACATTCACTAAGCGTGGTAAGTTCAGTCAGAATTTTTCACATTTGTACAGACAAAACTTATAAAAGTAGCTGATAAACTCTTTCAAAAACAACCAGCGTTCTACAATACAGCCATTTACTTGATATTTGTTGTCTGGCATGCGTTCTGGCAGTGCCATGGCTCTCATATGGAACACCCTCATGGGCGCAAAAAAAAAAAAAACAATTAAAAAAAAAAATTCTCCCAAGTAAGGTCAAAAATCAGTTAAAAATGAGTCTAAATGCTAAACCAGCTGCCAAAACTTCAATATTTCTTTGTACCATTAACCAGATTTTGTTTTCATTCTATAATGTTAGAGTAAAAAATAAATATAAAAAATGCATTATTTTCTTTCATTCATTCATTCATTATCTGAACCGCTTAATCCCAACTGGGGTCGCAGGGGGACTGTAGCCTATCCTGGGAACTTTCGGGCATAGAGGCGGGAACAACCTGGAGCAGGCGCCAACACACACTCACTCACATTCACTATACGGGGCTAATTTAGAGTCACCAATTAACCTGCAATGCATGTCTTTGGACTGTGGGAGCACGGAGAAGCCCATGTGAACCACCGGAAACATGCAAACTCCACTGAAAAAGCCCTCTGACGCCCCGGGGACCAGACAGGACCTTCTGCGTGGTAACAGCTCTAACACTGCACCACTGTACGCTAAAATGCATTATTTGTTATTAAATAATTTTATTCTGTATTCACATGGATTCCAAATGGATAAAGAAGGGTTTTTCACACCAATGTTATTTTCTTTACTCTAATTCAGCCAAATTTCCTGTATGTAAGCCCTCAGCTCTACCTGCACCCTCATATGGAACAAAGGTACCACAATTTGCCCTATTTTTACACAACTGACAATAAAACACCTGTTTTTACGTTTTGCTCGTTCTTGAGGCACTCCAACACACCAACATTTAGTATGCCATTGAAAATGCAGCTTCTTGCAGCACTTGTGGTAAAATTTCTATGCTGTAAAACGCAGTGTCATGTGACTAAGGCGAAGTGTGGCACCTTTACAGCTCCATAGGTCTGGTAGCGAGGCAGGATGGTTGACCCGCACTTGCACAGACAGACTTTGTCAATGATCAGCAGTTCAACTCTTGCACTCAAATTAAAGGCTGAAATAATATTCACGGTCTCCTCCCTGATCCAAGCATAATATGGGTTAACTGGCGACTCTAAAGCTGGCGGTTAGGATTAATAGCGTCCGGATAATGAATGAATATAACGTCATAGCATTCTCTATTGCATAGCGTGGCGTCATGACTACTGCAAACCCTCATGCAAATCATGAAAAAAAACAAAAAAAACAAAATACACCTCACATTACTTTCGTGGACCTTTATAATTTCATCATCCAACATATATCCTCTGTCACACAACCAGTCACAATATTTCAAAGACTCTTTCATGTCATTTCATGTCTCCCAGTGTACACACACACACTACAGTGTACACTTATAAGTAATGTTCCTCATTTAAATTTTATTTTGGTACTCATTTTACCTGTTGACTTTTGCTTGCACTCTCCCTCTGGGCTTTCACTTGAGAAAAAAATAATTCTGCTCTGTTTTCTGGATTAATGAGGATGCTTTTCATGCAAAAAAAAAGCAAACAAATAAAAGCGACTCTCTATTTTTTCTGGATGCTTGAGATACAGTTTTTCATTAAAAGCAAAACAAAAAAAAGCGCTGCAGTATCCTGCAGATGAGAATGGGCTTTTGAACCACCATAGGGAATCTTGAGATTGCCTCATAAAATTAATATAACAATGCCATCTATGTTGCTTAATGCCAAGGAGTGTTTCCCCGTCTCAAACCCAAGCCAAAATAAAACTGGATTAATCTGGGTGCGACATTATTGCAGTGGTCAGGCTCTTGGGAGGCGATGAAATGGGAAGCTTTGAGGGTTAACTCAGGGAAAACAGAGCAGAATATTTTTTTCTCAAGTGAGCATACATTACTAGCTTCCGTACTCTCCCCTGTACAAGAACAATTTATTAATAGTTTAGAGTTAGGCAAGTAAGGATTTTATTTTGCACATCATATGTCTACTGTTTACATCAGACACACTCAGATGCACTAGTGTTAATACAATACAAATAAAGCTCTAAAATTTTGTGATCGGTAAACTATTGATTGTGTATCAATTAATTGGTAATTGGATAAAAAAGTCAAATAAAATGACAATACATTTGTTATGCTTATTCTGGTGTGAGTAGAGTTAATTACGCCTCACGCTTTATGTTGTTATATTTAATTGAAAATCAAGAAACATGAAGTTCAGGGGTCATTGGCTCGTTGGGGCAAAATGAGTTGCTTTGGCCTTTCTGGAAGAGAACATTTCCACGATCCCCTGCTGCATACCAAGACCATGTCCCAATAAAGGGTTCAGTGCGTTCTGGAATGAACTATTTAAAAAAAATAAATTAAAAAAATAAAAAATAAAAATCGATGGGAAAATCTCAATAAATGACTGTATTGTCAGTGGAACGCTGGTTGTTGTGGTTATTTATCAGCTAAAATATGTGTTTTTGTCTGCGATGAAGGGATGTTTGATAGAAACAAGCGTTTTAGCAAATAATAAACCCACAAACAAGCGTCGCGTGTTTATCATAAAAATGTCATCTATCGTTTTCACGCATTTACTTCTATTTTGTACAGAACATCCTCACAAATCGTTCACACACAGGGATCTATTCTCGCCTTGATCGCGCCACTGAAAATATTTGCGGCGTATGCTGTGGCGAGTAAAATGACTTAAACGAAGCTTTGATTCTAGAAAAAAATTGCCGCAGGCATTTTTTGTAATTAGATTATTGAGTTATTCGAATAATGCGTTTCAGCTCTAAACCTACAATAACTGTAAATTCTCCTTTCTTCAATGATGCCTTTACATTTTAACCTGTGCAATTATAATAATCATGTGCAATATCGGTCTTCAGGGGTTTACATTGTGTGATGCTCTTACCTCCATCTGTTATAAGCTTTTCTTAGATGCTGATGCTGTAGCGTACTTGTAAAACATACACTATAAGCAATGCCATTTCACATTCGTCTCTTCATAAACGTCACTTTCATACTGTATTTGTTGTGTTGCTTATTGCACCTTGTCCTGTTAGATGCAATATTCCAGGAGTGTTACTGTATGTTGCACGCCGTAGAGAGCGCTGTCATCACACTTTGTGTACATACTCTGGCGACTGATATGACAATAAAGAACCTTGAAACCTTGAACATCGTCAAAAAATGTTGAAATACTGGAATCATTAAACCAGCACATGCCATTTAAAAGCCACACTTGGAGCACTCCGTCTTTCTGCTTGGAGCCTGAATTTTACTCGACACGTCACCAGAAGCTGTTGAAAGCCGTGACCATATCAGGCTCTTTGATCTGAGGATTTGGCACAGAGCAGCCGAGTTTGAAATCAAGCAGAAGACAAAAGCAAGAATGGTCATTATACAGTAGTTATGAAATGCTTCTAGTCCTAATAAAATTCTTTTTCTAATACTCATCTAACTCCAACAGCACAATGTGAAAGGCGTCGGCTGCATTCGTTTGCGGCTGTGAGGATAATTGGTTCGGCGAGAGCGGTGGCGGTTCGAGTCTCGGGCCTGTGTTCCCGTCCTTCTGCGATGGCTGTGACCATAATGGTAGCAAAGCGGTCACACGATTATATGGCGCTTTCCACATACTGAAAAACGGAGGACCACGGAGGATGAGGATCATAACCCATCCTAAAATCTGCAACAATCAACACCTGCAAATGGCTTTGTGAAATATGAGGTGTCCATCTTGTGGCCATCAAGTTAATTTAACTGAATGATTGTCAGCACAGTGGACCACAATGAGATGTGACCCCTGCATGCACGACCTATCATGAACCAGCAGCTTTTGGCAGCGCCGGTCACAGTAATTGTAGCAAAACGCTGGCGGGTACCTCAGGAATTACCTTGACCAGTTTAAGGACTTGAACCTTCTGATCATGGTGCCAACTCCCTAAATCAGGGGTTTCCAAATCCGGTCCTCGCGGAACACCGCTGTGCTTTTATATCAGATTCGAGTTTCCCGACCCACAGCACAGCTGATGCTGCCGATTAGCTAATTAGCAGCGTAGGATCGGCGTGCGGCGGTGCAGGAAATACCGAATCTGCAGAGCGGTCTTCCGCGAAGTTCAGGATTGGAAACGCTGCCCTATGTTGCGCGCAACTGCCAAGATGTGTACTGAGAGAAACAGGAACAGAATCAAGTTCCGTCCTTTTCGCAATTCATCATTCTACCACAAGAGGATCAAAAACTTAATTTGTGCCTCTGGACATCACAGTTTCTCAACTCGCTACCCTCATGGTGCATGCAGCAGCGTGGGACTTCTTGCGTTTCATTTGAAATGAAGAGTGTGCATTACAGTGCATAAAGACTCATCAAATGCTTCGGCTGCTAAGAACGCGGTTTCAGATACAGAGTTGGACCAGATGTCTAACAAAGCCGAAACCCACTAATCTAATATTTGACGTGTTATAAATCAGCGTTTCCCAATCCCAGTCATATGGAACACTGCTCGCCACTGGAATTAAGGGATTTCCTGCGCCGTGCTACATTACTAATTAGCTGACGTCAGTAGCATCAGCTGTGCGTCCGGCAAGCTCCGAATCTGGCACCAGGCTGGTGTTCCGCGAGCACTAAATTAGGAAAGCCTCTCTTCCACTGTAAACAGAACTACATGTTAAGAAAGATAAACAGAAATTCATACTAATTGGACTACTAGAAATTACTGCCAGACAGAGAAAGCCACATACCTGAAGGTGCAGTTTTTTGAGTTGTGTTTTGCTTGTATCTGTCTGAAACAAAAACAACAAATTGCACAGAGCATCACATGGAAGCTAGAACACTGTCCAAGTCAACTAATCACGTTACACCACTTTTATATGAACTTAATTGGCTGCTTGGGTGACCGATTAGACATTTTAAACTATATTTACTACTTCCCAGCACTTATTGACAGCATAGCACATCACTAATATAATATATACACACACACAGAGAGACACAGAGACACCAGAGAGGGCCTGAGAGAAACCTGAGAGAGAACACAGAGAGAGAGAGAGGGGGAGCACAGAGAGAGAGAGGGGGGAGCACAGAGAGAGAGAGAGGGCCTGAGAGAGAGAGAGAGACACACAGACACACACACACACACAGACACACAGACACACACACACACACACACACAGAGACAGACACAGAGAGAGAGAGACACAGAGAGAGAGACACAGACCTGCACACACACACACAGACACACACACACAGACACACACACAGACACACACACAGACACACACACAGACACACACACAGACACACACACAGACACACACACACAGACACACACACACAGACACACACACACACAGACACACACACACAGACCCACACACACACACACACACAGACACACACACAGAGACACAGACACACAGAGGAACACAGACACAGAGAGACACAGACACAGAGACACAGAGAGAGACCTGGAACACACACACACAGACACACACACAGACACACACACAGACACACACACACACAGACACACACAGACACACACACAGACAACACACACACAGACACACACACACAGACACACACACACAGACACACACACACAGACACAGCCCCTTTTTTATTTTGAACTTTTTACATAAAAACAAGAACACCGAATACACAGAGAGAAAAACAGAGAGTATTGTAGTAGTAATCATATAAACATTATAACCATTATTATATTGCATGATACTGCACTGCTTAGGGGTTTTTAAATAAAATAAATAAATAAATAAATAAATAAATAGACAAACTTAAGGGGGGGGTTTGCCATCACGCTGTTGAATGTGAATAATGAGATCACTTTGGTTAACACACAGCAGCCAGACTCAAGCCTTGCCAAGCAGAGTCAAAAAAGACTGACGGACCACTGAAAATTGTGTCTTTTGTTTTGATCCTCGCATGCTGAGGCTGAGCTGTTCCATCTCGATAACGAAAAGCAATCCGTTAAGCCACGAGGTAGCTTTTAGTCTTTACGTACCTACAGTACGTATGGAACACATTACCCACAGTACTCAGAGAAGCTGAATCACTTCAGTGTTTTAAAAGCCTGGCTTTTAATATTTAGCATTTTTATTTTACTGTATCCCTACGTCTCCCTCATAAAATTTTCATGTTTTTGTTGTTCCTTGTAACCATTTCATAACATTTCTTTCTAATCATTTCTTTTTCACCATCTTACCTGTTCATTTCCATCCCATTACAGTTATTACTATATTAGTTGCCATCTCCCTAACTGTTAGACCTTCTTTTTCTTTGATTTTATTAGTGATATATAAGCATTACCCATGGCAGGTGCTCTATAAAGAAACATTATTATTATTATAAAATAAATCAAACATAAATGAGGGCTCCTCAGTAAAAAAAGGTGTCGCAATTAACCCTAATCCATGCCTGTTGTGTCCAACACCCCAACATGTTAAATTCACATTCACTTTCAACAGGACATCAAACAGCTGAGCGACCATGACATTACACATTCATTTGCTCATAGTTATTTATTGCAGACACTACTTACTTTCATACACATATGGCTTGTCCTGGTCGTCTAGGTCTGTCCGACGGCGTCCTGATCCTCGGCCCTGCAGACAGACACAAGACAAGTGAGATGTAGCACAATGATTTTTCTAACGCTGAACGCTTCATCAGAATGCATCCCTAACTCAACGGCGGTAATCATAGCTTATCTGGCGTTTTCCCCACATTTATTGGTCCTTTTCTTGTCCATTCTCAATGTGGTTTGATTAGCTGAATAAATAAAAGTATCTCACACGAGGGCTGGGCCCTAAGTTATATGGCAATACATGATATACATCTCGAAATCTTTCTGGGAGAGGACGACATTTCCCAAAATACCCCACGCCGCGTCACAATAAAACAATGGCCATGCGTTAGTGATAAACAGTGATGGAGTCGTGAGTGTTCACTAAAGCGCTGCAGTTCAGTCAAATCTTCCCCTATATTACAGACAAAACTGATATTTCAGCTGATAAACAACAACCAGGATTCTATTCACAATAGTTTTTTTTTTAAATATTTTCAGTGTTTATTCCGGAGGCACGGCCATCGCATTATTGTGAAGCGGCTCCGGTTCGCATTGCGAAGAACGGCCTTTATGCGTTTTTACGCATTTACTTATGTTTTTGTGCACAGAACAACACAACCAGTGCTGCTTTTCTTTGGCTCCAAGTAGTTCCGCTTCCATCTCCTTAATTAATGTCTCTAAAACGGCGTGGGTATGCACTTCTTTCCCGGCACGCTCGCTTCCCTCCGCTTCACAACAAATCGTGCATGTAGAGATGTCTGGATGAGTGGGGGACTGAGCGCTTTGCTATGAGAGGGCAGAGAAGCAAAACTCCAAAGTGAAGTGCTGTCTGTTTAACATTAATGTGACGATTTGAACTCGATGTTCATTATATAGTCATTCACTACACCGCACATGGAACAGGTCGAGATATATCGAACGCATCCCACATATCGCCCACCGCTATCCCACACTCCTCCCATGCAGAGCAAACCTGCACCCGACTACACAAGGCAACCAGACCACACACTCCGCTTGTTCAATATAAGCTGCTGTTCAATATAAAGTGATGTTACAATATGTATGATGTCTGCTGTTTGGATGCTATGGGCGCAATTACTGAATCAACGTATTGTTACACCCTTATGTGCCCAATGACTCCGAAGCGGCTCACTCACTCTGCCTTTGCCTCTGTGTTTCCTTTTTGGTACGTCCACTTCAAAGTCCTCGTCGTCATGGTAACCGTCTTCATTGGCGTCAGCCTCCAAAACTCTCTATAATCAATAATGAGGAGCAGGAGAGAGTGAGGGGGAGAAAAGAACGCGTGAGTGAGTGAGGAGCGAGTGGATTTTAAAGGAGGAGAACACCACTCTGGTCTGAACTTTGACTTGATGAATCTGGACATCACTCCCCCCCTCTTTAAAAATGAGAAATCTGCAGACACAACTATTTATCTCTCTCTGTAATATAAAAAATCAAAGCTTTGTTGCTCTTCACGCAGTAACAGTTGTGTTACGGATCAAGAGTTTGTGGTTTTAAGTCAGGCTTTCTCCTAAATCTAGAACTACCACTGTCTGAGCTACCTCCGAGCGAGACCCTTAATTCCAAGTTGCATCATGGAGACTATCCCTGTAATTAGGAAACTGAAGTCACTCTGAATAAGAGTGTGTGCTACATGCCATAAATGTAACATGGAACTCTCTCATGACTGTTATAATTAAGGTTGTACGATAAGGGAATTACGGGCAGATGTTTTTCGCACTTATATCCGCCGATGCTCGTGCCGTTAAATCAGGAAAGCAGAGTTGAGCGCGTGAAGATAAGACATTTTGCTTGCCAAAGCTCCACTACGCGCTCAGAATTTCGGCAAAAGTTTGGTTCGCCAAGTCAAGCGAGCTTGAACGCAGAGAGGAGCGAGGGCGCACCATTTCAAGCGTAGTGCACAACATTTCAAGGAAAAGTCATACTACTGCATAGAAAAGTATGATAAGAGCGCCCTACCTACCATACCGTTAAGTGCTCAATATTACAGTGCATCCCTTGCTTTCTTTAGAAACCTTTAGGGAAATGTTAGGGAGTGACATGCAGGTTCATCAAGCCATGGCTAGCAGGATGTTCTCAAATTAAAATCCACTGTAGACTGAGACAAATAACTGGTTCTCAGTTGATTTAACAGATGGAAAAATCTGGGCTGCATAATGACTTGCTGAAGACAAGATTATCCAGATGTCTGGCTCTCGACCTCTAATCTGTGTCTTCCTCCTACCTACACTCAGGGACAACAACTACTAGAACAGACTCTACAGTTGTGGTAAAGCTATGCATTACCTGAATCTCCAGCAGGCTCTCTTCATCTCTGGCGCTGTTGCGTTTGTCCAGGGCGTCGCCTCTCAGCAAAGCCTCCAGTGTGGTGCCTGGAGTGGATAACGTCTCCTTAGCTGATAGGCCACCGTCTACATGTTAGAGCGAAAAAAATAATAATTTTTTAGAGCCCACACACGTACACCCACACGAAATAGGCCTTTCTCCCTCCATACGATCTTACAATGTTACAGAGCAGCATGCAACAGCGAGACTCGTCAAACAGCAGCATTTATATAAATCTGAACGCCCGTTAGATGCGCCATGGATTTTATGGGCATTACTGCACACCTCGAAAAAGAAAGCCCTTTTTTGCCATGAGCAAAGCTTTCATTTGTCTAACATTTTCATATGACTGAAATGTTTTTTGGGGGGTTCCATTAACTTAATCTATTGTTTACTCAAACACGACGTTACAGGCCTGACGTCAATCCTGAAGTGCAACATCAACAGACTTCTGGTCTTCCATTGGCGTGCACAAAACTGCCTTCCTGAAATGCACCTACATGCACCAAACAGCTCTAAGGTCTGGCCTCTGCAACAACTCAAGGTGTTCGCTCATATCTGGAGCTGTGACATCAGTAGCAGATCCTTTAACTCTAACAACTTGAGTGGTTGAGCTGCTGCACTCAGACGAGAGAAATTTGGAGACCATGCCATCACCTTCAACCCGTTCTTACTCACAGGGGTCTGAGAGAAAACCATGAATGCTCAGTGGAGTGTTGAGCAGCCAGACTCACAGATGCAAAGGTCATCTTGTCTGGTAGGAACCAACAGAAGGGCTACGGTGGCGCAAATCAAATGGTGATGGGAACGTGTATGGGGACGCATGAGACGCGTGAGACCATGTCTTCCCCAGAAGAGACAAGGGGTGCCAATAATAGGAGGACATTGTATATGGAATGATAGCACTGAAAATGGGATTCAGTGACCTAGAAACTAGGGCTGTGCGATATGGACAAAAGAAACCTATCACGATTTTCTTGAACAATATTGCGATTTTGATTTTAATCACGATTTTGACACACACAGACATGTTTTACAGTGTGAATATAAAAAATTTTTCCAAAGGAAAACAATTAGATCTTTATCAAAGACCTGTAACACCTGAGGACCTGTCTCTAAAACACATAAGGCAAAAAAAAAATTAAAAATCACCTAGTAAAGGTGTAACAAAATGTCTCTAGAACAGACCTATGGAAAAAGTAAATGTGTGTGTGTGTGTGTGTATGTGCGTGCGTGTGTGTGTGTGCGTGAGAAAAAACAACCACCCAGACCACCAAAACCCCGCGCCCACACTGCCAAAACCTACCCGCTTTCAAACCGCGCGCGCAGAAATCTCACTCGAGCAAAAAAGCGGCTCGTCGGTGATCTATTTTGCGCACAAGGACATTTAACAAATCGAGAGGAAAAAAGAGGAATTCGCGAGAGGAAAAATACAGTTCGCGCGCAATATTTTCACAACCGCGCACTTGATTCCTAATTTTGCGCTCTCGAGTTTCACGTTTGCGCGCGCGACTTTGAAATTTACGGCCGCGATTTTTTTGCGGCAGCCATTTTGCGCGCTGTAGTTTTGGCATAGAGGTGACGCCATACAAATAGCATACTGCGGGAAAAGTCGGGGGCGCGCAAAAAATCGCGCTGTAAGGCGATTTAGAAATCGCGCATATAATTACATCGCGATTTCGATACGATTTCAATTAATCGCACAGCCCTACTAGAAACCACCTTAACTGATCTAAGGTACAGTTCAGATGTCTGTGAGACCACTGTAAACACTTACAGCACTAAACAGGGTTGGCACTGGGGTGTGTAAACAAAAAAATTTTTATCATGATTGCTTCGAAACGTAATTCCAAAAAAAAATCGATTCATATTTTTCAACTAATGTAATGGCACTAGTTTACTTTTCTCCCGCCGACATGAGCTCAGCTCGCCAATCCTATAGATGGCGCAAGACGAAATCTGCCCAGATAGACGTCCTTTGAGTGAGCATGAAGGAAATGCAGTCAGTTTGCGTACATACGAGTTACATTACATTTGTCAAATGGGAAAAGTAACGTAAAACAGCAATCTGGAAACAAATTCTACGTATTCAATTGTGAATCGTGAATCGCTTGTGAAGCGAATCGTGAGCCCAAGAATCAGAATCGAATAGTGATATTTTCTGCACCACTAGTGAGAATACGAAGGCTCATAAAAATGGCAGGGTCTGATACAGTGTCTTGTATGTTTTTTTTCTGCCACAGCAGCCCTTTTGTTCAGGCATACCCGATGCAATTACAACTACAACACTTGTCAGGACACACTTATCCAGGGACTTCCATTTCCTAATTACTGGAACTCCCTCTGGAGCAAGCTGGGTTTACAGTTTTGTGCTCTCGTAGGATTTGAACTCCCAATATAAACTACCACAATCCTTTAACCATTGCAGACCTCTCGCATCAAAGAGTCCCCTTGCAATCCAAACTTAATTCAATTAAGGAAAAAGAAGACTCTTTGAGCGTCACCCTCAAAGCTCGCGTAGATTTCAGGCCGCAGAGTTTAAGAACTGTTTTGGCAGCACATGGAAGAGCAACAACACATTACAATGCTAAACCATATAATTGTTTTGTTTTCTTTTAAGTCTGACAGACACAAACTGATGTAATATTCTGCAAACTAAACCAATGCATCCATAAGAGACGACTCAGGTTACCTAGATGCAGTCCGTAGATGTGAAGACTCTGATCCATGGATGCGTGCAACCTCCTCTTCTTTCTCCAGCAGCGGGCTGGGTATGTGTACATCTGACCAGCTGCCAAACCTGAACACACCAAAACAGAAAGAAAACAAGCAAACATGATTCAGTTCCATCTTAGTGATGTGCGGCAGCAAACCAGCCACAGTATCTCACAGTAACTCGATGTCTGATGCTAATTCATAAGAAGTCATAGAAGAATATTATTATTATAGTTGTGGCTTAGCCTCAGAAACGTCTAAAAACTATAGCTGAGACTGAAAGGGAATCTTGTTGCTATGACGTAACTTCACATGACTCTTTGAAGGCAGAGTTTCGGCTATTGCAAACCTCCGTTTCTAATGGATTCATGATGTTTACACCTTTCAGTGGAACTCTAATGTCAAGTTGAACCCAAAGTGAGCAGAAAGTAGCATCAGTCGAAAGAATCATGGTTTATGTTCATTTTGGATCTGCATTCCAAAAATAACGGTGCTGTGAACATGAAAAACAATAGGTTTTATCACCCTATTTTTGGTCAAATTTGAATTGAGCAGCACATACAGTATATCCTAATTAGAGATGGGGCAATACCACTTTTTTATGTCCGATACCGATATTGTAAATTTGGATATCTGCCAATATCGATACAAATTCAATAGTCACAGTCATTTTTTTTAAGCATAATGCTTTAAAATGTCTGAATACGTGACTGAGATTATTGTTGTGCTTAAGGAATTGCTTGATTTAAATACCGTTTTCCTATTAAAACAATGTAAATCATACACACACGTATATGCTAAATTATTTGTTCTCAAAAATTGTTCGTTTAGACATATAAATATTTCTTCTTTCTTATTGATTACACTATAACATTATAAAATTGAAAAAAATTTGATCAACTGAAAATGAAATACTGAAGTTTGTCATTTTGAACCAACTTGGCCTATAAAATGAGCTGCTTTTCCCACAATCCTCTGCACGTTTCAGCTCTACTTTACCGCAGTGCCACTTCCCATGCATTACGAATTAAGCATGCAGGCATTTACAGATCGTGATTTTTAAAAACATTTTTAGCACTTTAGTGTTTGTGTCTGACTTGGGCAGCTGTGTAGATAATACAGTGTGGTTGTAGTTGATAGACGTGTTGCTACGGTCATGTTACACGTGAAATACCCTGTTATAATAATAATAATAATAAATTTTATTTCTAATGCGTCTTTCAAGTCACCCAAGGACGCTGTACAAAATTACAAAGTAAAATCATTGTTAACTCTAAAACAATATAGAATATAGAACATGCCTCACAGAAAAGACAATAATACAGTACAGACAGAATACAAATAAAACAAAAACGAATTGTCACGTGTGTGAGAAAAATGATCTTCTCCACCGATGGGAGACTCAAGATGATGTATGGAAAGCCAGTAAAAAGAGATGAGTTAAGTAAAGTTTTGAAAGTCGAAAGCTCAGTGCATTGACGAAGTGCAAGTTATGTGTCATTTATATGGTCGATCAAAAACAGATGACTAGCCTTGTTAGCCGAACAGAATCAACAACTCGAGACGGAGAATTCATATAAAAAGTGTGATGTGTTAGCCTTAATAAAGCCTTGTCTCTTCTATCCGAGTTTAATTCTCTTGTGGCAAATGGAACGCATTCAACTTGGTTTCCACTGTGTTTTCGAGCGGATGTGATGTAACCTTGTCGACTGAATCTCAGATCCAAAGGCCAATGGAACGCACCATTAGTTAGAATCATGCATGAATTAAGTCATTATAACGTATGAATTAAAGTGCATTGTTTGACTGCACATTAGGTGCTGATGGGTGTTGAAACAAAAGTTGTCAGAAAAAATAAAATTAAAACAAACTTAAAACTAGGTCTGGATCTGGTCAAATAGCTGGATCAGGTATTGACAACACTGGGCCGATCTATGGAGTCGGTCTGTTCATTTGAATGAAGGGTTTTTAATGTTTTTTATGTCGCACTAATTCCTACATATTCACATGACAATGAGCAGTTATAAACACAACAAACTACAACCAGAAAAGCAAGTCAGACGATTATATTAATTTCCTTAACACCAGCTCTCTCGATCTGTGTTCCTGATTGTTTTAGCACCGCAGGATTAGGGACCGTCACAAAATTACAGAGCAGGGTTTAAACGAATAATTTTTGAGATGTTAATTTAATAATAAATAATTTAGCTCAAACATATTGGTGTAACTATTGCATTATTTTAGTTAGGAAAACAGTATTTAACTCAAGTATTTTCTTAAGCATAACAGAATAATCGCAGTCTCCTCCTCACAGAGGAATACACTTATTAATTAAAAACTGGTAATGTATCGGTACTTGGGAACGGCTGATATCTAAAGCCCAAGCATCAGCATCAATATTGGAACAGAAAGTTGGATCGGTGCATCTACTAAAAACTAATTCAAAATGGAAAAAGGGCAGTGGCAGTACGTGCTAAATCTCATTTTACAGACTTCTGTGCATCATCATCGTGTCCTTACTATCACAGATTCTACAAACTTTGCCAGCATTTGTTTTTCTGACCAGCGAGTTGTCCTTTAGCTACATTTTGATTAACGGAATTCTTTTTCAAGTCAGGAATTAGCAAACACAGCTCTGTATACATGGTAGTAGATCAACAGAAAACCCATTTTTCATTTCTGATCACCTTTGCATGTGGTTTGGACGCGATATGGTCAAGCGCTTTTTAACTATGACTGAACGGCCAAAAAATAGGCAAATGTCAGGGGACCAAAAAGGAGTTTTGCCTGTTAGCTGCTCACCCGGTCCACGATGATGACGCTCCATCCAGATGTAGCAGTTGTTCTGGGCGACGCCCGTCTGCGAGTCGAGGAAGGGCAAGCGGACGCTGCGCTCGGCGCACAGGCGAGCGTTATAACTGCGGCAGTGCTCTATGGCCTCTCTGTAGAACTGGTCACCCAACCTGCAGCGACACCAAGCAAGATCAGCTTTTTTTTTTTTCCCTTTTCATGCATTATTTCAGAGAATTGAAAACTGCTTAATACTAACGTATTGCTTTCCACAAGCCTGAGAGTCACCCAGAGAAAATCGTCAGGGTGTCTTGCTACCAAATCGTATTTAGAATTAATCAATAAATCTCCTATCCAGCAGGTGGTAGTGTTTAGCTGCTAGTCTAGTTTGTCATTTGAGCGTCAAGAATGATAGTGAGTGAGTGGCACTCATTATTTGCAACACAACCATAACCTCTGCATTTGACATCCTTTTCCACTTGTTTGTTCTCCAACACTAACTACCAATGCAAAATTGACGAAAAGTTCTAAATAAAACCATTTCTTTCTTGCGGCACTTTATAAACCAGGTTTAACATTTTAATTAAGCCTTCCAATGATTGAAACCTTGCTAACTTAACAGCAACCTCTGCATTTGATGCACCCATGTAGGAGCAGTGCACGTTGATTTGGGTACTAACCAGGGAGCAGTCCTTTTGGACGGCACCTCCCTCACAGATACCTCTGTAGTTCCTTTACTTGTTTCAAATCTGAAGCAGTGACCCTCCCATCACATCACAAGCCACTCCCCAACTGTTACATTACCACAACCCACAGTCACTGCTTTCACACCAGCCATGAACTGATCCTGCTCTGGTGTGGTTTGGTTTGGTGTACAACCAGGTTCCAATCAGGAAACGGCTGCCGTTTCAACCAGTTTCTCCTCTGATAGGTCTCCGCCTTTGCAAACTTGTCTCAAAGCTCTAAATATAACCAATTCTATCTTCTGGCACGTTCAAACTTTGAGTGTCCTCCGATGACAGTCTTTGTTTCCTCGTTGACTTCCCCTCCGTGACTGCTATTTGTAGTAGTTCATACTGTCACAGTTCATATTTTTATTGTCTGTCTCTCAAAGTGAGAACCAAAGGTTTCAGTACCAAACTTGTGTTTGCAGTTTAGCCATTTATCAGGCTCTCGTCAATCCAGAGCATCTTCCATTTCTTAATTACAGTGAGCTCCCTGGAGCAACTTGGGGTTAAGGGTCTTGCTCAGTAGTTTTAGTGCTGGAGGTGGGAGAGGGCCAAACTTGAATCTTGGCTTGTGTCCCTCATGGTGAGTTCGAAACCCACAAACTTATTCTCTCATTAGGCATCTGAGCAAGGCCCTTAACCCCAAGCTTCATCACGAGTGGACAACGAGATGTTTGCCGAGATCACAAAGGATACGTCTGGGATTTGATGCAATTGAGGAGCCGCACTGACTGATGAGACAATGATACGCTGATTTAACACAATCCCTTCCATTCATATCAAATCACAAAGAGCATCTATGATTTGACTCTTACTCCTGAGCTCAACCAGACGTTTAAATGAAAAACAACCGCGCCTTTTAATAAAAACAGACGTCCGCCTGCTCTATATAAAGTGACGTTACAATATATGCAAGGTCCGAGCAATGTTTTCATTCCGGATTGACAACATGGGGTTATTAATCATTGAATCTACGTATTAATGTAGATCAGCGTACCTAGATTAGGAAATACCAAAATATAGGAACATTATACATGTCTTCCAAAAAGTAGACTCCAATATCCAAAGCAAGCTGTCACCAAAGCATGACGCTGACTAATACAGAAACCTTTCCACTGTCACTTCTATTTTAACAGAAGAGCCCAAACCGTTGCAACTACGCTCTGCAAACTCTAGTCACGTCAGTGCTTTCCTTGTCAGTGGTTCCTCTTAATAACATGGCACATGTTCTATGAGAAAGCCATATGACAGCTAGCAGCGGTTTAAACACTCCAGGCTCGGGGGAGGTGCATTATGAAAGACAGGCTACATGAGAGAGAGCGGCACTGTGAATTAATCTGGAGGCTGGTTCGGGCTAAACGTTCTTGTCAAGGGTCTGATGTTTCACACGCCAGAGACCAACCTCTCGTTAGAGGTACAAGAAGTCTGGTTCGCGCGTTGGAGGTGAGCACACAAACGAACACACACACACCTTCAGACCATCCGTTTCCAACCACAGACCCGCAAAGAACCAGTAGACAGTTTCCATGAAGCAGCATTCTCTAACGGATTGGTAGAAATAATAATTTTCTTAATCTCAGTCAAAACTAACCATCAGTTCACCAGAAAAGGCACCAGACACGTACAGTTGGAGCTTGATCTGAACACTTTTGGGCGCGTTCGTATGAGAACTCCTCACTTTATCTCAAAGTTCGCATGAATCCCACCAACGTATTTGGTCCGGGTCGTGTCTCTCGAGAGCGTGCAGGTGCATTTTTAGCGCCTGAACAGGAAGTCAGCTTCTCTGCAGCAATGCAAGCTGAGGGATAACAAACACCGGCTTCGAAAGCCTGTATTAACACATTCTAGGGGTGGGGTAAGAAAGAAAAAAAAAGTGCCTTCTAAAATAAAGCTAACACTAAGGTGATAAGAGCAAAACTAAGCTCCACTTTACCCATAGATCCAAACCAAACCACAGAGCAACCTAAAGCAGCGCTGCAACCAGTAACTGCGGTATGACTCAGTCAAACCCGCGCACGTCGGGGTGTTAAGACAATGTCACCGGTTTCGGTGCGACAGCGCTAATTCCGTCCCCTCACTCGCCCGCTTTACAGACCCAACAGATGTTTTAGAACACGCACTGCAGCCGTACGGAGGCCCACACTACACCGCTAATGCCGCCCCGTTTGAAACAACCCGTTATTCAGCAACACTTCCTAGTCTTCGCTGAGCGACAGGTTTTACCACACCTCCCTTCACTATCCAAAACCACACAACCACTGATATTTTTGGACGCAAGTGGGCTTCCCTTAACTCTGACAACGAAGCAGAGATAGACGACAGTGCGCTCTTACTTCCACCTAAATGTGGCTGCAGTCTTAAGTTGGGTCCAGTGCCCTGATAAGATCCTTTTAAAAAGCGGAAAAAACAGAAAGCAGTGATGAGACACAAAATAGAGACTGCAGAGTGACCTTACACCCAGATCTACAAGTGTGTGTACATGGATGGATGGATGGATAGACAGATGGAGTGAGAGAAAGGTGCTGCATAACACAGGCTTTGCAGCCATTACATTTGAGAGGGACGTTCCCCCCAAAATGATTCGTTTGGATCCACCCACGTGTAAAATATTAATCCACCCGGCGTTGTTTCTGTTGCTTCGCTGAAGAATCCAGTCCACGTGATCGATAAGAGAACACCCATACCAATGAAAGTCCACTCCTGGTTACCTACAACAACTCACAGCACGCAAGCACACTGCCCTTCTAAAGTGAAAAGCAAAAGGCCTTGTTGAAGGAGCTGCATAAATACGACCGGGAAATTAGAAAACAAAACTCAGATTTAAGGGATTCAGGATAAAGTTCAAGAAAGGACAGTTAACATTAAGGATCGACCGATTATTGGGCGGGTCGATTACCATGGGGCCGATATTACGTATTTTGCCATTTAATTCTGACCTTCACCGATATTAAGTAATTATACAAAGTGTGCTACTGTGGCTCCACTTCCATTTCTTCTCTCTGTGCTGTTTAGGGTTGGATACTGAGGTCAGGACTATTTTTTTCTAAAAGATTTTTATTACATTTTAAATTTAAACAAACTAAACACAGTGCGCACAAAGTTGTTAAGTATACAATCAATGGGTCACTTAATGTAGAAGAATATAAAGGACGTACAAAAGTGCAAGAAAGCGATTACAAAACACACACAAAAGAACCCAATTGTCATCACAGTTATATTCAAAGAGCTTAAAAGTAATCCTAAAGTGAGCATTCCTGTTCCCCACCACCTTCCCACATATTAAATCCATCTACGAGCCAGGTTTATTAACAAAAACAAAAGGACCCGAAGTCGGTAAAAGGTACCGACCGAATTATCTCGGTACTACCGGGAATCAGTTCACATCAAATCAAACGGTGCCAAATTTCGTTGCATTCACGTACTCGGCAGCAGTGGTGTGCGCGGGCTGAGCGGGACATACAGAACTTGGTGAAAGGTTTAAATTAATCAACAGTTCTCACAGTGTTTATGCAATTTACATTTACAGCAGCAATAGGATAGAAACATATTTACAGCAGTTACATTTCCATTTGCTATTTAAGCGACAGTTTTATTTACCATGACGACGGCTGGCAGACAGCGCGACACGCAACATTTGCCACGCACAATGCAGGACTGGGGCTAGCAATACGTCGAATATGAGGAAACACCTCATTAAACATAAAATATATTTACAGACGGAGGAGTGTGCTGTGTTTGATACCTGGAGTGCCACAGTTAGGGTCTAGATCCACCAAATGCTGTTTTTGCGCTGGCAGCGCCTACCTTCAATTCAAATCTTATAAGCTTCAGCGTTCAGAGCGCTAAGCACCTTCGCACTAAACTACCGATCTCAAAGGAACATAGTACAAATGTTTACACAAAATACGAACGAACACGGAAGCGCCCGATGATGCTTTCCATAACTCAGCAACAACAAGCGCCGAGAAAGAGCCCGTGGACACAAAGTAACATCCGCGACTACAGCGCCTACACGACAATCACCACCGCAGCTGACATCGAGAACATCAAATCTACGCTGACAAAAGTTCCACTACAACTTTAGGTAATAAGTGATTTATCTTCTTCAGTTATTGTTCTTGTTTTTATAAAAACTGTACTAAATTTATATTGTAGTTGTAACAAATGTTTGATATTAGTTTGGGGCTTATTTATTATTAGTGTATTTTTTTATGTTGACACAAACCTGGTAATACAGATTCAGAGCAAGGTATCGAAATTAAGTACCATTAAGTATCAGTACCAAACACAAGGTACCGGTATCGGTTCCGATGTGAAAGGTACCCAACCCTAGTGCAGTTTGCTCTCGACTCACTGATCCATTTAACGCCCACAACAGTCTCTGACTGGCTGTGTCACACAAGTAGTAGTCAATCAACGTTGAAGCCTTGCTGTCACTCACATGCGAGCGCAGCGTGAAGCTCTGAGGAGGAGGAGGAGGAGGAGGAGAGAGGAGAACTGGACAATTAACTGCAATATTTCGAACATCTAACCAACCTGCCTTTGCGCCATCCCACAAAAAGAAATCATGAAATAATTGTTCATTAAATGCGGATTAGAAGTTGTTTCCCCCCAGCCCTGGTGCGTAGCGACTTCTCACGTCTATAGGTGTTTCTGATAACATTGTGTGTGTGTATGTGTGACTAACTCCTGAGGAGACGGCTAATTTTCTTCTCGTTATTAACTTCCTATCACACTGTGGTTAGTAACGTGCTCATGAGAAGTGAAGCGCCGCGCAGGCCGAGTGCCTGCTGTCCATGCTCACCTAAACGCTAACTTTCTGAACACGTGCAAAATAAGGACTGCACGGCCCTGCCCTTTCGACGTGGAAAGAAAAAGAACAGCTTGCTGAACGGGTCGCATGAGTAAGGCTGGAAAACGAATGAGAAAACAAATATCTGCACGCTTCCGGCTGGAGCTAGAATGGAGAGACACAACTAGGGCTGAGCGATATGGCCTCAAATTAATATCACAATTAACTGATCATTAGACCTTGCTTAAGACTGATGAAGGAATATTTCGTTTGCAGTGTAAATATTCTCAACTCCTTGAGCTAGGGTATTTTCTCAAATGAAAGAATGGATACCTTTGGGATTTAAACACGAATACATAGTAGTAGTATGTTTATGGGGTACATGAATTGACAGAGGGGGGAAACACTTAAAAAAAAAAAAAAAAAAAATTATAAACAGAACTTTCAAACCAATTGACATAACCATCATGGGCAAGTTGACAGAGGATCTGTATGTCTGTTTTAATTCATTTTCGATTAATAGCACACCCCCTAAACATGGGTATCAAAAAGGCACAACGAAGGCCCCGAAAAGTGCCGAGGCGCTGGCTGCAGCCTGACCCAAAACCTGAAGGCTGACCTGAGCTTCTCATCTTTCCAACTGCCCACTCCTCTCTCTCCCTTGCCCCGGTCAGGCATTTCTGAAAAGTTACACCCACGCATGCAGTTTGAAGGCGGCCACCTCCAACCTCAAGGTTTCCATCACTGCAGCAAAGTACGCAATCAGTCAAGCTGGGATTTGCTGCGGCCGCTGGCTCATGGCACATACAGGAAATAGATGAAGACTGATATGTATTGGATAGCATGCTGTCAATATGGCAGTCCGAACTGACCAGGGTGTCTGAAAACATTATGGCATCATAATCCCTAAAGTTACAATTGTGTGTGTGTGTGTTACATATTAACTCAAGCACCAAGGAAAAGGAAGACATACTTCTAGTTGAGTTAATACGTTTATAAAATATGGTGGGGTTAAGAGTCACACACACAGGTTGTGGCAGACTAGACCGAACGAATTCGATTTACAGCTTCGTCCCTTTACTGCCCAGCCCTATACGAAGGGGTTGTGGTTTCAAGGCCCTTAACCCCCAAGGTGCTCTAGGATTGTTGTCCTTGAAATTATGAAACAGAAGTTGCTTTGGATAAGAGCGTCTAATAAAAGCTTATACAGTTCAACATCCATAAGAACTGTAAACATCAGGGGGCTGTGGAAAGTGTATTGCCATTTCTATTTTACCAGAAGGTGTTCTACCCTCAATTGAGGGGGACAGGTCAGGTTAGTTAAGTTACCTCTGTCCCGTCCTCCTGATTTGAGAGCTGCCAGTTCAAGTCCTGGCTCAGTAAAGGTACCGTCCCCAAAGTGCTGCCCTCTGCTCTTACATGGGTGGGTCAAATGCAGAGGTTGCACTTTGTTGTGGTGCACCCGGTGCTTTGCAGTGTATGACAAGAATCTGCAAGGAAATGCTGCAAATGTTTGAGCCTCCTTCTCAAGTGACGGGCACTGATTTACCATGTAACTATACTGTACAGTCTCTTTTGTACCTCTACCTCTAGAGTTTTAATATTTTATGGTCTATGTATATATTTTTTGCTTATTCTATGTCCATTATTCGTATTTAAATAGTGCTCACTCTATGTGCCTTAATTTGTCTTTTTCTACTGTGGAAGCTGGAGCCGCATCGTCGTCTCTCTGTATACGTGTACACAGTAACTTACGTCGAAAGCACAAGATGCATAATTCATGATCTATAAGATAAGACATGCTGACAAATATTCCCTATCAACTTCATTAGAGACTTCAGTTCAGAGTTGCATTATAAATAGATATTTGCAAGGATTTGAACACAGGGAATATCAAGTTAACAACGTAAAATCCACTTTACTCTTCTGTTAATGAGGCCAGTAGACTTGGCCTCTGTACCATATGGCTTCCCTTAACTTTTTCCCTCCTTAAGCACGGCGTTTACTTGTGTACCCCGAGGTCACACTGCCCCTAATTCACGGCTCTCTCATTATGTGCGAGCCTTGGGAATGTTGGCCAAATTCCAACTGTCTACATGTTTAAGAAGGGCACTGAATTATGGACTGTGTGTGGAGGAATCTCTTATAGGCTCAAGTCACGGCAGTCGGCTCATCTTCTTGCCATATACAACTAAACGTTAGAGTTCAGCACTGCAGTTCTGAAGGTGCACGACTCCACCAGATTCACACTATAAACCAGAACTGTAGTTTGAAGTGGTCAAGGTAATTGCCAGGCTGTACCACAGGAAGAAAAAGAAAGGTTATTCCGTTTCCCATAACAAATCTTCAGACCCTTTCATTAAAGTTCTCGTCGTCCCAAAACACCCTCACACAAGCTTGGGATCTCTATGGAGTACAAGGGGAGAGGTGAGGACGTTAATCAGCACTGTGAGTAACATAACAAACGAACTGGGACGTTTCCTGCAGTGAAAATCGCTCGCTGGTGTGGGAGATTTTGGTCGAACGTTAGCATCATGTCCGTATTTTGACTCTCAGACAGTTGCGGATCCCCTGTTATTGTGATGTTTGATAGGTTTTAATTTGCCATAATGAAATAGTGGAAATAAGTATAGAAATGCCTGACTTTTAGTCTGCGATAATTATATTAAAGGGTGTCCAACACCAGTGATGTCAACCTAAAACGAATGAGGTATTGGCTGGTGACCGATACAATAAGTAAAATTAGACTGAGATGGACCTATATGTGTAAAAAAATACATTATTTTACTCAGGTGCATGGTGAAATCTAGGAGATGTTTTTTGTTCATGTAACAGCTCAAGAAACAACCACCATCAAAGCTCTGAACTCTCAAGCATTAAACCCTAGGAAAATATACCTAAAAGACTTCAGTAGGAGTTCCTGTTGCGCACTTGCGTAAGTTTTAGAAGCAATGCAATGCCTACAAAATCCAGTGCAATATCCACAAAGTTGAATCTCAATGGATTACATAAAGTTGGTTATACCAAGAAAAACAAAGACGACTGGCCCCACGCTGGCAGTTGGTGTTTGCTGAAACTGGGACCTCTCTACACTTTAGATAGCACAGTTAGTACTCACCAAATGGCGTTCAAAAACTTGCATAACTAGAACAGGACCCGTCAATAAACATTTTGATACTGCATTTAGGAAGAATTTGGACACAAAATGAATTACAAACGTACGCACGTGTAGTTTTGTTTGAAAGGATTACACCATGACTTTTTTCAGGGTAAAGCTACGTAACATTCACCTTTACACACCTATGCACAAACACAACCTTTTTCCCTTTTAACCCTTCAGCTATGAACAATGTCTGACCTCACATCCTCTACTGGCTTTTTGGGGGGCCCACATGCCCTCTGTAAACACTGGCATAACCACCATTACCATGTGGATGACACGACTGGGCTGAAAAAGGACTGCTGTCCAAACCATATCTGGTCAGCAGTGGTTACGTGGTGAAAAACTAGCCAATGATAAACGGGGCACACGGCGGATGAGAAACGTTCGCGTGGCAGCAGATAGGTGACGGTCTACAACGCCTCACTATAGATAGTGTAACTACAGGGGAAAATGACACGTCGTAGTGTGTGCACAAAGGTGTCATTTTGAGTTGAATTCTGGAGGGGTTGAGGACAATACCCTTTTTGGCAGTGAATAAAAGCTAAATTTAAAAAATAAAATGCATCTATGTAGTACAAACACAAGCCTTATTCACAGAATCAGCTAGCGCTGAAGTTGTTAAATATAAATAGAGCTAATTACTGCAATACATAGCAGGGAAAAACAAGTCTTTTTTTTCGAAATAGTATTCACTCTAGAATATTTGGGCTTAAAGAAATATTTAAAAGAAAAATAGCAACAAAAGCTTAGAAAAATCTTCTCACTCTGAAGACTTGAGCGAAAGTCACCATGTCTTAAGCTTTAACCAAGAACCCCTTGATCAAGGTGGTCGTGATCTAGTGGTAGGATGCTCACCCACTGACAAAGAGGCTGTGGGTTCTACCCTACAGCCTGAACTACCACTATTGAGCCTCTGAGCAAGACCGTTCAGGGAGGCTGTCCATACAATTAGGAAATGACAGTCACTCTGGATGAAAGCAGCTGCTAAACAGCTTAAACGCTAATTATATATCACCCCTCAAACACACCTCTCTTGTAAAATTAGCTCTGGAAAATGGGAAGCAGATAAGTTTTCCTTTTGTGTCAAGCGCTAAAAATATGTCGGATGTGTAGAGGTCTGAAAGACAGAAACTCTATGAACCACAGAAGAGCCTAAACACCCCCATTGAACCCCTCATCAAGGCCAATAACCCCAAGTTGCTCCAGAGAGAAACTGGTGTTGCTCTAGATAAGTGTCTGACAAATGCCATTAATGTAAATGTGTTTGATTGAGTTTGTGTTACCGCTCATTAGGCCTATACGTGCTGCAACGTGGCTACTGCGCATGTGCACATGGCCACAACGGAGCGGAACCGATACATCGCGCCGCCCTAAGTTCCTACAGTGCTATCAGATCTGCAAGTTATTGATCTGCTTCTATGCCCTGTGATCCTCATACTCCAGCCTCACTTATGATCAGGCGCACTAGGAGTTTTTGGATCATGCATTAAAAGAGTTTCAGTTTAAATCACCACATTCGACAGTCTCGATCTCCAGCAGTTTTTTTTTTTTTCCACTCGCAGCCCGAACCGGGTTTTTTTTTTATTAGATGGAGGCGTCGTCAGGCTTCTGCAGCCGAAGAAAGCTGCTCTTTTTTGGGCTGACTTTCGCCCGACAGCCGGAAAAATGTGACACGTAAAATAAGCATTCAAGAGCTTTTAAACACTAACAATTACACACTCTCTAAAGCACGTCGAGTACTCTGTTGTGGAGAATTTAGACACGACACAACGTCGACCGGGCGCTAGCGAGCTAAGCTAGGCTGCTAACCTGGTTAGCTCGTTTCGAACTTTATTTAGAAAGCAACATTACAGGCCCACAAAAGTCCGGCTGCATTCGAGCTAATTTGCAGAGTAAAGGCCCGAGGAGCGAGAGTTTACTGCTCATTGCCGGCGCTACAAAAACACTTCCACGAAGTCATAAAACCCACACCGCGAATGTCACTCATCGAATTAAAAAAAAGGCGTTTTCCGCCATGCTAACCAGCTAGCTGCACAGTTTGAGGAATCCACTGCGATCTCGAATTCTGACCGCACCAAACGCTCGTTTAAAGCGCCGCTAAATATCGCCAAAGAAGCGACACACTCCGACTCGCCAAAACGCGATAGACGGAGCAGGGGACGCCGAGAGCCGCAACGCCGCCGCGTCGAGAGAAAACCGCGACAAGTGTTGCGCCGCCATCGCGTCACTTCGTCCGTCAACTTTTTTCCACTCGCGGAGCCTCGGGACGGTCTTACCGCAAATAATTCGCCAAATTACTTACGCATTTAGAGGATTCTGAATGACAGCCGCCATTTTGCCACACTGTAACGGAATAGCAGCAGAGACAAGTCTCGCAGTTCTGAGGGAGAGCACGGTGGCGACAGCCAATCAGGACGCGGCGTGAGAATCCCGACCAATCCGTGACCTGTATGTGTGGAAAGGGGCGTGTCCATGGACTGAACTGTCAGACAAAAAAAACGCCTATTTCTGAAAGGTATTTTAAAGGGATTCCTTTGTGTAGAGAAGTGGGCTAATTGTGGGAAATAAATGAGTGATTAATCTCTAAAACGTGCTTTTAAAGTCTTTAATTATATTAACTCTAAAGAATCTAGCATATAGCACCTCAACTAGATCAATAAAGTCCTTATTAAAAATTATTTAAAAACTAGCCAAGGGCGTTTCATGCATTTTCTCTCGCCCGATTTTTAAAACTTTTACTAAATATGTTCATTGTAATAAAACAGAACCTAAACCAATTACTAACGACACCAGAATGAGTAATCAGTTTTAAACAAAAATTAATAGACATTGATTATCTTTTATCAGCCCCTAATCTACGTTTTGGGGACTCAAGGTTACAGTATTTTTATTAACTTGCAGCCACGTTTTTCTAATATTCTTTGTAATGCATGTAGCATTAAATATTCCTAATAACTGCATGTATATAAATTAACTAACTTATTAATCCATGTAATTAAAAACACACGGCTTCTACTAAACATTTAACTATAATAATGCAGGGATATGGAGGTTCGCTGCTAGTCTGATATGTATTGTATATGAGAACACGGATAGCACATTTCAATATTTATAACAAATTTAGATCTATAAATCAACTCTAAATTGTTAATTTACTCATAAGTAATAAATTGACCCCACAAAACATGTGAACATACTGTTACAATGAGATGAAGGCTACAAGAGCATGTAAGTATAAACTCAATTACTGACCAGTTATTTTTGGTACAACAGCAACTTGGATGTATTCAGAAGCAGAATAGAATGTTGCAATGTTGGAAATTAGAGACGATAAAATAAAGCTTAAAAAGGATGGTGGTGCAAATCCAGAGGTTGTAGCTTCAAATCCAGCTGAATCATACTGTCAGAACTACCACTATTCGAGCCCCTGAGAAAGGCCCTTTAGCCCAAGTTGGTCCAGGTAGACTGTCCCTCTAATTTGGACACAAATAGATGAGGATAAAATGCTTCTATAAGAGTTAAGTGCTCAAATTTTACTCTAGAAATGATTTTCTCCTCCAGGTAAAACTGCTTGGAAAATAGCTCCTAGTTGAAAATTGTCTCATCCATTTGGCAAACTTGTGTGAGCCCATGATGCGGAAAATGATTCTGTACAAGAAAATCTACTTCTATTCCTAACTGATAAAGATGTCTCTCAAAACACGTGTTCATGTTAGTTATTAGCACCGACTTCTGTTTCAGTTTTCGGTCCGTTTTCTCAGTTTCAGTTCACAAGTCAGCATTAGTTCAATAAACATTCAACAACCTCTTGATTGTCATGGTTCTTCTGATCCCATTCTTACCAGACATCACAAGGACATAATAACTAATGTTACTTTATGGCATTTCCCTCCAATGTAAAATGTATGCAATGCATATCTACAAAGCTCACCATTATGTCTTCAGACCTATTTACTTCTAAACCTTACCTTGACTCTGTGACAGATCTTTACGTACTGTAAAAGTCTGTTTTTGCCACGTGTCACTCCTGTGAGTCTATTAACACCACCAATAAACTGTCCAAAATATTTTAATGGAATAAATGTCTTTACATGTCAAAATTTCAGGGAAGTATGACATGCTACAGCACATGAATGTTTCCAAAATGAAAGAGAATGAGGGTAGATGCGGACAAAAAGTCAAATTAACAGACAGAGCAACACCATCAAGGTAAAACCACCAAGGGATAATGTGACCTGCGTCTCATCATTACACACAATATCAAAAAAGGGTTATTCTCAGTGAAAAAGTAATTATAATCTTTTTAAGTGATCACTGGGTTAAAGATGAAAAAAATCAATCATATTTAGTTTATAATCTTAGAAAATGCCAGTTGTGGCAGTTAATGCAATTAATGGTGCTTCCTGTAATGCACTTCATGTAGCCTTTTCACCAACAGATGGCAATGTGTACACATAATGAAAAAGAATGAAAGATAATCAAAAACAAGCTTGCGGTTCATTTACAATAAGCTACACAGAGCTCACTTTGTGAAGTCTCCCTTTGTCTGTACATCCCACAGTGGTTGTAATATACCTGAAAATGACTGTATCCAACAATAAATATATTTTTAAAATAGGATTTCTATTTTTTTGTGGCAATTGTACAAGGGACTGAGATTAATTCTTGGTAAGTTATACACAGCTTGCTATAAATATTCACCCTATGGCACAAATAGGTTTTCCAGTAACATTCCATTTTACATGAAACAGCACAGATAATATACAGTATGTCATTTTCTGCATAAGGTTATGGATTCATTTTTTTAAATGGTCAAAAGGTTAATTCACTCTCAATGGTACCTTTGGCAATAAAGGTTTTTTAATCTCAACATATACACAAACAAGGGAACTTTCTTAGACATTCTATGCATATTTAGATTTTTTTTTAGTAATAATTATATCCATAGAAATAAACTGCAAGAACATTAAACCTTCTCATTAGCAGACCACCCTATAGTCCACTACATAAAAGTAAATGCATGTACCTTTGTGTAACATACATAAGAATAATACAATATTGACGTGTCTTTAACAGATCATTTTAATCTTCAAATGATCCAAATTATCTCCAAACCAGCCTGTAAACAAAACAAAAAATGTAATTATGAGGTTGCATTTCCCCTGCCATTTCTCAAAAATTTTGTCAGCAGTGGAAACTATATAGAACAGAAGAACACACAGGACTCCTTCCTAGATTTTGCCACTAAAGGTGTCAAAGTGGCAGGTCTATCAGAGAAAAAAACATTTTGGAACATCCGCTTGAGATGCGAACAACAGAGAGACACGAAACAACATATCCCGACAAAACAGTAGTCCTTCAGACAGGAAGGGACAGAGTGTCTCGATCCAGTCAGATCCAGAGACTAGAAGTCAGATGCATGCATGGAAACCAAACCCAACAAGAACACATGCAGGCCTCTGGTCATGACTCAGCATATTTTAGGTCATATGGAAACGCATAGACTGAATCATAGAGTGGCTATGACACTGGACAATCAGAGAAGATTAGTTCATGTCAATGGTGTTGAAAACCCACTCTGTAAATTTCTTGAGTTTGGCCGAAGCAGTGTGAGATTCTTCCTGAAGCCGATGATTGTCTGCTCTCAAACTCTGGATCTGGACCTGCAAGGAGGCCTTGGCGTCCTTCTCCTGATGGAGGAAAATTGAGACTGGGTAAAAACTTTTGGCTTTCCCTACTGATTGATTACTACAACAAACAAAAAATATCCCAATATTATCAAGAATATAAGTTAACACAAGAGTCAAAAAGTGTTTTGTTAAATAGCATTTTGCTATTTTAACAGCATGTAACAATTCTGGTCTGTACAACAGCAAATTGAAATTAAGGAAGAAATAACATAAAAACTATTTTAAGTCCATAACATTCTATAACAATTGCATTAAAGCACTTGGTAGTGCATCGGTTGGGGAGTTGGGCCGTGATCGGAGGGTTGCCAGTAAAGGTTAAGGTAGCACCAAGGTGCTCGTGAACAAGGTACCATCCCCAAGCACTGCTCCTTCACGGATGGGTCAAATGGAGAGTTATATCTATCATATCTCTAACAATTCCCAGAACCAGACTTCATGTGAAAGCACTTGTTAAAAGTTGCATGTGTTCACACTTGCAGTGTTATTATTAACATCAAGAAAAATGACCATCAGTTAGTGTTTGCAATAACGGCGAAAGCAATATTGCAACATCCCGTAGTTGTGCAATGGTCAATGAAAATAAGCATAAGAAATCAGAGAAGATTTGTTCCAGAGAAGCTTAAGGGATAATGCACAGGGGCATTTTATTAACCCTTGGTGCTTCTCATTCTGGATTAGTCTGCAGTTAAATGGCAGGACGTGGTTCTGCCGTATAATAAGAAAAAGGATGCAGATAGTAGAGACATTATAGAAGAAGGGATGCCTCTAAACTCTAGACTACTCTATATACTATATATTCAAAACAGCACAGCCTTGGTGCAGCCAAAGCAGTAACTTTCATTGTCTCCTAACTTAAGTTAGACACCAAAATCCAAATTACCAAGCTGGCACCCATTTTTATGTTATTTTGTGACTTGATTTAACGGTGCAGGACTCCAGCCCTCTGTGACTACAACTGTATATCTGATTACCTGTTACAAGTCCCAAAACTTGTGCTGCATAACATTTACAAAAATGCCCTGTGATTTTAGCATTTGCAGTTACAAAAATGCTCTGTGATTTCAGCACTGTAACTTCAAGGACTACGTGCAGAAGAAATGCCATAATCTCTTTACCTTCTTCAGATCTTCCTGCAGTAGTTTCACCATAGATTCCAGCTGACTGACCTTCCCAATCAGACTAGCAGGACTCTCTCTGTGCAGGAGGATAAAACAGATTTACATTCATAGCATTTAGCAGATGCTCTTATCCAGAGCGACTTCCATTTCCTAATTAATTACAGGGACTGTCTCTCTGGAGCAAATTGGGTTTAGGGGTCTTGCACAGGGACCAAGTGGCGGTCATGCTGGAGGTAGGATTTGAACCCACAACCTTGTGGTCCTGAAGCGAGCATCCTACCACTAACCCACCACTTCCCAAAATGAACAGAAAAGCTGAGTCCTACCAACTAGACTTCAAAATGTTACTAATTGCAAAGAAATCTTTAGATTTACATAGTGATGAATACTATAAGCGTTTTAAAATGACCCAACTACTATTCACAAATGTGTCAAAATACCAAATAAAAAAAATCTTGAAAAATCTTCTGGACTACATATTTCATGTATATTCAGGTCTACATATTTAAATCTACAATGAGATTGAATATTCTTAAAATATAAAACAATGAGTTTCTGGCAATAATCGATAATGACACAGCATGATGGTGTGAGAAACGCACAACAAAGGAGTGAATATAAGGTATGAAGTAGTTATATACCCTGGTGAGACGTGCTGTTGAGTGGTGGTCTGTAGCTCGGATTTCTGGGAGCCGGACGTGAGCGTCTCTGAAGTGGAACCAACATCTTTGGTTGCCAATAGTGTTGCCCTTTGAACTATAGACATGACCAGACAGATGAAAAACAAAACTTCAGACCCTGGCGCAGTTCTTTGAGAGCACTCAGACTGAGAAACCCTTGGTATTATATCCAGGGTTCTAAAACCACATTCAAGAGGGGCAAATGGTATTTTGTCTCCATGCTAAAAACTCATGGAAGCTACATGGAAATGAATGATGACAGTATTTCAGAAACAGGGTTATCAAAGGACGATATGATTTTCATTCTATAATATTCTATAACATCATGTAAGGAACATCAAGATACTGCCATGTTTATCATATACAGTATATTTCATGTGCTACACTGTCAAATGTTCTTAAAGATGTCTGAGCATATGCAATAAACGTCAGCCTACTTCAAACAAGATTAATTTATTTCCTAAAAGGTTAGGATAATTACATATTTCTCAATACATTTTTGATCCAAAAACTTAGGCATAAATGCTGAAAATGAATTTCTCAGGCAAATTTATTGTATATTTAAAAGGTTCTTGTGTTGATCATCTTCCTTGTGTTCCATAATTTTCAGTCAACTATAATAATAGTGCGTTTGGCTAATGCATTATATTTACTAAGCTTCCATAACATTTTTTTTTAAATCCTGGATGTTAACTTGGTCAAAGTTGGCCATGATTACCTTCAAAAGCCTTGGCTGCATCCACCAGGTCGGACCAGTCGAGTCCACTGTCTGCACTGGCATCCGGCAGGGGGATGAGGCCGGGGTCCTGCAGGGGCTGTCTGCGTGGTGCCTGCTCAAAAACACTGCCCTCCATAGTAGTGAGGTCTCCTGGAGACAGAGGCAAATACATCAGTCCATAAGAGGAGTCCAAATACTCACAACATTACAACATACTGTATTTAAAATGGTACTTAACGTCAAATGCTAATATTTCTCTTTGAGCCATCTTGGGGTAGTTGGTAGTATTGCGGTTAGGGAGTTGACCCCGTGATCGGAAGCTCGCCGGTTCAAGTCCTGGACCGATAAAGGTACTACTGAGATACACATGAGCGAGCAAAGTACTGTCCCCAAGCACTGCTGCCTGGGCTCTGTGGAAAAAGCGGCCCACTGCTCGTTTACGGATGGGTCAAATGCAGGGGTCAATTTTTTCGTTGTGGTGCACTGTGCGCTGTGCGACAATGAATTTGGAATTTGGTACCACTGGTGACATATCTTTTTCTTTTGCATTTTCATACGGTAGTATTTAGGCCTAGGCGAGATGCATGAAGTTACAGTACATGCTTTTTGAAAGGCGGCTCCGAAATGACAACCTCTTGGTATTCCTATAGACACACTAGGGGAAAAAAAGCATTAGTTGAACAGAAGATCAGTGGTTTAAACATCTCGTTCTTGGAATCATTCATCTCACCGTCCTAATCTCATGCCAGTCCTGTGATTACAGATGTTTATGACCAAATTTCAGGTTCCAAGTCAATAACAAGGCAAGTTCTTCAACTTAAGCAAAGCTGTGACTGAGACAGGCATTTACAGCGGTTATGGGAACAGTTTCTATGTCGTCTTAATAAACTCGCTTGGCTTGAAGAACCTGCCTTATCATCAACTGCGAAATCCTCATATGACCTAGTCTTGGGGGTTCTTTAGCATACTATATGATTATTATGATGTGACAGATAGCGATACCTTTTAGCCCTTCGGCGTTAGAGCTGCAGATATCAATTCTTTCTCTCTATTAATCCACTGTGGTGCACTCTTGGCAGCTGTGAGATGGAGTCAGAGGACGGGGTAAACCTTGGCAATGAGGAAAGCAAGAATGTGTGGCCGTGAAATTACTTGAAAAAATGAAAGTGAAAATGAGTGATCTACCACAGCACAGCACAGCGCACAGTGCACCACAACGAAATGTGACCTCTGCATCTGACCCATCCGTGGAGGTGCAGTGGGCAGCTAACATGGGAGAGCAGTGCTTGGGGACGGTTCCTTGCTAATTAGTACCTCAGTAGCACCTTTACCGACCGTGTGGTGAACTTGCGTAGCTTAAAAAGCTACCGTTTAAAAGTAGGTTCCCCCCCACACTGTTCCTTTGCCTCACCTAGAGACTTGGCCCCCTGTGCGTAGGAGGACTGGCGCAGGGGCCCGCCGTGTGCGGTGGGCGAGCGAGGCATGGTTGAGCGTCCAAACAAAGCGTCGCCCTGCATCCCGGACAGGGACTCCCTCTGCCCACTGAAGATACTCTCGTCAGAGAAGGTCCTCTGCAGGGAGCGGGAAAATGGCGTGGATGCAGAGAACGATGGCTGAAGAACAGAAAACAAGATTCAGACCGTTAAAATTTCATGCAGTATTTAGTTCTGACCACGTTTGTGGTAGACCTGCCATTTTAACCAAGCACCTCAGGAAGGACTTTTGGGAAAATAACGTAAGAACACCAAACATGAAAGGGGGCACATAGAGAATAAAAGCCAGTGGGGAACAAATGAGGCATGGCCAGGTTTCCGGTTTCAAAGGTTTGAAGGCATGGTTTCAAAACCACTCTACTTTTCCATCATATCGTTCCTGGAGTACGAGCTACTTTTTATGACTCAACCAAGACAAAGTGTAGGAATCTCTCAGGTTGAGCCTAGTGTAAAGTAAAGCCTTGTTCACACTGCACCATTTTAAAGCTGGTTTTGAGATGCAGATAAAAGTCAGGCGCAACTTGATTGGTGATCAGCAGTCACTATGGCTTAGTCCTATTTCACCCCTAGGCCCCTACCCCTTAGCACTTGGCCCTTGCCGTGGAGTGGTGAATTTTACGTAAGCAGATGTTTTTGCTGCATGTTCAACATGCATCTTAATTACCTTAATAATTATTATTTCCATTTCCAAGTGGTCAAACTATACACACCTGTTGTTTTAATTTTATTCTTCTCATTCTTTCTTAACAGAGAAATTACATACATTTGCATGTCTCTTTCAGTTCCGCAGTTATGCTGCTGATAGTTTTTCGCAAGGCATTGTGGGAAACATTTCCCACCCCTCCGTTTGGAGTGAGCCTCCCCATCCCCCTACCTCTTGGTCTAAATGGGAAATGGGACACCATACCCCTACAGGTGAATGCACAAAACAGAGGGGTATGGCTAAGGGGTAGGGTCAAAGGGTGAAATGGGTCAATGCTACAAAGACGCAATCAAACAAGCTTGCTGACTAGGGTGATGGTGGTCTAGTGGCTAGGATACTTGCCACTGGACCAAGAGGTCATGACTTCGAAACCTTCCTCCAGCTTTAACCCCAAATAGCTTTCAGGGAAACAGTCCCTGAAATTAGGAAACGGAAGTCGCTCTGGATAAGAGCGTCTGCTAAATGCTGTAAAAGTAAACGTAGTCGCTTACTCTGACCAGATATCTAGTGAGCTACAGCCAGTGAGAGCGCAGGAAAAAGCCGACATACCTCAACACAGCTTTCTTTTCACGTTTTTTCATAACAAATCATTGTATAAACAAGTCTTAAAACGGCTTTTTCTTAGACGCCGCTTTCTATTTCAATTTTACCCGTAGTTCTCAAGACAGAATGCTGTTTTGTAGACGACTCAAAGTCAAGGTCAAAGTAAACTTTGTCATCTCTGCTATATAATGTACAAGTTTACAGAGAGACGAGACGCCGTGGCTCCAGCTTTCACGGTGCAAACAAAAAAAAACAAGGAACAAAGAACAAATAAGGCACATAAGGCTTTGTGGTGTGAACAGTAAGAGCGAGTCGACCACTTTTAGAATCAAGTAGTGTGAACTAAGCATTAAGGCTTTGCATTTATTTTGGTTTTGTTTAGTAGAATAAATTTTTGCTTTATTTTTACTTGATTATTTATCATTTTTAACTAACACATTTTTTTAAATCAACAAATTTACAAATGTTCCAAATTGTTAAAAGATAAAATAGTTTACGTTCAATGGAAAAAAAACTGGTTTCTTTTTAGGAAGACATTTCACAACAACATTTTAGAGCTGTAATCGCAATACCGCAGTACTGCGATATTTTTGGTTAAGGTTACCATACCATCTCATACTGGCTTACACCCAAAACTGCTAATGTGGAAAACGACGAACGAGAGCCAACGCAGCAAGAAGCCCACCCTTGAGTTAGCGTTTTTGTGTGGTGTCGCTTTCATAGTAACGCTGCTGTTTTCTATGCTCTATCATTCAAAGACACCAGAGCGTTAGTCCGTGTGCACCTTGGCTTTGTTGCTAACAGGAGGTGGGCTGTCCAGGGCGATGAGCTTCTTGAGGTCCTCCTCCACGGTGGATTTGGGAACGTGCTGAGGGGACTGGGTCACTCTCATGGTGGCCCTCAGCTGGGGTTGTCCGCCCAAATGCCCGTCGCTCTGATGCCGCCTATACAGGAAAAAACAGCACGCAAGTTTAAAATTATAGCATGCCTAGTTTTAAAAAGTGTACAAGTGGCTTCTAGTTTTGTCACAATGCTATGTTACAGAATTTAGGACAACGATCTCACTATCTGCTGCAATATAATTTCCCTTCAATTTCACAACAGCTACTAAAATATAATGTTTTTACTCCTGAGCTTAACCAGATATTGAAATGAAAAATAATTTTTAACAGAAACTGACTTCCTGTTCAATATAAAGTGCTGACCTTGCTTGGTAAGGGATGTTATATGTATGATGTCTGATCAATTTTTTCATTATGGATCAATGCTATGGGCCAGGGCTGTATGTTAAGACAAAATAAATTGGATAACGGGGGGCATGGTGGCGCAGTGGTTAGCGCCACAGCGAGAAGGTCCTGGGTTCGATCCCTGGATCGGCCATAGGGCCTTTTCTGTGTGGAGTTTGCATGCTCTTCCCGGGTGCGTGGGTTTCCTCCGGGTGCTCTGGTTTCCTCCCATAGTCCAAAAGCATGTACTATAGGTTAATTGGAGACTCTAAATTGGCCCCGTAAGGTGTGAATGTCATTGTGTGAGTGTGTGTGTGTGTGTGCCCTGCGGTGTGTTGACGCCTGCCCAGGGTTGGTCCCCACCTTGCGCCAGTAGTCCCCATGATAGGCTCCGGTCCCGTCGTGACCCCAGTTGGGATTAAGCGGTTCGGATAATGAATAAATTAATATCAGATAACGAAATGGAAACGTCTATCGTTTGATAATATACTCTATCGTTTATTCCGTGGTGCCGTAAAATGCACTGTTTACATGCTTTGGATGGGGGGTTTGCAGTAGTCACCACGGTGCCATGTGGATGTAGACACAGAGAATACTACGACCTTATGCTTGTGCCTAAATTCTGAGGGTGCAATGGACTTCCACAAGCAAAATCTAGTGTCACGTTCAACTCCGCCTACACGCTCACTCAAAACACTCCGTGCACCGTAAAAATGCCGCCGTTTAGTCATTATACCGCGTAAAAAGCTTCGTTTGACCACGTCGCTAGACAAAAAGTGACGTTTTCAACTGTGTAAAAAGCACCGAAACATAACAGGGCCGCAAAAACGAGAAAAAGAATACTGGCAATTTTCAAATTTTACGGCATAAAAAAATAGGCGAATTGTGGCATCTTTAGTGTTCCATATGAGCCAGAGTTGAGTGTTTCTGCATATGAACTTGGAATCATATTAATGACCTTATTGGAGACAAAATAAGTTGATCGACTTAAAACGGTACGTAACGGTAGGGTGTTCGCCCCGTGATCAGAAGGTCGCAGGTTCGAATCCAGGGCTGGTAAAGTTACCACTGAGGTACTCATGAGCAAGGTACCGTCCCCAAGCACTGCCACTGGCGCTGTTCTTTGTTAGCTGCCCACTGCCTTCCACGGATGGGTTAAATGTGACCCTCCACGGCAAAACCAGTCGCAAATTTTCAAAATTGAGTTATGTTTTCATGAAAGGCAATCAAGCTTCAAAACGATACCTATCAATGAATCGACGGTTATATGACTGAGATATCAACATTCAAAGGAGTCGGGTTTCTCCTGTCACGCCAAGGAGAAACGGAGAAATCTGCCTTTTGGTTGACTATCGCCAGAAGCACTCGCCAGACGCTTGCGCGTCGCGTTACGCTTATTTACGTAGCCTACGCTTTATCTACAGCCACACGGATAGCCTACTCATGCTAGGGTTAACTGAACTCGGGAGACGGAGATGGATTCCGGAGAAATATCTTCACGCTTAGTCAACCAGTGGATTTACCGTGGAATATTGAAGTAGAGCGTCAAACAGAAACTTTAACAGATTCTGCTGGAATTGAATTCTCACCTCAAGAAAGTCACGTTTTAGGATGGAAAGGGTAAGTTTTTCAGCCAAATTTATTCACAAATAGCAGTATAGACCTTCCACTGTTTCAACACACTAAAACAAAATCCAAAATTTTACCCCAACATAAACGCTCGTTTTTCTCGGAAACCTCCGTTGCGACAAGCGACTGGTTTCGCCGTGGAGGGTCACAAATGCAGAGGTCACCTTTCGTTGTGGCGCACTGTGTGCTGTGCTGTGGTGTGTTCACAATGACAAACAATCACTCACTTTCACTCACTTTTCCAAGCCTGTGATTGGCTGGTTTTTGGCACATTACTACAGCTGTACAAACTGAGGTAATACTTCCTTCCTGCTTCCCCGTGATTCATAAAGGACTAGTCTGAACCCCTTGCACTTTTCGGGATTCCCCTTCCCTATGACACCTGATATAAATCATCAGGTAATTATTGGGACCTTGACATAAAAACAGCAGATGTTCCATGTCTAGAAGCAGAGCTGTACAGGGAGTTTCCCCCGATGTCTCATAGGGAATCAGTGATACACATCTTTTTGGAACTGAGACTTACTTGCGAGCGTTCCCACTGAACTCGACGGGGTTGATGGTGCTCCCCGGTTTCTTCCAGCCGATGAGGTACTTGCTGGTGGCCCCCTGCCGAGGGTAGAAGCTTTTGGGCCCAGGAGAAAGAGGTGGATGGGTCGGGGAGGAGGCCAAGGCATTCGAGTCTTCAGGAGCAGAGCTCAGGGGACTGGCAGAGCGAACTGAGCTTAGAGTGCTGAGAAAGAGGGAAGGGGAGAGAGCGAGCGAGAGAGAGAGAGAGGGAGGAAGGAAAGGCAGAGAGAATGACAGAGAGAAAGAAAAAGGGAGGGAGGGAGAAAGAGAGAGAGAGAGAGAGAGAGAGAGAGGGGCATAGGAAGGGAGAGACGGCGCGAGAGAGGGACACAGTCAGAGGGACGGAGGGAGGGAAGGACAGAAAGAAAGTGGAAGGGAGAGAGAGAAAGAAAGAAGGCCGGAAGGAGAGAAAGAGAGAGTGAGGTAGGGAAAGAGAAAGATGGGGTAAGGGGAGGAAGGGAGAGACGGCCCGAGAGAGGGACACAGTCAGAGGGACAGAGGGAGGGAAGGACAGAAAGAAAGTGGAAGGGAGACAGAGAAAGAAAGAAGGCCGGAAGGAGAGAAAGAGAAAGGGGGAGTGAGGTAGGGAAAGAGAAAGATGGGGTGAGGGGAGGAAGGAAGAGACGGCCCGAGAGAGGGACACAGTCAGAGGGACGGAGGGAGGGAGGGAAGGACAGAAAGAAAGTGGAAGGGAGAGAGAGAAAGAAAGAAGGCCGGAAGGAGAGAAAGAGGGAGTGAGGTAGGGAAAGAGAAAGATGGGGTGAGGGGAGGAAGGGAGAGACGGCCCGAGAGGGGGACACAGTCAGAGGGACGGAGGGAGGGAAGGACAGAAAGAAAGTGGAAGGGAGACAGAGAAAGAAAGAAGGCCGGAAGGAGAGAAAGAGAAAGAGAAAGAGGGAGTGAGGCAGGGAAAGAGAAAGATGGGGTGAGGGGAGGAAGGGAGAGACGGCCCGAGAGAGGGAGGGAGGGAGGTAGAGAGGGAAAGAAAGAAAGAAAGTGGAAGGGAGAGAGAGAAAAAGAAAAAGGGACGGAGGAAGGAAGAGAAAGTGGGAGTGAGGTCGAGAAAGAGGGGGTGAAGGGAGGAAGAGGGAGATGGTCCGAGAGAGGGATACAGTCAGAGAGAGGGATTGAGGGAGGGAAGAAGAAAGAGAGGGATGGAGGAAGGGAGGGAGAGATTGAGGATTTGTACTCAAGTCATATTACTCATTTATCACATTTGGAACATACCAAGATATATTGAGTGTGTTTGATATATCGCCCACCACTAGCTCCAGTCAACAGACAAGATCATTTTAAATACTACAAAGATCCGCAAAATATTGCTAAATTAATTTAGTGGCAGGTCTAAGTCATCTCCTTCAAGACAAAATGCAAATGTACACACACACACACACACACACACCAGGGGCCCGCAAAAGTATGCGTTGGTGAGGCGCGTCAGTAGAGACGTGCCCCCGCACCACAAAAGGAATTAAAGATCAGTGTTCGGAGTGGGAGTGTGTCTTCTGAACCTCACCCACAAACAATGCTTTAAAAACAAAAAAACATGAAAGCCAATCCGGCTCTGTGGGTTCCGTCAAAGAGTGCAGCTGTTTTCTCAGCTGACATAAGATGAAAGTCACATCCAGCACAGCTACTGAGGTCAGTGGGGTTCGTGGCTTTCAGAAGATGAGATCGACTCATGCGCTGCATTCCTGAGCAGTTTGTGAGCTCTCATCTCTCTCTCTCTCTCTCTCGCGTTCTCCCTTCTCCCTCATTCCGAAAAGAAGGAAGCAGGCACATCCTGCCTAGAACAAGCTAGTGCTTGTTGAGCTTAAAAAATGTCATAACCACAGCACCACTTCATTTGGAGAGGATAAGAATTTCAGTTTTGAAAAGAAATCTGTTGAAAACACACCAACTGTTTAACAGTTCAAGGTGCTTTTTTAAACTGTTAAAAGTGCACACTAAAGGCCTTAAAGATTGTTTGGTATGGAAATTGTTTTGTATGTTTTGTGCTATGGAAACCTCTTGTAAATGTCCATATTTTTCTTTATTATCTTTATTATTATTATAGGTAATTCTATATTTTTTCCCCTACAAAACAGATTGTGCAGCCTAAACCGTAAGTCACAGAAAGTAGGAAAAGTGTGCATCTCGGCATTAGGGGTGTCGAAATTAATCGCATAATCGATACATCGCGATGAAGACGTGGCCGACTCTGCATCGATGCAATGGCAGATCATAATACTTTATAATGGAGGTTTTCAACTGCCAGTCTGCCCCCTAGGGGTCTGTGGCAGCATTGCAGGTGGTCCGTGACTGCAATCCAGTTACACTACTGAAATCACTTTTTAAAAATTATCCGTTTTTCATTTTCAACACATTTCCAGATGACCCGGGCATCTTTATGAGTAATTAATTTAAAGCAAACAAAAAAATTCCCTCCCACACCCGTGCCTGGGACAGAAGCAGTTAAAAACCCCTGAATTATATCATGACGTACGTAATAAAACTGTATGTTATAAAATTTTATTTTATTACATATTTAACATTGTCATATGATTAAATATGTATATATACATATAAAAGCAGGTTAAATCTGACAAATTACTAGGTGCTCTGTCATTCATACGTATGACAGTCAGGGAGGATAGAGATTGTAAATGTGTGGTGGGAAAAAGTGCCTTCAAAGCTGTACCTGGAATGAGAAGCCGCATCACTGAGAGGATGGGAGCCGGCCTCTGGAGCTGGAGAACTTTTCGTCTGGTTTTCACAGTTGTCCTTTGAAGGCAGAGACTCTGCGCCTGGAGTGGAGGCAGAGGCTTCTGGGTCTGCATTTTCGGAGGAGGAAGCCTCGACCCAATGAGCGGAGGCTTTCTCTTTGGGCTTGGTGATGACGTTGACCGGAGCAGGGTCCAGATTCCTAGACAAGGGCGCGTAGGGCGAGGTGTCGACGGCGTCGGCTGAAGTTGCCTGTAGGTACGCCAGCGAGAGGCCGTTGAAGTCTGAGTCCGGCTGAGGTGTGGGTCTGCCGCCCATTTCGTACCACTGCTCCTTACCAAAGGATGGGGGCACGTCAGTCTAGGGGCGAAGAACAGAAGAGACAGATTTCGAATAAAACTCACCGATTTGAAAATAAAGACTGGTGTGTGTGCAGACTACACACTCACCCTGGTGTTCACAATGGAGCACAATGCAGGGTTTTGGTCTTTGTGGTGCTGTTGTTGATCGATGCTCGTCAAGACCGGCTTTGGTTTCATTAAAGGTGGGTCTAAAACACAAAAGATGAATTATCGAATTAACATATTTTCTTCAGAACGTGTAATAAACATCTTGGAGTTGATAAAAGAGATTATAAATTGTTTCGGGAGACAACTTCCCAGACTGTGACTAAGCTTTTGCCTAGGCCAGCTTTGGGTTTCAACGGTAAATCTCCACTGATACTAAAATTTAGACTTGGCTTAATTCACTTTCAAGAAACTAGCCCTGTGAGTTTAGTTTTAACTGGTTAACAACCAGACTGGAAAGACCCTAAACAATGTGTGGGTCTATAAGTAAGTCCATAAAATTAAAATTAGCCTAAACCAAGAAAAGTTAATCACATTTTAGAAAACTAATGCTTTCAACTTTAGAGATTTCTTTGAAGAAGTTTGCCGAGACGTTTCTACCTACTACACCGTAAAAGAGCAAATGTTCCAAGTGTTGCGAATAACGCTAAGTATCATAATGAAAAGGGCCAGTAAACTGCCCAGAAATTACCCAAAGTGGGTTTGATGGGAACATCTGCCAGTGCTCCTGCTTTACCTGATGGCGTCCTGTCTGCGCTCCGGCTGGACCCCTCTCCCTCCACCACACGGGCCCAGCTGGGCGGCAGCCGCACACCGTCTTTCAGAGTAGCCCGTTCAGCCACCAGTGGGGAGCCACGGTTGGCATTAAACCTACAGCCGATGAAAACAAAACGATTCCGAGAGGTCTGGTGAGCACTAAGGTCATAGAGTTCGTCGCCTATTGGTTTTTTAGCATTAAGCTGGATTTGTTTTCCACTCTTATTAATAACATTTGATGCGTTCACAGATTCTGCCACACGTCAGATTCTGCCAGTCATTTTAAGTCACAAGTTTGGCAACCAATAATACATCAATAATACAGTGGGCTTATGTTTTTGTTTTTATCTTTTTCTTACATTTGTTCTTTAAAAAGTTTAAATACTTAAATGGTATTATATTATACAGTACAGAATGTCAGAATCTTTGCAAAAACTGAGTGGGGTTTAAGAACAAAGTTCTTGTTAATAACAGACCCAGTGTTTTCATGTATTCCATTTTTTTAAAGGTTTAGAGGTGAATCCATACACAAGAACAAAAAAGGATTCAGATACATTATGTAGCTTTGCAGATTAATTCATGTTTAATGTGAATTTAAGTGAGTGATTGTCATTGTGAACACACCACAGCACATCACAGTGCACCACAATGAAATTTGACTCATCCATGAAGGAGCAGTGGGCAGCTTTTTGGCAACGCCTGGGGAGCAGTGCTTGGGGACGGTACTTTGCTCATGAGTACCTCAGTGTTACCTTCACCGGTCCTGGACTTCAACCAGGGACCTTCTGATCACAGGGCCAACTCACTAATCGTTACGCTACCAACTGGCCCGATGTGAAGCCACTAATGGATTTTACTCTGTTAGAATAACAGCATGACAATATTATGTATTTCAATTGTCATATATATGCTGACATACTACAGTGCAAAACAAGGAGGAGATTATATACACACACACACACACACACACAGTATTCATTCATTCATTCATTATCTGAACCACTTAATCACTGTAGGGGTCGAGAGGACCTGAGACAGGAGAGACCAGAGGCAGGGACCAACCCTGGGAGGGCGCCAACACTCCAAAGGGTGCACACACACACACACACACACACACAGCCCTACAGAACAATTTAGAATCAACAATCAACCTAAACTGCATGCTTTTGGACTGAAAAACCTGCATGAAAACGGCGAGGGCACGCAAACTCCACACTAGAAGATCACACGACTGAACCAGGGATCAAACCCACAACGTTCTTACTGTTAATTCAACAGCGCTCACATTGTGTGGGGTCTTAACTATTTCTTACTTAATTATAACTACCAAGTTATTAAACTAGTATTACATATTAATCATCATTATGGTAGCACAGAAGAAAATTTGTGTGTGAATGCACATAGTCGCATACAAACACACACACACACACACACAAATACACTTCTGAACCTTTACTGGTCTCACAATTCAGTTTAATGACAACTATCATGTCAACGATGCAATATCACGATGCATCTCATCAATTTTTCTACATTACTTCACATTGCACGCAGATCGGGCATGGATCGCAGATCAGGCGGCCGTAGTTACTACCAGGATGTTCTTTTCGACTAGAACTTCAATGCCGCAGCCAGAAAAATCACCATGCGATGTCATTTTGATATAATCGATTATGGTCTGCCACTGTATAGATGCAGAATCATCGTTTTCTGCATCGCGATGCATCGATTATGTGATTACACTCCGACTCAGGGCTAAGAAAAGGAATGAATGAGACTCGTTCAAAGAACAAATCAGTGCTGAAAGTAAGGATAAGTTTGAACTCAAGCCTGTGTAAAATTGAGGAGAAACTCAGCACCTACCCGTCTGGAACGGACTTCTGGCGCCAGTGTGTGGAGCTGGAGCTGCTGTCGCTGGAGTACGACTGGCTGTTGGGGGAGTTACGGGCGTGAGGAGACCGACCCATCACGATGGAGCAGGCCAGCGCATAGTTATCAGAACCTGGAGAATACCTGAGAGAGGGAGACGGGGGACAGGGGAGAGGGGATAAAAAAAGGAAGGAGAAAGGGAGAGGGGTAAGAGAAGCAGAGAAAGGAGGAGGGTAAAGAGGGAGACAAAAAAATGGAGAGAGAGAGAGAGAGAGAGAGAGAGGCAGAAAAAGAAAGAGAGGCAGACAGAGAGAAGCAAAGAGAGAGAAGGAGGGGAGCAGGAAAAGAGGGAGGGAGAGAAAAACAAGAGAGGGACAAAGAGGGCAAAAGAGAAAGGGAGGCACAGATGTATGGAAGGAGAGAAAGAGGTACGGAGGCACAGAGAGAGGAAAAGGAGAGGGAGAATAAGAAGAGGAAAAACAGAGAGAGAGAGAGAGAGAGAGAACGAAATGGCAGTGAGAGATGGGAGGGGGGTAAGGGAAGAAGGAGGGGGGAGAGAAAAACAGAGAGGGAAGAGAGAGGGAAGAGAGGGATAGAGGAGGAGGAGGCAGAACGAGCGAGGGGGAGGAAGGCAGAGAAAGAAAGAGTGAGGGAGAGAGAGAAATTGGGAGAGGGAGAGAAGGATGGGGAGAATGACACAGGCAGGGAAAAAGAGAGGGAGTGAGGGGAGTATAGAGAAAGAAAGAGAAAAGGAGGCAGCGAGCGGCAATGGGGGAGGGAGAGAGAAAGGAGCAGGGGAAAGCGAGGGAGGAAGAGAAGAGAGAAACAGAGAAGAGGGAACGAGAGAGTGAGAGATGAGATGGGGAAGAATGAGGCAGGCGGAGGGAGAGAGAGAGGGAGTGAGGCAGAAAAACAGAGAGAAGCAAAGAGAAAGGGGTGGAAGAGAGAAAGACGGAGAGAGAGGGAGAAGTGGGAAAGAGCGAGAGAGAGAGAGAGATGGGGGAAAACAGGCAGAGAAACAGAGGGAGGAAAAGAGAAGGAAAGACACAAACACAAGTAGGATCAAAGTTATATCGTATATCCTCAATTAAGCCCCTTACAGCATTCAGCAGTTTGAGACATACGACTCCATGCACCACATGAAAACAGTTTCACTGCTGGCGATGCAGAATTTGAAAAGTTAACCACAAAAGTTCAGTGAGAGGCGGAACTGACGGGGAAACGAGCACTCGGGAATAACTACAAAGCAGACATTCACTAATTTGAAGGTCCGGGTTTATCAGCAGGTTTTAACCTTTAATCTGGTAATTACAAGTACAAAGCGAGAGAAGGGGTCCTCTAGGCTCAAAGTTTCCCCCCAGACGAGGTAGATGTGGGAGGTAAAATCTATCTGAGCACTAGTTGACCGCTTACCAGCAAGTTTTTTAAATAAATAAATATATCACAATTCATTGTAATCAAAGTTTTCGGCCACTTCATTACGAAACCCTACCTTGGAGCTTCTAACTGTCGCTGCCCACTTACAGACGACCTTAAAATTTATCCCAATGTCTGATCATCCAAATCCAACAAATTACATAGGTTTTCTCTTCCTCTCGCCTCTTCTAAAATTTCCAAATTTCCACATTTCCTTCGCATTGAAGAAGACAATTTTATGCAAGATTAACTGTGTACCAAACAACAACAAAGAAACCGAAAGATCGATTTTTACCTCGTTATTTATTGAAGGGTTGCGGAAAATTGCACGAAAGACATCTCTCTCGCACACACACAAACACACACAAGCGCGCATGTATGCAAAACACACTAGTTGTCAAAACTGTAACATCAGATCTGAGAACTATCAGATTTGAATAAACTTAGTAGAACTTAGGTCTTCTTTTAACTTAATTTTGTCTAAAATGAAGTAGAGCAGAGCATGTCCGTGATATTTCACCCAACTAGTAGCTTATCCTACCAATTGAAAACTCCAAAATTGAAAAATACACGCCGACTGCATTTATGACAGCTGTTTGGAAGCACTGCGGAGAAAGAGGATGGAATCCACCGTGCCGGGGTTTAGCCTATTTCGACACGCTTCCAGCACGCGACCTGCTGAACTGAACGCGCGCTCGCTCGATTGCAGGAACGCAAAGCAATTTGTAACTTTCTGACCCGCCCGCCTGCACCCAAGATATTTTTTAAATGTCTGCCCTAAAAGCAGTGTTGGGGAGTAACGGAATACATGTACCGGCGTTACGTATTTAGAATACAAAATTTGAGTAACTGTATTCCGTTACAGTTACCGTTTCAATAGGTGATAATTAGAATACAGTTACTTTGTTGAAATAAATGGATTACACGGCGGTCTTTTCCTGTTTCATATGTTAGGCTATCCCCTCTCTATCCCCTCTCTATCCCCTCTCTAATTTTGGTAATTCCACGTATTGCCGGAAACCCAAACAAAACACACAATAAGAGGCTCTAATGTAAGCGTCCTGTTACTGTTGGTGGCGTCAGTTACACAATGGACCCGGAGTCAGCACAACAGAGCCAGCAGTGCCCGGGCAGGAATGCATTTCTTACTCGGAAATTTCGTCTTTGCTCCTTTAGAGTAAATATATTGTCTATTCAGGGAGATTTGGGCTTATCAGCCAATTGGTAGAGAAAAACAAACAAGAATTTGCAGGATGTGATTGCTACATTCATGTAGTTGTAAAAAGCATGACAATATATTAAGTAATCCAAAGTATTCAGAATACGTTACTCACATTGAGTAACTTAACGGAATACGTTACAAACTACATTTTGGGGCATGTATTCTGTAATCTGTAGTGGAATACATTTTAAAAGTAACCTTCCCAACACTGCCTAAAAATGCCTGCACCCGCAGCTCGACCCACGCATCACTTCCAAGCAGTAAAGGTCTGAGAGCTTCAGATGAACTTCAGTGTGAACAGAAAACGGACTGAGAGAACTGGGTCCCCTTTCAAATGAACTCCCAGTGTGAACTGAGTCCTGTTTCTGTTGGTTCACTTTAGGGGTGGGTACTGGCAAGGACCTCACAATACGATACAATACGTATCACGATACATGAGTCACGATGTGATTATCTCGATATATTGCGATACCATACATATTGCGATATTCTACAGTTCACTGTAAAAACAGAGCTGAAATGCAAGCTGCTGTGTACGATCTGGGTGGTCTTAATCAATCTCATTACATTAATAATTCAGCCAAAACAACATAACTCAGAACTGAATTCTAACTTTATTGTCTTGGCATTTTAACACACTGAACTAGTGGACACCAAAAACGTTCAGATAAAGTGCGTAAGATCGAAAATAAGAAATTAAAGTGACCAGTCAGTTATCTGAGGCGGCTTGTGGTGCACGATTCTCCCGCTCGGAAATATAGATTTTTGGAGCTAGAAATCGATATAGTATATTGTGAAAGGAAATATCGGGATATACTGATGTATTGATTTTTTTTTTTGCACAGCCGTAGTTCACTTTGTAGTCTACTTCAGGAGGACCGAGTTTGGTTTTTTTAAAAGAGAATTATATGTGAAAAAAACACCCTTCACACACTCGTTGCAGCAGAACACACGCAACCATGTCACTACCAACACTTTGTCCCTGCTGTGTTCACAATGAGTCATTACCGGAGTAATTGCAGGTCAACTGAGGGCCAGTGGTGACTAATGGATGACAGACAGACTTTATATAAAGCAGCGTTTCCCAATCCCGGTCCTCGCAGCCCACCGCTCTGCACAGATTCGACTTTCCCGACCAACAGCACAGCTGATGCTACTGGTTAGCTAATTAGCAACATGGGTCTGCGTGCGACAGTGCAGGAAATACCGAATATGTGCAGAGCGGTGGGCTGCGAGGACTAGGATTGGGAAACGCACCATGTGATTATACACCCAAAAACTACTGATATGTAGGAAGCCTATATATGGGGACCCTGATGATCTGCAGTTAATCCAGTTTATGTAAGAGCTACCTTTTAGGGTTGATGGGCCGGCCATCGCTGGACACGCTGCGCGGGAGGATAGAGGCCCTGCTGGCGTAGTCTGAAGGCTGGGCCTTGCTCAGGGTCGCCCCCAGGCCTTGGTTTCGATTCTGGGAAGTGGCGACCGCAGTCTGGGAAGTGGTGGTGGGACGCGGCCACTTGCTGTTATTGTTGCGAAAGGGGAACTTGTACTCGTAGGGCATCCCCTCCTTGTGGTTTTTGTAGTCCACTAGCGGCATGTGGTAGATCTCCGAACAACCTCTTTAGGGGGAAAAAATGGAGAAACTTGTTGGGTAATTGCTAACCACAAGGAACAAAGAAGGAGGTAACGACAACCACAAAGAGACGGTTAAGACCTCTAGTGGAAATAATCTGGTAAAGTTGGTCAACAGAACGAAACACAAAAACACATTAAAAAAACATAACGAAGATAAATGCTACGGGCTTCATTTTTGGGGGGATTTTGGGTTCGTGCCTTAACTAAAAATCACATCATAATACTCTGATATTAAGCTCATTTTAAGCAATTAAAATGCCATTTTGCAACTCAGTTAACACAACTGCACATTGCACTTTACCATACATAGAAATCTTACGACATGCAGGTTTATAATTGGTACTTATTATTTGATATTTTTTTAATAGAGCTTTTTCTTCATTTCTCAGCAATTTAATCTTTATTCCTACAAACAAACTAGGGTGCATTTCTTGTATAACTACTTAATGTATCTGACAAATGAAGAATCTTGAATTTTTAACTGTGTTCCCTTTATCATTACCATTACATACTGGAGCCAACCAGCTTAACATACTACAGTCAAAAAGCAAAAAGCCAAACGGCGTGACTGCGACTTGCCCCAGCTAGCTGACCACAGCAGCCACAATCATTAAGTGGATGAATTTACCATTACCGGTGCAACCCTAGCGTTAACTGTCTCAACCTAAAAGCTACACTGCATGACTTCCATTGACAGCGCAAGTCACTGATGTGGCCGAACTCTACCACAAGGGTTTTTGTGATTGACTGCACACTACAGACAGTTTTTACAGAAAAACCAAAGATGACGTAGAAAGAGGAACGGCGACAGGTAGATTAAATGCAAGTTATAGTTTATCAACCTTATAATTATAATTTAATAGTTAGGTCAATGGCTCCCCTTGCCCACTTGGCTGTCCCCAATTCAACATAAACACAGATGCACAAGTCAATCACAAGATGATCACTAGATGATCAGCCGTTTTCCATAGTTGAGGATACAGGCTTCAGAAATCTGATAAATCACCTCTGCCCAAAATACACAATGCCAAGTAGGCGTTACTTTTCGGGCGTCGAGTTACCGGAGTTGTTACATTTTGCGAGTTACATTTTTTAAATTTAAATTTGTAATGAAAATTTATGAAAATAAAGCATTATATTAAAGAAAATTAGATTTTTGTTTGTATTTGCTGTAGAGCTGCCACTATTATAAAAGTAACTAAACAAGGAAAGTAACTACCGTGGTACATTAAAAAAGGTTTTTTGTGTCGATGTCGTCGACTGCTCGCAGCAGCTCTAATTTCCTGTTATCTGGGAAAAAAATCGGTATCGGAAAAATTGGTATCGGCCGATCACAGTTACAAAAAAATCGGTAATCGGAATCGGCCAAGAAAATTGCAATCGGTGCATCCCTAAAGGAGTCTATAGCACTGGTCCAAAATTAAATTATGATCAAACATCATATATATCGTAGCGTCACTCTATATTGAACAGGAGTCTATTTTTATTTAAAGAGAATATTGTTTTTTATTTAAATTAGTTCAGGAATAAAAATGTCAGATATTTTAGTTGCTTTTGTGACTTGATAGGAATTGAAGTGTTTGTGTTAAATCTGCACATGACATCAATTGCTGGCTCTTGAATTGAATCAAATCAAAATCATACTGTAGCAGGCTTTGAGATATTGGAAGACATCAAGCTGCAGACCACTGAATCGATATAATCTCTTATATCTTGTGATGAAACTTGATTTACACCACTTCTAACCACCTCAGCAGCCGCGACCTCTCACCTGCGAGGAGTGGAGTCGTCATGTGGAGGGATGATGACCACTCGGACGGTGACGGAGGTGCGCAGCAGGTCGATCATCTGCTCGTGGGAGAGCGTGGAGACGGACACCTTGCAGATCTCCACCAAGCGACTGCCCTGCCTCAGACCCGCCTGCCAGGCGTAACCGTAGGGCTCCACCTCGGCCACGATGCCCTCAAAGTTGACGTGGAAGCCCAGCTGGCCCAGAGCGTTCCTACGCAGGGTCATCTCTTTCGTCTGACTGCCCTTGGTCACCAGCTGAAAGACAAACAGGCAAAATGCACTGTCCATCAACTACAATGGCAGGCTGTACCTTCATAGTCCTGGATATATTATAACATTTGCACACTGTGCATACATTATTTATAAATTGTATTATTTCTTTTGGGAGGATTTCCATACATATGTTTATATGTTTTAATACTTAATAATTAAATCTGGCAATAAACAAAAGTATGTAGGTAACCAATCAAAACTTTTGATGTTTACTACTTCTTCAAAGTCTTCAGATTGTAATTTTTTTTAACCCATAAATATCATCTTTATTTTGGAATCTCTAAAACTGTTTAGACAGTCATTTGTAATAATTTTAGTGATTCTATTATTATAGTTTTTAAAAAAGTAAGTATTGTAATTATTATTATCAAACCAAAACTTTTCGTTCCTCCATAATAGCAAACTTAAGGATTAAATCACACTCTTCAAGGACACTTCTTCTTTCAAACAAAACCTTAACTTCACTTTTGGGTTTATTACCGCTACCGATACATCTAACGCCTGAAGCAGTCTCTCTTCTCTCTTCTTTAATGTTACAGATATTAGTGATAATGATAAACATTGACTCAGACTGATATATAATAATTCCATGAAATATATGTAGAGCTACATTTTTTACATCCCTTATGTTCAGTGAAGATGAAGGATGCACGATAAGGGATTTACTGGCCGATGCCGATACCCGATATTTTTCATGCTTATGTTTGCCGATGACGATAAGTGAGGAAGGCATTTAGGAGTCGAGCGCGTGAAGACAGGACGTTTTGCTCGCAAAAGTTGCACTGCATGCTCAGAATTTAGGCACAAAAATAACACCATTGTTCTGACATTTAGAACACAGCGCCAAGTCTAGTGAGCGTGAAAGCAGAGTGGAGCGAGGGTGGACCATTTCGAGCGTCGTGCACATTTTAAGAAAAAGTCACTTCCCACCCTACGTAGTGGACCAAGTCAAATAGGGCGCGTAACACTCCAAGTGACTTACCTAGTGTGTAGAGAGCCGTTAAGCTACAACCCCGGCTATTTCCCCGAGATGTATACTACCGCATAGAAAAGTATGATAAGAAGGGCTTACCTACCATACTATTAAGTGCGGCAGAACACGGTCCGGGACACAGCCCATGTGCTATGTGAGGTAAACACGCAATTTATTTGTGACCCCCCACGGCAAAACTAGTCGCTTGTCGCAATGGAGGTTTCTGAGAAAAACGAGCGTTTATGTGGCGTGAGGTAAAATTTGGGATTTTTGGTTTGTAGTGTTTTGAAACAGTGGAAGGTCTATACTGTACTGTTGTGAATAAATTTGGCTGAAAAACTTACCCTTTCCATCCTAAAAACGTGACTTTCTTGAGGTGAGGAATTCAATTCCAGCAGAATGTTAAAAGTTTCTGTTTTGACCGCTCTGCGCTACGGCGATAGTCAACTTCAAAGGCAGATTTCTCCGTTTCTCACTTGGCGTGACAGAAGAAACCCGACTCCTTTGAATGTTGATATCTCAGTCATATGTCGTCCGATTCATTCGATATAGGTATCGTTTTGGAGCTTGATTTATGTCCTTTCGTGAAAACAAGCGACTGGTTTTGCCGTTTGCCGTTTTGCAGAGTCAAATTTAGTTAAAATTTTTGCGCATGCAGGCAGAGTGCATAAAGACACGAGATCTTGCTCGAGAACGTTCCACTGCATGCTTTGAATTTTGCAACAAATTATAATGCCATACAAGGCATTATATGACGTGGGCCGTATAAAATCCCACCTGGGACTTTAGACACGCCTGGCACAAGCGCTACCTTTCCGGCGTACAATAAATGCGTCTAGAAATATCGGGGAAATCTAAGCATCGATCTGATGCCGATGACTTTAATAGAGCAACAATCGTCCGATTCTGATATGATGTCGATATTATTGCGCATCCCTAGCAAAAAACACATCAAACAAGAGCTCCAAGGCATATATTAAAACCAAAAACAGGTTCTGCTGTGGTAAAGTGGCTCTTCGACGCTGACGCTGACACGGAACTCTACAGCCTTTAATTAAAAGCTCTGTGTGGAGAGGCATTAAGTGACAGCACCAAGACATTAAGCTGCATCAGCGTCAGACTGCTGACAGAAGCCTTTGTCAAGGTATGTGTGTATCTTCATCTAACAGCCTCTTACAGCACCTCATACACAACCATCACACCCGAGCAAAGGCACGAGCAACAAAACCTGTTTACATACGAGACAGGGCGTTTGTGCGAATGTGAGACAGGTGAGTGTAACTGAACCTGACATAAACAAAACAGGGGGACGGCTATCCCAAAACCACAACAGCGACATCACAGCATTTCATTCGGGAGAGGGTGGGGTCAATAATGGTGTACCAGACGATTATCAGGGTTATAAAGCAAAAAGGGAATACGATTTGTTTAAATACACAAAGGGCCAGTTTCCCAGTGGAGGACTCACAGTCTAGTGCTAGAGTAGTTTTGGGTTTGGTTTGAGAACAGTAAATCTCCATTGGTACTACAATTTAGTCCAAGATTAGGATTAATCCATCAGCAAGAAACCAGCCCAAAATGTCCGATTTGCTATTGTGTAATACTGTATTGCAGTGTTTCCCAATCCCAGTCCTCGCGGCTCACCGCTCTGCACATATTCGGTATTTCCTGCACAGCGCGCGCCGATCTGACGTTGCTAATTAGCCCATCAGTATCATCAGCTGTGCTGTGGGTCGGGAAACTCGAATCTGTGCAGAGCGGTGTTCCGCGATGCAAAAAATCGTTGGATTATTTATCGTGAAAATCTCAGACATGGCTGCAAAATATATCAACTTCGACATTACCCTTCAAGTAAGCTTAACAAAAATTTATTTAATATTCCTATGTAAACGCTGCGTGAATTAACTTTTTGGTTGGTCGGCTCGAGTCAACACGAGTTAACATAAATATTATTATTATTATTATTAATTTTTCTCCTTTTTTTCCCCTCTCATTTGTTCTTTCTTTTGTTCTGTTTGTTGTTTTGTCTTTTGTATTGTTTGTTTGGTTTCGTTTTTTCCCTCAATCAGTCCCCTTCTTTTTCAAAAAGATGCATCAGGGCATGTATATCTAGAATTTGCTCAATGAAACTTGTAATTAAAAATAAAGTTGTCCTCCGAAGAGTGGGGGTGGTGGTGGGATTAAAAAACAAAAAAAAAAGAGTTAACATAAATAACCAACACTTTTCAAAGATGCAAGGTTTTAAAAGCATGGGGAGTATTTCAGATGATCAGATGATGATTTCAGACAGAAAGGCGTTTTCTTCACTACGACGTTTGGATGGAGGATGAACCACCAGCGAGACAAAACCAACCTTTAATTACCATTAGTATGAGAGATTTTTGTTGTGTCATGCTAGACACACTCAGTATTAAAGCCATGATTTGTTTACCTGCTACCTCACATCTCCATCATACGAGTGTTGGAGAAAAAGTTTAGGCCGGAATACATTTACTGACCGTGCCAGTAGCATATGTGGTCTGTTGAGACAATCCAATTATTCGATTTTTCCAATTATTTTAAACGTATTTCTTTGTGCTGTAAAAGCACGGTGTACAGAAAAATAAACAGAACAGAATAACCCTTTCAGCCCCTCCAGAATTTCACAGATTTTCCTTATCGAAACTGTTGCGGCCTAAAATGCCAGAGTTTGCGGCAGAAAAATTGTGAGGAAAGTTGCGGGAGCAAGCCAAAGTGGTGGAAAAAAGTTGGAATTTTTCCCCCTTTTATATTCTTTAACAATAAATGAAAATGAATTAATTAATGAATTTGGAAAAATTGATCAACACCACAACTATTTTTGTTAACCATTTAATTATTTTTTGGAGGTAAACGTGAGGAGTTTTAACACATACGTTTCCTGAAACAAGGAAGTAAGTTCGCTAACGTACGGCCAAGAGTTTTGTGGGAAATGACAATGATTGGTCAAAAATTGTGGAAAAGTTGTGGTAGCGGTCAGGATGAATTGGCAGGGATTGGCTGAGTTTGGGTTAAGAGTTGTGATTGCAAGATTGTGAAATCCTGGAAGGTCCATCTTTTATAAGAATACTTAATTAATTAATTAAATACTGAGTATTTACATTTACAGCATTTAGCAGACGCTCTTATCCGACTTACAGCAGTGCTTTGTAGTCCACGACTCTTCTTTAATCTGTAAGCTATGTTTAAATCAACAGCTGTGGTAAAATCAAGTTACCGCCGACTAAGTTTTATACTTTAACGAAAAAAATTTGTGTAAGTAAACTTGCCTTCAACAGTGTTTATTTCTCAATCAACCTACTCCTAATGCGTCTGAATTAATGCACTCCAGAATGACTGACCTCCAGACGTTTGACGACTTCGCTGAAATCCTCCGTGTTGTTGTTGATGGAACGTAGCGAGACGCTCTCGCCGCGTTCATAGTAGATTTTCATGGAGGCAGGGCTCCCCAGTGACCAGCCAATCACGTCCCGGACGGAGCAGTTGAACACCAAAGCCTTGGCTTCCTGATCGAGTATGATGACAAACTCGTTAGAGATGGCCAGCAGCCCCTCCCTCTCCGCCCCGGCGGTCTGGTCCTCCACGTGCACCGCCCAGGTGATGGCGCCCAGGCTGCGAAGCTCCGCCCCTCCATAAGGTCGACTCCTCTCTTTCCGTTTGGGGGCCAAAGAGATGAAGGGGAACTTTCCGGTGGGTTCCACCGGCGTGTTGGTGACGTGACGTTCGGCCAGATCCCGCAAGTACTCCTGCCTGGTCCGGGTGGCCATTGCCCTGAATTTGTCGGACTTGTGAGCCGCGTTCTCACCGTTGATGATCTTGGTGAGGAGGAAATCTCTGAAGACGGTGGACTTGGGTAAGGTCACATCTTTAGGAATGGGAGGGCCAAAGGAGGGCACGTCGCTGGAGCGACTCACTGCCACACTGCAGATTAAAGGGAAAAAAAATGTTTCTGCATGACACAAAAACCCGAACTGGAAACACTTACTGACAATCTAAAGACTACCAGACTTTTAAGGGGAGACTCCACACCATATTAACACTCATTTTATTATGCGAATAAATGACAATTTTTTAAATGTTTTTCTTAAAAGTGATGTAAATAAATCAAAGAAAGTGTTTGAATAAAACCACAAAAATTATCCATTATCCTTATTGTCAAGGAAACTTGATACTGACATGCAAAAGTATGTGTATGTACTTGTGTCTTTCCTTGTTTATCTTTTTGCACACATTATGTAAAACTGAATGAGTAAAAGACGATGAAATACATGAGATCCTTTATGACAAGTCATGTCACTTTAATTTTTACAAGCCAAGTACCAGATCAGCTCGAGTCAGACCACTTTTCTCCATAATTTACATTCCTGCAAGCAGCAACTGCTGGGAAACGTTCTGCTGGGATTAAGAGAACACATCCTGTAATTGAAAGCCAGTTCTCAATTTATCCTTCAGATTGAAAATTCCAGCAAACCCAAACAGCAACAGTAGCCTGGCAGGGGTGACTCAACATTCCGAGTACCTATTTTCAGCACACACACACACACACAGACAAAACAGACCGAAAACATGATTTAGTCAGGTTTCTCGCGTGGCGAGCTTTGGAGAGGACAAAAGAAGTAGGTTGAGTGGATTCCCCTCAGGACAGTTAGAAAGAAGCGAGGTCAGAGTAAGGGAAACGCAAGAAATCCAATGTTCTTAAGTGAAGACTTTTCCTTCGGCTATTGTTCTGACCGAGCCCTTCCTCAAGCTCGCACAAAGGCGGGCGTGAGCTCTCAGATGGACGTGGTTCATCTTGGGTTACAAGCCATTCCTTCCAAACATGTCAAATTCAGTTACATCCCAGCAACTGAGGTTTTATATAGAGACAAAAGGTACAATGGAACAGAACTGTGGCACAAAGGTACTGTTGGTCCAACTTGCTAAAAACCTGAACTGCGGCATAATATTGCTGTTAATCCCTGTTTAGACCAACCTCAACTGCTGCACAATGTCACTGTTAGTCTAACCTCAAGTGGGGCACAACACCTGATTCAACCTGAACTACAGCACAAGCTTACTAGTGGTACAACCTCAACTGTGGCAGAAGGGTACTGCTGGTACAGCCTCAACTGTGGCAGAAGGGTGCTGCTGGTACAGCCTTAACTGAGGCAGAAGGGTACTGCTGGTACAGCCTTAACTGAGGCAGAAGGGTACTGCTGGTACAGCCTCAACTGTGGCAGAAGGGTACTGCTGGTACAGCCTTAACTGAGTCAGAAGGGTACTGCTGGTACAGCCTCAACTGAGGCAGAAGGGTACTGCTGCTACAGCCTCAACTGTGGCAGAAGGGTGCTGCTGGTACAGCCTCAACTGAGGCAGAAGGGTACTGCTGGTACAGCCTCAACTGAGGCAGAAGGGTACTGCTGGTACATCCTCAACTGAGGCAGAAGGGTACTGCTGGTACAGCCTCAACTGAGGCAGAAGGGTACTGCTGGTACAGCCTCAACTGAGGCAGAAGGGTACTGCTAGCACAACCTCACTTGAGGCAGAAGGGTACTGCTAGCACAACCTCACTTGAGACAGAAGGGTACTGCTGGTACAATCTCAACTGAGGCAGAAGGGTACTGCTGGTACAATCTCAACTGAGGCAGAAGGGTACTGCTAGCACAACCTCACTTGAGACAGAAGAGTACTGCTGGTAGAAACTCAACTGTGGCAGAAGAGTACTGCTGGTACAACCTCAAATGAGGCAGAAGGGTACTGTTGATACAACCTCAAATGAGGCAGAAGGGTACTAGTGGTACAGCCTCAACTGCAGCAGTTGGGTACTGTTGATTACATATTCCAACCATTTAGTTTCAGGCATTGCATGGTTGGTCTGGAACATGCTTCTAGTCCTCAGAGACCTGACAAACAGAACTTACTCTTCTACACAGTTGTATTTCCAGCACTCATGCAGAACAGGCGACGGAGCAATTGTCCAAACACATGGGACAACTCAGGAAAAGCATCAACTATGCAGAACAGTGGGTTTTCAGAAGTAGAAACTTAGTGGAAGAGCAAGATAAATTCACGGTTGGGAAGTTCATGTAAAACGACCTGACAAGGCAAAGCTCACTCGCTATAGCATAGAAGCGAGAAGTGTGAGCGGCTAGCAAAGTCGATCAACTTGATACAAGAAGTGAAATCAGCCATTCAAGAACTTCAGCGATAGCGACATGTGCATTCAAACGGGAGAAAGTTAACCTAGCACAGCAGCGAGAGACAGAGACAGAGAGAGAGGGGTTCAGCGTTGCTGCTTCGGAACACGGCTGATTATCTGTCAGGCCAACCGTGCTAAATCAACATCCATGATTGCTGCCAGTATCACAGAGCGCTGAAGGAGTTCTACTGAACTGAACTTTGAAATGAATCAGCATTTTATCCCTCCAGTAGCTGATCAACAACACAACTAATGCTCCATTAGCTGACCAGCTAAATAATTAGCTTCCAACTTAAAGTGATTCTAACGCACATTTTGGAGAAAAGGAGAGCGTCATAGCTGCTGCCCAAGTACATGGTGTGTGCACAAAGGAATCATCTTTTTACTCATGCAACACTAACTACAGTTACATGTCTATATCATTCCCAGTCAGGGTTACAAGTAGGGCAAGAGCCGCTGGAAAGCGAAGAACGAAGAGGCAGAAAGCCAATAGAAAAGGTAAAGCGGACTGGCGGCATTTATTCATAATTCAAGAACTTTACTGTTACTGACGTGTGCACCGAGACGAGAGATAGTCCTTCATGAAGCCAGTCTGGCAGTGCAGAGAGCTTCAGAGCTGCACACATTTGTGAATAAGTCTAGTTTTACCTCTCCGCACAGCTATGCTGAACCAACCGGTATATGAGAAACATTTGTAAATATCTCAATTAAAAATGGACACAGATGGAAGTATGGACAGATGGACAGATAGATGATATGCATAAATCAATAAGTTGATGGATGCGGAGGGAGGGGGAGGGAGCAGAATGTGGCAATCCCTGGTTCAGGAAACCAAATATATAATCCATATATAATTGATCATCTCATTATGGTTATTTCATTACGGAAGGTGAAAACGTGTAGCCATACAATTATATGCAAAACAGCGCAAAACATTTGGTCAGAACACCACATAAAAAAACAAACTTGCATCTCTTCTAAATTGATAAATAATGTGGAACTGCATCACTTGAAAGTCAATTATTATGAATTTATGATCAAATTATCACAATGAGATACACTACAATGAGAGACAACACAAGAACCAACTGGTTTTACACAAATCCCACTGGGTAGCAAAACAAATAAATAAATTAACATCATAAAACGCATGCCAACTCAATAAACAAAGAATCAAAGGCTTTTACTCCAGCAACAGTGGGTTCCAGGTTAATCCAAACCTTCAGCAAGAGCCCAGTGATGGTTCAGAAGGACATGCGATGCCTCAGGGGCAGAACTGGGTCTACCACGCCAAGGACAAAAGCAGCTGGCAGAGTCTCACAAGTTTTTCCCTCCCTCTGGTTCTCACTAAAGCTGGCTCTAAGAAACCTGGGTTATTTCAGAACAGGCACTTCTTTCTCTCCTGTCTTCCTGTCCTTCATTGGAGAAAAAATGAGTTCTGGGCATCCCAGAGGGACAGTCACAGCCAGATGGCGGGGAAAAAAAGGCACTCGTCTTTACTGCTGGTTCATCGACGACTAAGAAAAGTGAGACAACAATGTCAAAAGCGGAAGAGAGGGAAAATTGAATCGTGCATTCAAGATCTTCCGTCCCTTTTAAGGATCCAATTATCTCCAGGTTTTTTTCCCCCACTGGGACACTGTGAAATCCAGGCTTCGGTTTTGAAGATTCTTCTACATCTATAAGGAGAGGAAAAGGGAGAAAAAAAAAACGAATAGGCTCCAGAAGCTGTGGAGGCCAAACTTGCTGCAATTAAAAGATGGACCATGGAAGAACTGACTTCAAATACAGTAGAGCGATTAACTGTGGTGAGAGATGGAGCAGAGTTTAGAAGCAGGTGTTTGTGCAGCGAGGAAGAGAGCCGAGATGTAATGTGAGCAGGGAGCAGCATCGTGCTGCTGAAAAACTGTGTGACTACGGTGGGCGGGGGGAAGAGAGAGACACACACACACAACACACACACACACACACACACACGCCATGCTAACTTCTTCAGACTGCTGCGTCTCAGCCGCCTGCAGGCAAAGGAAAGTGTGTGTGTATGAAAGTAAATGTCTTTAGACGCACATGAACAAGCTCACACGTGTATGCAAACATTTTTGAATATACCTGCAAAAGCACACATCCACAATTTTGCATGAATTCATGAAAAAACGGAGGCATAAAACAGCGTCTCCATCATGTGAAGTTGCAGCTCGTAGAGCAGCTCCTCAGCCATGCATAAAGGGCATCATATACCGCCCTGTACACTGCTTATAGCATCCATATCACCGCCTGCAGCCTCATACAGTATGACAAATATATGATGAGAGGGGAGTAACACTTAAATGTGACCCAAATCTCACCGGTCATTCTCTGAATGTTCGAACACAGAACTAATAAAACAAGCAGCAGTATATAAACCTATTAGAACGCAGAAATAGAGTTCCTTTTTGCAATTACCTTGGGGTTACCACTATGAATATATAAATTAAGCTGTAACTAAGCAATAGGGAACAACCCATCTTTGACGAACAATGGGTAATTATTTAAAAAAACATAAGATAAACTACCCATAAAACAGATTTCCTGAGGAGACGTTCAGATCTGATCCTATAAACCACATTCTAAGGTGGTCTGAACTATTAGAGTTGGGCAATTGATCGAACATTATTCAGAACCAACATTTAGAACCGCTAACCTCAACATAATCTTGTCCGTGCTGATTATTTCTGTTATTTTTTAAAATTCTGTTAATACTTTTTTATCTGTTAATTGCGAGTGGGAGTGATTATTTGTCATTGTGAACACACCACATCACAGCACACAGTGCATCAAAACAAAATGTGTGCTTTGTATTTGACCCATCCTTGAGCAGTGGACAGCTAAACATGGACAGCCCCCAGGGAGCAGTGCTTGGGGACGGCACTTTGCTGATGAGTACCTCAGTGGTACCTTTACCGGTCCGGGATTCGAACCGGCGACCTTCTGGTCACAGGGCGAAAGCCCTAACCCTCACACTACAAACTGTCCCAAATACTTTATCCAGGGTGTGTTCAGGTACTGTGTCCATTAAAAACACACTACTGCATGTTGTCATGTGACGTCACCTCTTTTGGCCACGTTTCTTTTCCCTCCTCCATAGATATGCACTCTTTCATTAGAACAACAGTTAATCATATTCACAGTACAAACCCTGTCTGTGTTGGCAAAAAACACTGCGGGAGCACACAAACTCCACACAGAAAGAGCCACGAGCCTTCTCGCTGTGAGGCAACAGCGCTAACAACCGGACCGCCTACACATTCTCTGACTATGACATTAACAAGTCTCTTGGGTGATCTAATCACAAGTGGACGGCTATAAGTAAGACATTTTACACCTTGCATTAAAATGCATCTCTAGTAACCCCTCTTAGTCTAAATGCAAATAAACATCATTTCCGTTGATCAGGTTCGTCTGCCAACAATGTGTTGTTTTTACTCAGAAACCAGCCACCACTTCCTGTGCCTAATCTGCTGGAAATTACAAGGAGTAATCAAAGCGAATCAAAGTCAAAGTCGGCTACTGTGATTTCACACTTTTATATGAGGCCAGTGGTGTGTGAAAGAGCATGCGCTGCAGCCCATGCAGAGACGGCAAGTTGAGTAGATGGTTCAGGACACATTGGCGTTCACACCGCTATAAGAACGTGGCAACATGCAGCCCAGACCACCTCCGAATGAAATCTCAGACCTCAAAGCTTCGTAGCTGCATCCACACCTATATTTAGAGCAAAGCCGTTCACTTGTGATCGCATCACCCAAGGCCCACGAACGATCTAACTCATTTCATTTTAGTGCAACCAGCAGTATACATAGAGATTTCCAGATGTGGAAACTTCTCACTTTTTAGCCATGTTACAGTTTCAGCAAATGTCTGCACCAGCAAATTTAAGTGCGGGATTGTCATTTTGAACACAGCACAGCACACAGTGCACCACAACCAAATGTGACCTCTGTATCTGACCCGTCCGTGAAGGAGCAGTGAGCAGCTGACATGGGCAGCACCCAGGAAGCAGTGCTTGGGGACAGTGCCTTGCTCATGACTACCTCAGCGGTAGCTTTACCGGTCAGAGATTCGAACGGGCGACCTTCGGATCACAGGGCAAAACAGCCTAACCGTTACGGTACCAACTGCCCCAACTGGTTTGTGTGGTTGTGCATGTGCTTAGCTTAAAAGGTGCGTTGCCTAAACTGCATGTCAATATGAATTCCGCTCATTTAGCACACAGAGAAGCAGCTCTGCCGTTTTACCTGTAGCAGGTGTTGTCAGAGCAGGGGTTGTGAACACGAACGATGATAAACACATGCTGGAAATGGGAGCGGATGCTCTTCGGGGTGAAGGGGTGAGCGCCCGGTTCCTGGAAAACGATGGTGACGATGTCGTTCCCGATGTGCCTTTTCCTCAACAGCTGCACGAATAAAAGGGAGTAGCATTAGTTGCTGGACAGATCCGACCCAGAAGCATGTGTGTCATAATGGAAATAGACAAAGACAGTCTTAGTCCCTCTGCACTAATCACCTTGACCTGATACTGAATTTAAGACACTGACAAATTTGTGAACAGTCAGTAATTCATTTTGCAAACAAAAAATGAACAAAAGTAGAGCCCTAAGATCCACCCAAAAAGGGCTTCTTTCACGAAGGTGAGTGGGGATCGCACATCAATCAGTGGCTCCCACATTGTTTAAGAGACTTGTGCTTGAACTGAGACCAGTGCTATTGGTCAAACTCTTTAAGCCCTAGTTTAAGACCCCATTTTAAGCAAGCCATTGGGTAGTGTCTAGAGGTAGACCGATATTGGTTTTCAAGACCAATAAGCGATATATGGAACCGATATGCAATCGTGTGTGACTGTAGTGTGACTAAAAACAAGGCTTCAGCGTTGACTGGCTACTACTCGTGTGACATACAGCCAATCAGAGCCTGTTGTGGGCGGGACATTAAATGAAGCATCAAGTCAAGAACAAACGACACAGAGGGACGAGACGGCAGTGAAGCTACAGAACGCACCTTGTAATTACTTAATATCAGGGATGGTCAAAATTAAACACTGATACCAGTAATCGGCAAAATGCCTAATACGGGCCGCCGATAATCAGTCGACCCTTAGTAGTGTCTAAAATATTTCAGTGTTAGTATTATAATTAGGGCTGGGTTCAAAAAAAATCAATTCACCGATCAATAACGATTCTCGTTCGAAAAATATGATAACGATTCAAAAATTCGCAGATCGATTTTTTCCTGCGGCTACGCACTACTTCTCGCGACCGCGCAAGGAGAGCTATAAAAACGTGAGACCGGCGAAACTAAAAGCAAATAGAGCCATGGCTGAAGCTGCTCTGCTCAAATCACCGTCTGGCCTAATTTTATAACCAAGCAAAATTAGTATTGACGCGAAAAAAATCTCTAAATAAATCGATATCCAATCGAATTGAGAACTGAATCGGATCATGACCTTGTGAATCGGAATTGAATCGATTCAGGACATCAGCAACGATACCCAGCCCTAATTATAATTATTTTACTGGATTATAAATTTCAATTTTTAATTGTTCAGTGCTTTGTGACTCCTGTCTGTCGAGAAGCGCCTTATAAATAAAAATGTACTTACAGATTGAACTAAAAAATAAATTTTTTAAGAAGCCAATAATAAGGCATGTGCCTACAATTACACATTATCATTCGTTTAGTGGCTGTTCAATAATCTATATTAAACTCTTTACCCAGTTACAACCACTCCAGCTCTAGAAAAGCAGTGTTCATCAGCACAAATTGTCTATTTTTATTCAAAGAGGTGGCAGCCAGCTGTGCTACTTGGGCCAGCAGCTTATGTTCCCCCTTTTCTGGCAGAGTGTTGATTTAAGGGCAAAGGTGACAATCTTTAAAACAGCAAATTTTTACAAGATGAGGGAGAAAATATTGCTCGACCTGCTGTTTGTTGTTGGGAGTGTAGGGCAGCATGGTTGACACATGAAACATAATTTCATAGTCCTTGTACGCAGTGTAGAGGGAGTGCGTTCCAGTAGAGTCCGCTGCAAGAAAATGAGAATTATTGCCATTAGCAATGCCACACTGAGATGCCCTGACGCCATCCCAAATTCCACAGATTTTTATTTAATGCCATTTGGTTAAAAAAGGGAAATATGCACATCCTTTTTATCCTTTACATTAACATTCCAGCAGAAATGACATTAACTGGACCTGTTTATGACATCTAAAAATGACCTCTAATAAGATCACTGGCAAATCCAGTTTATTCCCATTTCTTCCAGCCACACCGAGATCCGGTTGCTCGATGACCTTTCATGTAAAAGTTTAAACTCAGGTTAAGAAACGTAGAGGGGCATTTTCAAAGGATGAACTCAGACATGTAATTAAGAGCATGTTTGGAATTATACACCATTTCTTGGTTTCATTAGAAGCATAAAGGGTTCATTCAGGCAACTGGACCATGTGCACATGTGGGTCAGAAATGCTGAGGTTTATTTAAAGTCTACTGGGCACAGAAGAGGAGGAGGAGAGAGAGAGAGAGAGAGAGAGGGAGGAGTAAAAGGATAGAGGGTTGAGAGAAAGGACAGTGGCAGCAAAAAACAGAAGAGAGGGAGTAAGACCAAAAATGTATTTAGTTAAAGGCAATTTTCTGCTTTATGGAATTTGGACAGACAGAGTGGCAGAACATGTACAAACTAAGAATGAATTTCTTATCTTATCACATAGGATTTTTTTTTTGTGCTTTTGGATTGTTATCAAGGAAAAAAAAAAAGGCATTATCAATGGGATGTGTCTAAACCAGTCCTTTACAGACTACAGAGAGGACACGCTTACATCTTCATCCATTTATTTAACAAGAAAAATGACTACAGCAGTTATGGACCTGCTAAAATCATAGGAAGTAAATGTACAGACTATTTGACTATTTTCTGCAGACAGGAGGGAGCCTGCGCATGACGTCTCTGCTTAGAATTTTACCATTCTGCAAAGAAAAACTTTCTTTCCACCTTTCAATTTCAGCAGATCTACTTCATATCCGTTGCTTACTCTTAGTGTCCAGCTGGGCACGGTACTTGCTGAAGCCTTTCAGACGCACTTTCTCTCCCAAGAGCTGCAGGAACTCCTCGAAGGCAGGGCTGGCGGTCTCGTTGTTGTACATCTCCTCCTCTGTGCTCTGGCCTGCACGACAGTACATTACCCCGACCTTCACCTGGAAGCTCAGCTGCACAGCAAACAGCCAGATTAGCAAGAACACAACAGCAAGACAAACTGTTCATGTGGTAAAATGTAAACATACAAATGCTGACTACGGCCAAATCCAAGAAAGAATGCAAATACATTCCAATGAATCCTATGATAAACCCTACGATGGGGGTGATGGCGGTCTAGCGGTTAGGATACTCACCTCTGGACTAAGAGGTCATGAGTTCAAATTCTACCTCCAGCACTACTATTACTGGGTCCCTGAGCAAGATATGATCTCAGTGAAACTGTAATGAATGACTCTCTGGATAAGAGAATCTGCTAAATGCCATGAACGTAAACGTAAATTAATTAAGCAGTGGTATAGAGAGTACCTGTTATCGATACTTCTGTAAAAATTGTTGTCTTCCAGTAAAAATTCCTCATTACAATACCAGTTATTTATTTATTTATTTATTTTTATTTTAAAAAAAAAATTTGAAAAAAATTATTTAAAAAAATGTATACCAGTTATTCAGGGACGTGTATCATTAAGAGTTTAATGGTACTAGTACTCTTACTGGTACTGGTTATCGGTACACTTTTTGAAGAATAAATTAAATTAACAACATATTTAACATTTAAGAAATCACTATTATCATTAAACAAGCTGAAAAATATTCCTCTGGCATGGGAGTCATTACTATTCATATTATTAAAATCATTTTATTAAAATAAAAACATACACCACCATTTTTGTTAGTTCGACTTCTCTGTCCAGAATGAGTTCAAGGGCTTTTATGTAAGTGTTTTACAATATTACATAAAATAAAGAGCTGCGTATCTGCTGGCAGACAGGCTGAACTTTTAATATATTTATATATTTATATAATAAGCAGAACAGAACTTTCCGCATATATGTGCAGATTAAATTCTTATGGTGTTTTTATCAATTCTCAAATCTTGATCGATTCTCGATTTTTTTCATTCCAAAAATAACGAGGACCAGACTAAAGCAATAAATCAGCCAGAACATGCTTGGGCAAGTATGAATTCAAAGTATATGTTGCTGTGATATGACCCCTTCAGTATCAGTTAATAATAATAATAATACTGACAATACTCATTGCAAGTACCAAGTATTCAAAATAAACAATTACTCTAGTACAGGGGTTGGCAACTCTGGTCCTGGAAGTGTTCCATCCAACCGGATTTCAGAGCATTCACACCCGGTCTCAAGTAGATAACAACCTAAAGAGACTGATCAGGGAGGATGGAAAACCTCCAGAACACTGGACCTAGTACTCTAGTACTATAGACAGACGGTTTCGCATACATACCCCCTGTTCATCCAGTTTCATCAGTTGCTCCGTCACTTTAGGTGTGTTGAGAGCAAGCCGCAGACAAGAAATGTCCAGCTCTGGCAGCAAATACTCCAGCACCTCTTTAAGGGGAAGGCCTCGAGAAGTACCATGTTTAGAGCTGGAGGGAACCACATCCTCCAGGACAGAGCCACGCAACGTGGTCAACTATAATGAGAGATGGGGCAAACTCATTAACAACGTAACTTTGATGTATCAATGGATTTATGCTCAGATATCACTCAGACTGCTGTGGAAACTATCCAGAATATTCATTAGCTGAGATTCTTAACATGATACGCAAGGGAAAATAAAATGTCCTGAAACACTTCCTTCTGTTTTGCTCAACACAGTAATTACCCATTGTACATCATCACAGACTTTAAAAATTCTCAGCAGAGATTTTAAGATCAATTCCAGAATGCTGCACAAAAACAAATCACATTTTACAGCTCCTCAGTCCTCAGCTAAGGGGCTATTCAAGGACACTGACCAGTCTGTTATGTAACTTTAAGATTTATTCAATTAGTCTCAGAGATGAACTTGGCTCTGGCTGTTGTCGCATGCCGTGATATTTAAACTGCCCTTTTTTTGCATCAGGGTTTAGTAAAAAATCGAATCTTCCAAACCAACAACACTTTACACATGGTGGCACATGGTTTCATGCTCTGCATGTACTGTTTGAATTCATCATTCAAGTGTAACAATAGTTCAATCCAGCCCTAAATTTTTCATTGCCATTTTGGCCTCTTCTCAGAAAGTCTTCTTCAATAAACGTAGCAACAGGATGAGTTATCCATGTTCTGTGTAGTTAAGCATGGCCTCATTTCACCAAGTTGGTATAAACAGCTCCACTATGTTTAAGCTCGTTTATAAATATGTGGCACCTCAGGCGCCCAGGAGAAACCCTATATTAGTAAGGAGAAGATTGTGGGTTTAAATAATCAGTGAGTCTAAAGGTGGAGCTGGAGAAATAACAGTGCTGCCACAATTGGGTCTCTAGCAAGGACCTTAAGCCCAAGGGTAATCTACTGTAGGGTGCTGGCACTGCAATTAGGAATGTCATTTGCTCTGGATTAGAGGCAGCTAAACTAACACATATTAGCACTAACACTGGACCCAACACTAAGGTTCATGTGCATGCAGGACAAACTTAAAATACCGCAAACACAAAAACTTTCATCGTGGAAATCAAAAACGGAATACGTTATGAACCTTCATACTCCATACATGTATTACTGCATCCACACGGTACTTGCATCCGCCGGTTTTCAAACTTTTATCAAACGTCTGCTTGTTGAACTTAATTATGGGATTGCTACTGACCCTTGCTTGACTTTGGACGTCAGTGTGAAGGATGTATACAAATGCTGCCCACATTTTTGTCCAAAATGAGGCACACAGAACACAGCCTTATTCCCAGCATCATGGAAAAACTTAACCAGGCATAATTAATCTAGATTAGAACCACTTTTACTACTAACTGTTATTATGCAGTAGGGGTGCTGAAATTAATCACACAATCGATGCATCGTGATACAGACGTGGACGATTCTGCATCGATGCAGTGGCAGGATAAAATCGATCATATCGAGGTTTTTGACCGGTGATCCGCTGCCCCATGACGGCATTGCAGGTGGTCTGTGACATGCAATCCAGTTTCACTACTGAAATCACTTTTCAAAAGTTAAAAAGAACATCCCAGTAGTAACTATGGCTACACAGTGCACCACAACGAAAAGTGTAACCTCTGCATTTAACCCATCCGTGAAGGAGCAGTGGGCAACTAACAAGCGCCCGGGGAGCAGTGCTTGGGGACTGTACCTTGCTCATGAGCACCTCAGTGGTAACTTTACCAGCCCTGGATTCGAACCTGCGACCTTCTGTTCACGGAGCGAACACCCTACCGTTATGCCGCCAATTACACCTTAGCTGTTATAATTTTAGTCCAGATATAAAAATCACAAGAATAACAAAGCGCAGATAAACCACATCATACAAAATAAAGTACATTTTTTAAAAAATGTTGTTCTAAAACCCAACCCTTATTGCGTTTCCATTCACTGTGTAAGACAGTCAAAGTTGTTACGTAACATCAAGTGTTGGACCCCTCCCCCAGCTCATGTTGCTCCCAGCCTGACTGACTTGCCAGGGGAGATAAATGCCCTGGTAAATTTGCTTTACAGAATAGATCTGACAGCATCCCCCAGGAGCTGTACTGGATAAATTCCATGAGACAGAAGTCAATAAGAAGAGAATTAAGGCAATTAACTGGCATTTCTGAAAGATCTTACTGGCAAAGACACTGTCTAATAAAAAGGAATCTAGACAATTTCATGTTGTAATGCACAAGAATCTCAGATGCAGGTTAAATATTGACGGTGCAGAAAGGGTCACGTTCTGTTCCATCCCGTCTAAAGCAATTATGCATGTAAGCTGTACGTAAGAAAACATTTGATGTTTATTCAGCAGCAAAGCCCTCACCTCACTGGTTCTGAAGATCATTCGGTAGTTGTATTGCTGCCCGTGCTCCTTGTGGTCTTCCAACTTCTCTCTCCTCATGCTTACTGCCACAGGCCCCAACACCTCATCCACACCAAAGTAGTTCCAGTGCTCTACAAAATGCAAAAGAGGACAGACAGAGGATGAGATTGCAGTGAGAGCAAGAAGTAAAATTTGCTCTCTAGAACTTGTCTTACCTCTAAGGTAGAAGAACTTCCTATAGTAATACGCCCCAAGGTCCACGTGCTCAACTATATACTGCTTGTCCCTATCATTTAGTAAGCTGGATCCGTCTTTGGGACCCTCCACAACAGCAATGCCTGCACCACTGGAGTGGAGGCTCAGCATTGGCTTTTCACCGCAAATAATTCGAGAAGTTCCGCTCCCTACATCATCGGGTAGGGCAAATCCAAACCTGTGTCTGATGTCCACACCAGTTTCAGTACAGAAGCAAGGACAATTCAGCACTAGTCCATTGCCCTCATCATCACCAACCACATCCAAAGAGGGACTGTCCCGAGCATTCAGTTCCTCCTGGCTGCCTCCAGGGGAGCTGTAGGGAAGGCTGTGTGTGGATGAAAGGGTAGAGGTGGCAGAGGCAGAAAAAGCTGAGGCAGCAGAGGCACCAGAAGTAGTGTTTTTGCGTGTGGCTGCAGAGCTCTGCCGGTTCTGAATCACGTCATTAAGGTTGAACAGCATGCTCTGTACATCGTAATGTGCAAACCCTTTCTGGCATTGCCAGGGCTTCAAAGGAGGCTTGGGAGCTTCAAGACGTCCATCCTCAGCATCAGAACCTGCCTTCGGAGAATCAACCTCTGGCCTTACGTTGCGGAGCTTTCTGAAAATAGACTCTCCCCCCGTTTCTGATTTGGAACGTCTCTTTGGATGTTTGTCACGATCTTTTAGTCGACTGGAAGATGAGCCCTCTTTGGAATCCTCACCCAAATCTAGGAGATCAGGCTTGTTGTTAACAGCCAGCAGCTCAACCAGTCTTTCGGGTGCTGGGCTACGCTGGTCTTGGTTGTCACCTTGGTAGCCCATCAGCATCTCAAAAACGCCATTCCCTGAGAGAGCAGCGTAGGAGAAGCCATGCTGATCGATGGAGGAGGTGCTTCCATACTCACGGTGAAGTGGGGACCACTTGGTCCCTAAAGATCCCCAGTCCTCTCCACTCTCCCCACTTCCATCGAGCTCACTTAGAGTCATGTCACTGTTGCTTCTCTGGTGGATTCGTCGAGTGCTCCTGCGTGACAAGCTGCCATGGTCACTGACCGTAAGCATGTGCGCTTCAGTGGAACTTCCAGAGCTTGCAGCATTAATCTTGCCTTGGAGAGTCTTGTGGATGTTGTGCAGCATAAGCGAATCTTCAGGACTGATCAGAGTTCCTAGTTTAGGGTGACTCAAGCCTCCCGCCATGTGCCCCGCAGTTTCAGAGTCCAAACCGCCAAGCCGAAGAGTGCCGGCATCTCTCCTAGGAGGCCAGTCTGCGACCCTGGCTCGGACTCCCATCTTTGGCACTCCAACTGCTCCTCCTGTCTGATAAGAGGACTCTGCCCGTGGATGGGGTGCCCCTCCATTAGTCAAGCGTAGGGGGCGGGTATAAAAGTCTTCAGAAGCATGAACCATCCCTGCAACAGGCCGCTCAGTGGCTGGGTGTTTCAGGCTCGTCATGGTGACTACTCACCAGGCGAGCGTTTCAAGTGTGATGCATTGTTGAGGAAGGGCCAGGGATTGCAGGCTTCCATCCAATGACAGTATGGACAGCAAAAACTTCTCTGCTTTGGTTTTCACAGCCTACAAGTCCCAAATCTCAGGCAAGGACAGTGGTCTTGTATGATTGCTCCTTAGCATTTTCCACAATCCTAGAACATAAAGATAAAACATACAGTTAGAAGAATTATTACAGGAATTATAATTAAAGATGGCACCGATCCAATATGTGGGCTGGATATCAGTCCAATAACGACTAAAATAGTTGAATCGGGTCTGGAGCTATGGAGCCGATCTGCAAATGTGCACACGCACAATTGGTTATGCGTCGGAAGCGGCACTGCAGTAAAGCTGGTTTATTGTTCAGCATTTGTGGTAATTTGTACATATTGATACGACAATGAGCAGAACATGCAACACACTACAACTCCAAAAGCTAATAACGTGATTATACTGTTTAATTTCCTTAACAACACCAGCTCTCGCTCACAATTTCTGTGGTCCTGATGGCTTCGGCGCCGCAGAAATAGGGACCGTTACAAAATTACAGACCTGTGTTTAAACGAATCATTTTTGAGATGTTATTTTAATAATAAATAATTTAGCATATACATATGGGTGTGTAATTATTACATTGTTTTAGTTAGGAAAACGGTATTTAAGTCAAGTATTTCCTTAAGCATAACAGAATAATCTCAGGCGTATTCAGACATTTTTCATGTTTTCTGTTTAAAAAAGACTCAGAGACTATATGGGATTTGTATCATATGGTATCATATCATATGGTCATGATTTAGCAAAACACTAATATTTGACCTCAATATAAAAGCCACAAACCCACTGGGTAGAATAACTACATATATGAGGGACCTTATTCCTTTTTGCATTAAAAACATTAAGGTTCTATGTGGCAAAACTGACAGATTTTCCCTATTAAACCTGTAACACAAAAAGTAACATAAAAATGCTCCAACTTCCAGATAAAATATCATACAGATTGCATTTCTCCAGGCCTTGATCTAAATTGCAATTTCACTTCAAATGTCTCTCCTCAAACTTCAGAACTCACCTGTAAGCTACTTTATCCACAAATGTCCACAGGATATTTGTGACGGGTATGAATGTCCCAGATTCGGCCTGAACTGAAAGCATACCAAGATAGCTCTTCTACTGAGCCTGAAAGTAGCTTCAAAGTTGGTTGTGTTGATGTTTAAACTTCTCTATTACGCTATATTTGGCCAAGACCCCCCCCCACCCACTCCCACTCCCCACCCAGCCCCACCCAGCCCCAGCCATTAAAGACTTGAGTGAAGAAAATGCACTAAAATTATCCTTTCAGATAATGGATGTTCCCGGGAAAAACAGGACAAAAACGAGAGCAGTCCTGACACTTCAAACATTTCCTCTCCATATGAATCTGAACTAACAGTGACTGCCTCACATAACATTTCGTGACTTTATATGACTGTCTTTACTAATAATTTCTATGAATATGAAAAGTATTCTGTACTTGTACTTGTGGTCTCTTTCAAGTCCCTTTCCCAACGGACCCTTTCCACACTCTCCTAATCAAAAACATTCTATTAAATTTTTTGGTATCAAAACAATCCCAGCTTGCACAGCAGGCAGAGAGTCGACTGATGTGTGCAAGGCAGAAACCAGACTAAGTCAGCATGTGCCCCTACTTGTGAGTCATTAAGACTCTCTATTAGTGCAGGTTTGGCGAGGCTGTCGTCAGCCCGGTCCTGAGCCGTCAGCGCTGCCGACCTCGGAAGGCTTTCCGCTCGGCTCCAAGACTCGGTGAAAGAAGCCAGGAGTAATAAACATGATGTGACGCACAATTGGGATAAAACAGCAAGAACATTCCACAACAGGCCGTGAAAACGGAAGGAGTACAGTGAATGATCTGAAGAACAAAAAAATGAAGTAGCCAGGCAGGCAGTCATAGATTTGCCTGATATTTTCAGCCGATATTTTATGACGCATTTATCATCAGAAAGGTAGCGCTTGTGCCAGGCATGTCCAAAGTCTGAGGTGGGATTTTATACAGCACGCGCCTTCTGTCGCAAAATATATGGCATCATTTTGTGCCAAAGTTCTGAGCACACAGTGGAACATTCGTGAGCAAAATCTCGTCTTTTTGCTCTCAAGTCTGTCTGCTTGCACAAAAAAATTTTACTAACTAAATTGCGTGTTTGCCTCACTTCACGTGGGCTGTGACAGGAAGTGACTTTTTCTTAAAATGTTGCGCACTAAGCTCGAAACGATCTGCCCTCCCATCGACTCTGCTTTCACGCTCGCTTGACTTGGCGCTGTGTTAGAAATGCCAGAACTATGGCGTTATTTTTGTGCCAAAATTCTGAGCGTGCAGTGGAACGTTGGCGGGCAAAATATCTTTTTTTGTTTTTTTACGCGTTCAACTCTGCCTACTCTCGCACTCGACTCTTTCCTACTCATTTATCGGCATCGGCAGATATAAGCATGAAAACTATTGGATATTTGCATCAGCCACTAATTCCCATATCATGCATCCCTAATTCCATTTATGGCAATTATCAGAAGCTTTGATCCAGAGCAACTTACATTCCGTAATTAGAGCGATCGTTTCCCTCGAGCAACTTCAGGTTAAGGGTCTTGCTCAGGGACCCATTGTTGCTTGTGCTGGAGGTAGGTTTTTTCAAATTAGCCAACCCGTGGCTGCACTGTCATGGGGATGCACCAGGATTTAGACTCTTTGTTCATGCCATCTGTTGACTCGAATGAGATTTGTCTTTCGCGCTGTGTACTAATATTACTCAATGCACAAATCCACCAAACATGCTACAGCTTCTTTGTAGAACTGAGCTGAAGAGCAAACAACCGTCTTTCCAGTTAACTTTGCCATCGTACTGCAAAGCTTTTAGCACACCGACCCGAATACAATGGAAAATGCAAGCATGGTTTAACTTAACTGCCAGCTCAGTATGGGTTTGGAACAGCGCAGTTCTTGCGTGCTAGTGGAAAAGGGTCTTTAACGAAATAGGTGATATGAAGGCCAAGTGTGTGGTTGAAGACAGAAATGGCAGACAACAATAAGAATACAAACTGACAATCTAATACATAAGAAAAAACGAATCAAATCTGTTCAGATGCCACGCAGGACATTAAACTCTAAATTCTAAACAAACAAATAACGCATTGTGGGATTACCTTGGCATTAGACCTTCTGTAGATCAAATTACAGCTGCTCTACTAGGCACATTTCTGCAATTGATGCATTCATCCATGACATTTCAAATATCTTGTTACCAAGTTATTTTACGTGCTGTTTCTGTCATGTTTGTAGACATCAGTCGGTCCTCATTTCAGCTCTTTTTATCTGACATCACAGACGTCAAGATGTCAGTGGACGCTGTGACAGGGCTGTACGATCTGACACTAATTAAAAAAAAGCTTTCCTCTCCAGCTCTCAGACTGTCTCTCACTAACAGACTTTACACACAACATTCCATACTAAATTGAACAGCAATTACAATAGCCCTGAAAACAAAGGTGTAGACCACTAGAAGACCACATGAAAGCATTACTAGGATTCTCTCTGTCTCAACCATGTAAACGTTGAGGATTTCTACACACTGTTCACGCAATCAAGGCTGTGAAGAATTGAGGGTCCCTCAGCTGAGTAAACAGTTAGCACTTATCCGCTAACTTGCATCCTAAAGTGGGCTTCAACTTCACCAAAGTATTCCCTCGTTTTCACTGAGAATTACCACATAGAGTTCAACTCAGGGATGCTTTAAGTCATTTCAATACGCCATCAATTCAAGTTCATACAGTAACCTCCAACCTTCAAAACGGCTTAAACCTAACTTTTCATTTGCCATTTCAAGGACAATTAAAGGACAAGCATTTTTTCCAGTCAAACAGTGTTTGTTATCACATTTTAAATATTAAATGTGTTGTGATCTTTAGCTGTTTTGCATGTTAAACTGCAAATAGCATGCTTCCAAACACATCAGACGAACTGTGAAACCAGCTCCACGACTAAAGATAAAATCAGCCCTGACCACAAGCGAACCCACAGCCATGCGACTGTTAGCCCAGAAACCTACATCCACTACACTACAGACACTTAGGAAAACCACAGAACTACTGAAAAATTAAAAGATTTATTTTCTTACAGGCACACTAAACCAAATAGAGTAAGGTACTGTAGGGACAGTATCAAGTACGTACCCTAAGTATTAAGGTACCGTAGGTACAGAATCAAATAAGGTACCCTAAGTATTAAGTTACTGTAAGTATGGGTTCTGTTTTTTACAGTATTGTTCCACTAAAGGTATTTTACATTAACTTACCACATGGTAACATACATACATAACTTAATACCTTACTTAAGTTAATAACTTAAGTCCCTTACTTCATACTTACTTATTATACCTACAGTACCTTAATACTTACGGCACCTTACTTGATACTATACCTACAAGTACCTTAATACTTTATACTTACTATACTTATAATTACTTAATACTTAGGGTACCTTACTTTATACTTAATATATTCACAGTCCCTTGATATGTATAGTACCTTACTTGATACTAACTATACTTACAGTAACTTAATACTTTGGGTACCTTATTTGATTCTATACCCACGGTACCTTAGTACTTAGGGTACCTTAATTTATAACTATACCTACAGTACCTTAATACTTAGGGTACCTTACTTGATACTATGCCTACAGTACCTTATTATATTCTCAGTCCCCTAACACTAGAACTACCTTGATCATTTCTATACTCACAGTACCTTAATACTTAAGAGTATCTTACTTTATGTACTAACTGTACTTACAGTACCTTAATAGTTAGGGCTTACTTTATACTTTGTATATGTACAGTAACTTTACCTTTAGTAATCTTCCCTACTCCAAGAACTACCACCATTGAGCAACATCCTTAAGCCCAAGTTGCACACAAGTCTGAGCACAATATGGCAGTTTTGGTCTTTTACACGAAGACTTAACTCAAGCAGCTGTAACTAATTTTACATGTGCTAAAAGAAAAAAACTATAAAGATGCGAGACTAAGTGGAAATCAATTCTTTCTACACGTATGAAGATGTAATATTACTTAACATTCAAGGCCTATCTCCTAAAAAAGCCTGTTTTAGAAGGTGATTGTCTGAAATGATTAAATTATTCAGTAAGAGTGTTCTAACTATGCAACTGCCACAAGAGAGAAACTCTGACTAATTAAAGAACACAACGAAGTGCGCTGGAAGGTCAAATTTGAGACATGTACAGTATGTACTATTGGGGTGCAATGCACCAAGAAAAAGGAATCATTAATGTTGCACAGCAAAATAACTGACCTAATGTTAAATATCATCAAATAAACAAGTAGGCCCTGAAGCTCATGTGGGAGTGACATGTTTCTATAAAACGGGCAGGGTCACGTATGAAAATGTAATATTACTTCAGGGTTCAGATAATGAATGAATGAAATGAAATTAACAAAAAGGCCTGGTTCAGAGGGTGACGGTTTGAAAGATTACCTTAAATGATTCAGACAGTTTTTGTTATGCAACAGCTATAGGCAATGAGTTCATAAATAGCACAGTGCAACACAGTTTTGTGCGAAATTTGAGCCATAACCGCAGCGTAGTAAAATTAGAATGAATGGTTAACCAAAATAACTCTCCACTTAAACGTGGTAAAAAAAAAAATATTAGGTGAGGAAGAGCGCATGTGAGAGTTGGTGTGCCTCTAACTTGGTGCTGCGTCCAACTGAACTGACATGGAAATATCAAAAAAGAGGGCACACCTTACAGATGGTGGCGTAACGTGATCAGAAGGTTGCAGGTTCGAATCCAGGGCCGGTAGTTACCACTGAGGTACTTATGAGCAAGGTACTGTCCCCAAACACTGCTCCCCAGGGGCTGCCCACTGCTCCTTCAGGGATGGGTCAAATGCAGAGGTCGCATTTGGTTGTGGTGCACTGTGTGCTGTGCTGTGGTCAGAGGTGGGTGGAGTAGCCAAAAATCTTACTCAAGTAAGAGTATTGTTACTTTAGAATAATGTTACTCAAGTAAAAGTAAAAAGTAGTCATCCAAAAAATTACTCGAGTAAAAAGTACTCGATGAAAAAACTGCTCAAGTACTGAGTAACTTCTGAGTAAATTAAAGATTTATTGGTTAATCATATAATCGAATATGCAAAAATATAAAATATAAAATGTACAATGTGTTTGGATATTCAATCTATACAAAGTAACATAAATTAAGGCTAATTCAGTCACAATAAACAGTACAATAATCTCTAATAACCTAACTTTTTTAAACAACAAGGCTCAGCAGGCAGAGGTTACACAGTAAAACAAGAGAGACTGTCCCTGTAGTTAGCTCATTTAAAGGGCATCCCGTGTAAAACTTTTGCCAGGTCAAAATACGGTCAACAAGGCAGTTGATCCGCTGTGGCGACCCCTAACAGGAGAAAACGAAAGAAGGGGAAGAAGTCGTCTTTTCATGAGGAAGTCTTTCCGAATCTTTCGAACTACAACTTACATGACCACTAGTATTACAAAAAATGTACTGATCAGTAGACTGGTCTCTGTCCTTGTCATAAAGAAAATGTAGTTGGGTCTGATGTAAGTGTCAGTGTTTTTGTGTAAACATAAAGGCTGCCTGCCTGCCCTCTCCACAACCTTGGCACCGGGCACAGAATCGATGATGAAGCTGGCACTGAGCCGCAGCACCAGCAGCAGGGCAAGAAAACACATCAGTTACCTCTAGGGGAAGATGTGGAAAGAGTTCTGAATGTTTGTACTTGAGTACTGTTAGTGAAATAATACTCAAGTGCAAATAAAAGAAGCGGTGTTAGAAACGTGTGTAAGTAAAAGAACAAAAACTACTCACAGTATTAGTTACTTTTTAGTCAGCGATTTTTTAAAAAGAAATATTGCGTCTTTTTTTTTTAAGTCCAAAATGTATTTATTTGGCTGCTATGGCAACTAGCAATCACATATAAACACATATTCCAGTCCTGTTGATAGTGTGTACTGACTCGACGTATGGAGAAATATACAAAACAAAGAGGCAAATGGAGAAGGAACCTGCACAGAATATACAAGAATAATTTCAAAAATGTATGAAAAGCATACTGGCATATGAGCTAACTGGAAATAAACTGGAATCATATATGAAATTGTTGAAGAAAGCTGGTTGCTAATACGGTTTCAAGTCCATTTACTACATACGAAAGCACATTTTTCCAGTACGACGCCAAAAGACGCAACAAGAAGACGGGTTGTGGGTCGGCGTAATTTTTTCAGCCAGTATCCTAGTCTTAATTATAACTTTAAATGTTCCCTCAACCTTTACATTGTGCAGGGCTTACGGCTGTTTAATTAAAATATTAATTTTATAACACGCCATTTGAGTATTTAATTAGATTATTTAAATTTCAATTAGAAGTTAGAAGCTGATGCGCAGTAATGGCGTGAAAAGATACATGAGGAATCATACGAGAGAGTAGTCAGTTGAGTTACTAACACTTTTTTGCTGTTGACTTTTTTTATGTCTTTCAGTCAAACGAAATAGCATATTGTAGTCATATGTTTGTTCACTAAAGTTTTCTTTTAAGGGCTTCATTGGTTGCATCAGCTGTGCATGAGCTAGAACACATCAAATACTTGGACTGGCTAGCGGTGTGTTCACAGTGACGTTAGACTGCATGACATCACTGTGTGTAACGTCTATGCTGACTATCATTATAAAAGATAATAAACCAAATGATCTAACATTTCGGATAAACGTTTTCGTTACACTACGTTTTCAGCCGGCGTTCTGCAAAAATGCTTCCAATTTGACGAAAGGGCACGAGTCAAAAAGACGCCTTTCTTTTACGTTTCGCAGCGCCCGGAAAATGACCCCGCCTGCTAGGGTCATCCTGCAAACGGAAGACGAGAAGCGACTCACGGTCAGTGCCGAATGCCGAGCTTGAAACAGCAGAGCGTTGAAACAGCACGCTCCGTGAGACCTTCCCTTTGCCAGTACTGAGAGTGTTTACCCGAATATATACGGATCTTTATTTTTATAGTTACATGTGACAGAAAAATCTTTACTACAGCTTTAAAACTAAACTTGCTACAGCGTCTGGACGTCGACTGACGGTGCTGTTGCGCATGTGCAGGGGTGCAGGTAAGGGGCGGGGGTGAGTCTGGACGATTCATGGGGCCCAGCATTCCGGGGGAACCCATAGAAGCCCACTAACATCAGTTGCGTGTGTTGGTGCGGTTTAGGGGGAGCATGGGGCCCAAAATGATTTTCTTTTAGGGGGCCCAAAATTGCTGGCGGCGCCCCTTCTTCCATAAGGGTTAAAAGACTCTCCAAAACTTTGTGCTGGCGCGGGGGCTTTTTCCTACGAAAATGTTTTATTACAGTTTTTGTCCGTTGGCGAACGGGTGTATTTATTGACTATCAAAATAACCAGTCAAATTTTTAAATATTACTTCAAACTGTAGGTGTAGTCGGTAACGGAGCAGTTGCTGGCGTAACAGTAGGGTGTTCGCCCCGTGATCAGGTCGCAGGTTCGAATCCAGGGCCGGTAAAGTTACCACTGAGGTACTCATGAGCAAGGTACCGTCCCCAAGCACCGCTCCCCGGGCGCTTGTTAGCTGCCCACTGCTCCTTCACGGATGGGTTAAATGCAGAGGTCACATTTTGTTGTGGTGCACTGTGTGCTGTGCTGTGGTGTGTTCACAACGACAAATAATCACTCACTTTCACTAACGAGATGCGATTTTAAAAGTAGCGAAGTGGATTACTTTAATTTGTACTCAAGTACAAGTAGAATTACAGGCTTAAAAATATACTCATGAAAGTACCCTAAATATAACCTGCTTAATAGCAGTAAGGGGAGTAGACCTTAAGTCCACTCCGGGACCCGCATCGCACCACAGCGCACCGAGAGGCAGGTTTCCAGGCAACAAGCGGGGTGCGTTTCACAGGCGGAGGCACTAAAAGCATTACGTTCCGAGTGTCATTCTTCGTTGATAATTACGGAGAGAAATCCGCTCCACTTCCAACTCTTGTGCACAAAGCCGGCTCATGATTCATGAGGTTCTACACAGCAGCCCCAAGTCATGTTATGATTGGTGTGGCTTGTACGGCGAGGCCAAAAAACGGAGAACGAGAGAGCGGGAGAAAAAGGGATAGAGACAGAAACGGCGAGCAAAAGAAAAAGATGGAGAACAAGAGAAAGAGTGAGAGAGAAAGCAAGAGAGGAGGAGAGAGAGAAAGAGCATGAATGAGAGAGAGAGACGGGAATATACTGTACACCAGGGATAAGCAACTCCGGTCCTGGCAATCCGGTGGAGGTTTTCCATTCTACCTGATCAGTCTCTTCTGGTGGTTATCTACCTGAGATCAGATGTGAATGTTCTGAAATTCAGTTGGACGGAAAACCTTCAGGACACCGGACCTCTAGGACCGGAGTTGCCTACCCCTGCTGTACACCACACACACAAAGACAGTGCGAAAGAGACAAAACAGACAGATAAAGATACACAGCAAAAGAGAGAGAGAGAGAGAGAGAGAGAGAGAGAGAGGGAAAATAGTCACACATACTGAGAGAAAGAAGCAGATAGAGACAGAAACAAAAAGACAGAGTGAGAGAGCGAAAGAGAGAGAGCAAGAGAAAGAATGAGAACTGTCTCCCCCAAACCGTTGTCTGGAGCTCGTCTGGACAGCAGGTTCGGCAAATATGCTTTTTAAGAAATATACATAGCTGGCCCTGTGAAACCACTGAGGTACTCATGAGCAAGGTACCGTCCCCCAAGCACTTACGGCCCTGTGGTTTCCGCAATGCGGAAAACGCGGACAGAATCATGGAATTCAACAAATAAAATGGAATCCCTTGTAAAACGTGGAACGTCGTATAATTCGCTGATTTGATGATGTCTCATATACTGTATATCAACAAACAAATAATTGTTATCAACTGAATCGTTATGAAATTTTGATTTCAGACAAACACATTCCAACTCTGCCGTTCTTAGGGCCCTATGATTTACGCCATGCGGAAAATGCAGACGGAATCGCGGAATTCAACAAATAAAATGGAATCCGTTGTAAACGCGGAACATCGTATAATTGGCTGATATCGGTGTGTGGGCAAAGCAAAGCAATGGTTTCTAATTACTTTTGGCCGCTGCAGCCCCCTGTACGTGTTACCTGTTGAGGCGGGACTCAGCTTTCCACACACACAAACGCACAGAGACAGAGGGGAAAACGTCAACGGTCAGCTGTGGCGAAGAGGCTCGCGGAAACACCAAAGTCCTCAGAAAAATTACGGAATTCGACTGTTAGTGCTAAGTTTAGAGCAGAACAATACCCAAATGATTTTTATGAATCGGAAGAACAACTCTTTTGTACGTTTTGCCAGCACACGATAGACTGCACCCGCAAGAACAAGAACACGTGACGACCACTTACGGTCAAAGAGTCACATCAGAAACGTTTCATTTTGCACGAAAAAATGAATGTTTTTTGTTGTTTACAGGTAAATGTTCTGCTGAACCACAGCACTTTGTTGAAGTTGAATAACAGTCATTTAATGCGAGATTTTTTCCTATTGTGCTTTCCTGCACTGCCCTTTTTTTCCCCATTCACTCCATAATTACACACTTTTTAGGTGAATAATAAATACACCTAACTGATTGCACTATAACAAATTTGAAGTAAAAAAATCTGAGTAATTGAAAATGACGAAATACTGAAGTTTTTGGTCATTTTGAACCAATTTGTCCTATAAAATGAGCTGCTTTTGGCCTTTCTGGAAGAGAAAGGTTAACTACGTTTCCCACAACCCGCTGCGCGCCCTTTGGCGACGCATCCCAATATTAACGTTCAGCGCGCATTACGGAATAAACTATGGAAAATCCATGGGAAACTCTCAATAAACGGCTGTATTGTGAGTAGAGCGCTGGTTGTTGTGGTCATCAGAAACGTTTAGTTTTGCACAAAAAAAAAGAATGTTTTTTGTTGTTTACAAGTAAATGTTTTACCAAAGCAGAAAATGTTCTGCTGAACCACAAGCACTTTGTCGAAGTTGAATAACACTCATTTAATGCGAGATTTTTTCCTATTGTGCTTTCCTGCATTGCCCTTTTTTTCCCCATTCACTCCATAATTACAGTTTTTAGGTGAATAAATGTGATTATAACGTAAAACACGGAATTCAGAAGAATAAAAATGGAAAAAAGGGAATTTAGGAAAAAACAAAACGGATTTCATAGAGCCCTAAGCACTGTTCCCCGGGCGCTGCCAAAAAAAAAAAAAAAAACTCTGCCCACTGCTCCTTCACGGAGGACTCAAATGCAGAGGTCATATTTCATTGTGGTGCACTGTGTGCCGTGCTGTGTTCACAATGACAAATCATAACTCGCTTTATAACTATTCCAAATTAAAGCACTGTATCCAAAGGTTTGTCATTTTACCCTTCCGCAAGACGTACAGCACACACAAACAAACCAAGTCACGCTTGTCTCTCCATCAATTATTGATCCCCACTCTGCTTCTTCCCCCTCCACCCCCCGGCTTACCTCGGTGCACTTATCCTCTTTCACTATCGACAGCCTCCTTTCTTTAAGCGTGCAAGTCCAATACGCTCTTCTTGCCACTAACGTTCGAGCCGAGCACTCCGAAAGATCCCAGCGGCACGCCTGAGCACACAAAGCTTTCTCAATCGGAATTTTTCCCTTTTCCTTCTCGTTCTGGGAGAAAACCAAACTTCACAAACACACTCATTCCCAGTCTTCGCAGCAAGGCATGTGGGAAACACATTTGGAGTTTTTTTTTTTTTTTGGGGAGGGACGACATCGATTTGGAAGCTGTCCTCTGGAAGCCGTCCAACCTCGCTGTGGGCTATGGTGTGAACATGATGACTAGTGTTACACAGAGATGACTACAGCGCTTCAGTCGGCCGCCTTGTGGCTCTCACACACGCGGCGGAGCATGACGAGGCGGGTGGGCAAAGAAGCACAATGTTTAGGGCGATTCTAAATCTATTCCCATCCGCCCGTGGTGTGGTTTGAAAAGAAACAGTAAGGCCGTTAAAAAGATGTCACTAGAAGGAGACGACAGAATGTGACTAAGGTCAAATGGGTTCCACAAGCTTTGATTTACTGGACGTATTTTCGGAGAAGTGCGCTTTTTGTTTTAGGGCTGAAATCTTGCGGAGGTGTAACGATACATCGATATTAGGGATGCACCGAAATGATTTTTTTGGGCCGAAACCGAAAATGAGGAAACACTTGGCCGAAAACCGAAACCGAAACACCGAAAGAAATTATTATACCAATTTTTTGTAATATTGCCGTTATGGCTGGGACTGTGTGTACTTACCTCACTAAAGTCAAGCATTGCATCAAGTGCGCGTCCGCGTGATCTTTTACAATTCTCCCGTGATTATGTGATCTCGCAAAAGCAGCGGCGCGCCGGATCATATACGGACCACAAATGCGTCCAGTGAGAATTGGCGGACGGCCTCGGACGGAATGGAAATACAGCGCAGTCGCACCGCAGCGGATATACATCCGGTGTAAAACAGGGGTAATCCAATCTGGCGAGTGCAGGTTGCAGTTGTTGCTTGCGTCATCACTGTTTCGGTCGCATTAAAAAAAAAATTCGGCCGAAATTTTTGGCCATTTTCGGCTGAAATTTTTCGGTGGCCGAATATTCGGTGCATCCCTAATCGATATATTGATTCAATGATCAACAAGCCCACAGCATCAATCCAAAATGAAAACACTGATCAGACATCATAGTCATAGTCTTTTTGAGAGGTGTATTTGAATTAAAATGTTAATTATTTTAGTTGCTTTTTGTTATTTGATATGAATAGAAGTGATCGTGTTGATGATGTCTCATATACTGTATATCAACAAACAAATAATTATCAATTAAATCTTTATGAAATTTTGATTTCAGACAAACACATTCCAACTCTGCCGTTCTTAAGGCCCTATGATTTACGCAATGCAGAAAACGCGGACGGAATTGCGGAATTCAACAAATAAAATGGAATCCGTTATAAAACACGGAATGTCGTATAATTTGCTGATATCGGTGTGTGGGCAAAGCAAAGCAATGGTTTCTAATCAATTTTGGCCGCTGCAGCCCCCTGTACGTGTTACCTGTTGAGGCGGGACTCAGGTTTCCACACACACAAACGCACAGACACAGAGGGGAAAACGTCAACAGTCAGCTACGGCGAAGAGGCTCACGGAAACACCCAAGTCCTCAAAAAAATTACGGAAATCGACTGTTAGTGCTAAGTTTAGAACAGAACAATACCCAAATGATTTTTATGAATCGGGAGAACAACTCTTTTGTACGTTTTGCCAGCATACGATAGACTGCACCCGCAAGAACACGTGACGACCGCTTACGGTCAAAGAGTCACATCAGAAACGTTTCGTTTTGCACGAAAAAATGAATGTTTTTTGTTGTTTACAGGTAAATGTTCTGCTGAACCCCAGCACTTTGTTGAAGTTCAATAACAGTCATTTAATGTGATTTTTTTTTTCTATTGCATTGTTCTTTTCTCCATCCACTCCATAATTAGACGCTTTTTAGGTGAATAAATATGATTATAACGTAAAAAACGGAATTCAGGAAAAAACAAAACAGATTTCATAGGGCCCTACGTTCTGCATCTGTTAAAAAAGTAAAGGGCTTGACGAATATCTTTTTATATAAATTAAGACGCCATAGATTTGATATTGATATCGGGTCAACGCTGGCTCAAATAGCTGGATCTTTTTGATAACAATGGCCAAATTACCGGTTGTTGAACTTGTATGAATTATTTATTTTATTATTAGTACAAGTATCAGTATTAGCTATTAGACAAGAATTAGTTGTAATTTAATACAATGTTAATGTTGTCAATCGTGATTTAATGCTTTTTTATTTGATAAAGTTGATTTTTTTAACCCGTCTGTTGCTACATTATTTGAGTGAATTTAAGTGAGTGAATATTCGTCATTGTGAACACACCACAGCACAGCACATAATGCACCACAATCAAGTGTGACCTCTGCATCCGACCCAAGAGTAGTGGGCAGCTTTGTTGGCAGTGCTTAGGAACGGTGGCTTGCTCATGAGTACCTCAGTGGTACTTTTACCGGTCCTGGATTTGAGCCGGAGACCCTCCGATCATGGGGTCAACTCCCTAACCGTTACGCTACCAACTGCCCTATAAAAGGTACCTGCTACATAAATAAGGCTGGCACAAGCCATGATTTAGAAAGCTTATGATTTTTGATGGCTTTTTGCTGAAAGAGTGAAATACTTTTTTAATTGCAAAATTAATTTTTTAATTTTTCCAGCTTAAAGATCAATACATACAAACAAAGGTCAATATGCTTCTAATTTTTGTCATTGTTCCAATTCCTAAAGTGGATGTTCCACAGGTGACGTAGTGGAAATTCCATTTGTAGTGGAAATGAGGGCTAGCTAGGAGCAGTTGGTAGCGTAACGGTTAGGGGGTTTGCTCCGGGTCGTCGGCTGAAATCCTGGACCGGTGAATGTAGCAATGAGGTACTCATGAGCATGGTCCCCAAGCACTGATCCCCAGGCACTGCCCATGTCATGCTGGCTACTGTTCCTTCAAGCCTTAATTATGTACCGGGTACCTTTAATGGGGCAGTTGGTAGCTGGTTGGTAGCAGTTGGTAACGGTTAAGGAGTTGACCCTGTGATCGGAGCGTCTCTGGTTCAAGTTCAGGAACGGTAAAGGTACCTTTAAGGTGCTCATGAGCAAGGCACCGTCCCCAAGCACTGCCAACAAAGCTGCCCACTGCTGCTGGGTCAAATGCAGAGGTCACACTTCGCTGTGGTGCACTTTGTGATGTGGTGTGCTCACAAGGACGAATATTCACTCACTCGCTTTCACTTTATCCACTTAGGGTTGCGTTTGTTTTAGAATTATTCTTTCAAAAAACCATGATATAGATCATCAGGGTTGGTATGTGTTAGCCTTTAAGCAGGAAAAATACCTGTGCAATCTACTAAAACTTGGCTGGCACCAAAGGTTACATCCTGTTCCAGGAGATCTGGGAAAGCATGCGGCTGGCAGTGAGCCGGGTTTACACAATATTCAAATAGTCACACAAAATAAAACTAACACTTAAGTGTACAGCATTAACATACTAATACAAGGGAAGGAAAAAGACTCGAAAATAAGAACTGGAACTTGAAAAATAGCGGCAAGCGGTAATGAGCGGGGTCCATGCACATGCACAAGCACAAAACGCAGCACAAAAGGGTCAGCACTGACCATCAGGAGTGTCTCTGTATGTGTATGTGTGTAGAACAATAAAGTGAAATGACAGGAGAATTAAAGAATTAAAGGTAGTGAAGCTTCTTTTTGTTATGACAGCTTCATTAAGTTGTATTTATAAAGAAACTAACTTTTAACAGTGTTTATATAAGAAATTGGGGGTTTTCTATAACTTCATGTAAATTATTAAAACTCTGTTATGACATCACATAGATTTATGCAGCGTTTTAGCGCAGCCCTCCAGGTCAAAACATGTTTTCCTTTGCCATAGTGCCAATTATAGACTGAGAACTAGGATTTGTCACGTATGGTGAGACGCACACCATTCCTACTTACCCTGAAAAGTTCAACTTTCTGTGACTTACGGTTCAAGTGGCACAATACGTCTTGTTAGGGGAAAAGAAGAAGAAGAAGAAGAAGAAGAAAAATCTGAACGAAAACAGCAGGGTTCCACAGCACTTTGTGCTTGGACCCCTAATTAGGGGATGCACCGATTCCTCCCCCGTGCAGTTACTCGTACTCGGAACAAAATTGCCCAATACCTACTACCGATACCACCTGTGGAAGATATGATGTAGTTATGTTCATCGCCACGCGGAGGCAGTGTAAATGCCACAACACTTGCCAAATAAACTGTAAACTGTGCAGAGATAAAAATGTCAGCCGCCTGGAGCTACTTTAAAATAAATGATAATGACAGCAGCAAAGCAGACTAATATTTTAATATTTAATATTTTATTTAATTGTTGCGTTTTTTATGTTTTGATACATATAGAACAAAAAATGGATGAAAAATTTGTATCATTTATTTTATAAAATAACATAATAAGCCTCAAGTGTACTTTAATTTATATTTTGGTTGTTGAAAGTGGGTTTTTTTTGAGTTTAGACTACTTGATATTGGTTAAAAAAAAAAGAAAAACCTTCTAAAAAAATCCTACTTTTATTGTCATCGTTATTAACAACAGACCTACACAGGTATTGGTACTCGGTATCGGTGAGTACCCAAAAATAAATAGCGGTACTCGTACTCGGTCTCAAAAAAATGGTATCGGTGCATCCCTAATAATAATAATGAGAAGAAGAAGAAGAAGAAGAAGAAACAAACAGAACAATCATAAGAAGGGGCACAAGAGGCACCTCGTGCTTGGACCCCTTAAAAAACAAGGCCTGTTTTCCTCCGCCTCCTAATGAACAGTCGCTATGAAAACACCAGCGCTGCAGTTTTGCAAGTTTGGCTCGACGCACAACTACAAAAACTCGAACGCAGGCGTGTTACAGGGCAACGGCGTCATGCGAGGTCACTGACAGATTTACATAGTCTCCAGGCAAAGTTACAGCTGTCTGTCTGAACAAACTGCCAATGTGACGCCTCCTGGCAAAACACACACACACACACACGGGAAACCTTTCGGCACTTAAACGAAAGCGTGGTGAAAGAAGCGAGGGGAATATCGAGCAGCAGCAGCGATGAGCAAGAGGAGGTGGGGTCCTGCAGGTCCAAACAAAAATCACCGAGGCACACAGCTGGAACAACGTTAGCGGGGAGAGGGAGAAGTCAATAGCACATTGCAAAAAGTTTTCACAATATTCTCATCGATACGCTGACGAGGAGGAGAATCAATGCTGACATTAGGGATTACTGGAGGGCGTCGTTGTGCTTTGGGACGCTTCAGCAGATTCTTAATTAGTTCTTCATGTTTAATGTTGTCAAATTTGGCCTGTGAAATGAGACGGCACAACTTTTTTATTGGTGTAAACAAAGAAAGGTGAAGAGGAAAAGGTAACGTGTTGCGTAATGGAAACAGCAGTTTGTACCGCTGATGTAACACGCTCCCAAAAAGACTGAACTATACACCGGGCAAGGACAAAGCAAACAGCACTGGCTGATTCATCTCTCTCACACTTCGCTTATCTCTCTCTCTCTTTTCCCTCCCTCATTCATTTGTTCTCTCTCTCTCCCGCTCTCGTTCGGTGGCTCCCTTGTTTTCTCCCAACCCTGCTCTCGTTCCCCTCCTCCTCTCTCATTCTGTTCCTTTCCCTCTCCCTCTCTCGTTCTTCTGTTCCCTTATTCTCTTGCTTCCTTTTTTTACGGCTCTCCTCCCTCTCCTTCTCTTGCTCTTTCTTTCTCGTTTTTTCTCTCACTCTTCTGCTCTCTCCCCCCTTCTCTCTGTTTTCTTCTCTTTTTCTCTCGCTCTCAGTCCCCTGCTCTCTCACTCACTCACTCTCCTGCTCTCTCTCACACTCACTCACTGTCCTGCTCTCTCACTCACTCACTCACTCTCCTGCTCTCTCTCTCACTCACTCACTCACTCACTGTCCTGCTCTCTCACTCACTCACTCTCCTGCTCTCTCTCTCACTCACTCTCCTGCTCTCTCTCTCACTCACTCACTCACTCTCCCGCTCTCTCACTCACTCACTCTCCTGCTCTCTCACTCACTCACTGTCCTGCTCTCTCACTCACTCACTCACTCTCCTGCTCTCTCACTCAGTCACTCACTCTCCCGCTCTCTCACTCACTCACTCACTCTCCCGCTCTCTCACTCACTCACTCTCTTGCTCTCTCACTCACTCACTCACTCTCTTGCTCTCTCACTCTCTTGCTCTCTCTCACTCCCTCTCCTGCTCTCTCACTCCCTCCCTCTCCTGCTCTCTCACTCCCTCCCTCTCCTGCTCGCTCTCTCACTCCCTCTCCTGCTCTCACTCTCCCACATTCCTGCTGTCTCCCTCCCTCTCACTCCCGTTCTCTTTCTTTCTCTTACTCCCCTGTTCTTTCTCCCTCACTCCCCTTATCTCTTATTCTCTCACTCTTCTTTTCTCTCTCTCTCTCTCTCTCTCTCTCTCTCTCTCTCTCTCATTACCCTGCTCTTCTTTTCTCCCTCCCTCATTCATTTACTCTCCTTCCCTCATTCCCATGAGCTTACTTGCTCTCTCTCTCTCTCTCTCTCTCTCTCTCCTGCTCTCTCATTCCCCTGCCCCCTCTCACCCCCTCCAGCATACCCCGGCTCTCTCGCTCTACCCAGTTCCCTTTCTCTCTCTCCGTCTCTTTTTAGTCTTTACCTGCTCATAGTAATGCAGAGTTTAGAAATAAATCGTGCTCTAGAGTTCAATGAGGTGTTAACACGGTGCACATGATGAACAAAGTGCACAAACTAAAACAAAACAATATCTCTGACAGAAGTGGTAAACACTTTCGAATGACCCACCATTAGATCTGCACATATGTGGTTGGTTCACTTTTATATAGTTGCGTAATTTCTACAACAAACAAATCGTGTTGTGTCCAAGAACCACACTATATATTGTGTGGTGGAACGGTGCGTGTCATTAGATGCCGACTCAGAACCATCAATAATTAATTTGGGGTTTTCGAGATGCTTTCAGTTCCGTTTTGAACTTTGGCCAGCAGCATAGCACGAGACTTCAGGGCAAGAAAACAGCACGATATGCAGATAAAGCGTACAGGGATTTGACTTGAATTACATTAAGCGTCTGAATAAGACACTCCCCTGCCAATGCCAACAAAGAAATATTGTGCAAAACAAAATAACGTCACAGGATATTTTGATGCGATTCAAACTCAAACCAACATTTAAACCTTAACTTAAAACACACACTACCAGTCAAAAGTTTGGACACACCTTCCCATTCAATGTTTTATTCTTTATTATCATGACTATTTACATTGTAGATTCTCACTGAAGGCACTATGAATGAACACATATGGAATTCTGTAGTAAACAAAAAGTGTGAAATAACCCAAAACATGTTTTATATCTTAGTTTCTTGAAAATAACCACCCTTTGCTTTGATCACTGCTTTGCACACTCTTGGCGTTTTCTCGATGAGCTTCATGAGGTAGTCACCTGAAATGGTTTTCCAACAGTCTTGAAGGAGTTCCCAGAGATGCCGAGCACTTGTTGGCCCTTTTGCCTTCACTCTGCGGTCCATCTCATCCCAGACCATCTCGATTGGGTTTGGTCAGGTGACTGTGGAGGCCAGGCCATGTGGCGCAGCACTCCATCACTCTCCTTCTGGGTCAAATAGCCCTTACACAGTTCATTCATAGTTTTGATGCCTTTAGTGAGAATCTACAATGTAAATAGTAATGAAAACGAAGAAAAAACATTGAATGCGAAGGTGTGTCCAAACTTTTGACTGGTAGTGTTACATTTAAAGAATTGATCAGACACTCTTTACCGGAGTGACTTGAATTTCCCAATTACAAGGACAAGGTCTTGCAGAACCAACATGCAGTTAAGGGCCCGACTGTGACTTTAGTCCATCAAGGGGTTTGAACCTCAAATCTAACGCTAAGCAAAAAAAAAAAAAAAAGGTTCTCAAACCATTACACCACCACCGTCCCTTAAAACACACAGTCACTGAGTAACTGAGCCTTCCTTTTTCGACCACAGAAACCTTCATGGCTGAACGATATGTGAGTCATTATGTCATCGTGAACACACCACACCACACACCACAACGTAATGTGACCCCTGCGTTTGACCCATCCGTGAAGGATCAGTGGGCAGCTTTCTGGTAGCGTCTGGGGAGCAGTGCTTGGGGACGGTTCTTTGCTTGAGTACCTCACTGGTACCTTTACCGGTCAAGGACTGGAACCAGTGACTTTCCAAACACAGGACGAACTCGGCAGCCGTTGCGTTACAAACTGCCCCCGAGTAGTTCATCCATCTATAAACAAAATGGTCCTACTTAGGTGACCCGTAAATAGGGCCGGGCGATACAGCCTCAAATCACTACCACAATTAATTGAACAATTTACTAGACATGGCACGATTCCACGTTTTTGTGCCTGATCCCATCCCGATATTGTAAATCTGCCGATACGATATAAATCTAATACAGTCTCTAAACCTTATTTAAACAGAAAACAAAAAATAAAGCTTTAAAAATGTCAATACATGACTCATAAGGAAATACTTGATTAACTATTGGGGCAGTTGGTGGCGTAACGGTAGGGCGTTCGCCCCGTGATCAGAAGGTCGCAGGTTAGAATCCAGGGCTGGTAAAGTTACCACTGAGGTGCTCATGAGCAAGGTACCGTCCCCAAGCACTGCTCCCCGGGCGCTGCCCTTCTCAGCTGCCCACTGCTCCCTCACGGATGGGTTCATTGTGGTGCAATGTGTGCTGTGCTGTGTTCACAATGACAAATAATCACTCATTTTCACTTTCACTAAAACAATGTAATAATTACACACCCATATGTATAAGCTAAACTATTTATTATTAAAATAACGGCTAAAAAACGATTTGTTTAGACCCAGTTCTGTAATTTTGTGACGCTCCCTAATCCCGCGGCGCTAGTGGTGGCTAGTTGGTGGTCTAGTGGTAGAACACTCGCCTTGGGACCCAGAGGTTGGGGGTTCGAATCTTTTGGGAAACGCACCGCAGATCGGCTCCAAAGATCAACTCAAAGCCACCGACACCCAATCCAGATACTTGTGTTGGTATTGGACGGATACCCCATCCACGTATCGGATCGATGCCATCGCTACAATTTACGTTTAATATGATTAATGGACATTTATTTTGATTCAGGGGTTGTTGTTATTTTTTTGGCCCTCATAGGTCACTGACAAGTAGGGCCCTATGATTAACGCGATGCAGAAAACACGGACGGAATCGCGGAATTCAACAAATAAAATGGAATCCGTTGTAAAACACGTAACGTCATATAATTGGCTGATATCGGTGTGTGAGCAAAACAAAGCAATGGTTTCTAATTAATTTTGGCCGCTGCAGCTCCCTGTACGTGTTACGTGTTGAGGCAGGACTCAGCTTTCCACACACACAAACGCACAGACACAGAGGGGAAAACGTGAACGGTCAGCTGTGGCGAAGAGGCGGAAACACCCTCAAAAAAATTACGGAATTCGACTGTTAGTGCTAAGTTTAGAGCAGAACAATACCCAAATGATTTTTATGAATCGGGAGAACAACTCTTTTGTACGTTTTGCCAGCACACGATAGACTGCACCCGCAAGAACACGTGACGACCACTTACGGTCAAAGAGTCACATGAGAAACGTTTCGTTTTGCACGAAAAAATTTATGTTTTTTGTTGTTTACAGGAAAATTTGTTGAAGTCGAATAACAGTCAGTTTGTGTGATTTGTTTTCTATTGCATTGTTCTTTTTTCCATCCACTCCATAATTAGATACTTTTTAGGTGAATAAATATGATTATAATGTAAAACACGGAATTCAGAAGAATAAAAACTGAAAAAACAGAATTAAGGAAAAAATAAAACGGAATTTAGGAAAAAACGAAACGGATTTCATAGGGCCCTACACAAGGTCTGTACCGTACATAGGCTTAACTATTGAAGCTGTGCAAATATTATTTTTGTGACTAAAATAACTGCCGGAAACGCAGATATACACACTGGGGAATTTTAATAAGTATTGACAAAATCTCAAAAATAATCGAAAAAGACGACAGATATGGCAAAATGATTTATTTTTGATTTATGCTCGATTAAGTGCTCTACCAGTTCGTATGGATAAAGCATTTGTTGAGCGCAGGCCAAGATCTTGGAGCCGTAAATATCTCCATTTCTCAAGGAAAGCTGTTTACTTCAGCTATAATTGCTACTGTGCATTGTTCCTGCCAGCTCTCCACAAAGGTGGTGCAGCAGGAAGTGGTGCTGCAATGTCCATCTCGAACACGGTGAGCATTTGGGACACTCCCATGTGGACTTTTGGGATTGGTCACTTCTCTCACGGCCTTTGGAACCCAAGTGGGACCTAGTAACACTGCGTTGAGAAGAAAAAGGACGCTGCACATGCTGAGAAGATCACCACCGTCATTATTCTCCAATCTGACTACCGTTCTGACATTTTATTGTGCGTTGACAGACAATTCGGAGAACGGGTTTTGTTTTAAAAGTGCCCTACAGCTGGGATGAATTGTAGGCACTAAACACTAAAAGAGGGTCGTTACTTCTGCTGGAACACGTTAAAGCTGCAGTGGAGGACCACTTCAGAGAGCACTGTAAATCCTCTTTATAAGATTACACTTGTTTATAGTGCATTTTATAGGATTACTGCTGTTTACATCGCTGTTGTTTATTACGTTCTTATATTGCTTGCGTGAGGCCTTCCTCGGTCGCATCCCTGTAGGGCTCGAACCGCTGGGTCTGGATAGGAATTTTCAACTTTCACATTAGCGATTGATCAATTTCGCAGGCTTACGGCATATCAGACGTCAATTTGTTCCGCCATCCCACCGCCAAGCGCAGATCTCGGTACGGGCCGCGACACGACGGCGAGATCTGCAGCCAAATCTCTGCTGACATGCTCTGTAAAAAGCCTGCCGCAACTCGCTCGGTGCTTTGGCTTTCAGCGTGCAGAGACCAAGGCTCTACGGCTGAGTTCCAGTCCTGATTCTGGTTCAGTTCGCTCTCCGCGCCTTGCCGCCGCGTTTTTCGGCTTCTAGTCTTCCAGAATAAAACGGAAAGTGGCAGCAAAATCACATACGTGAAAAGTATAAACACATGTACCACCCTGGGATTAAACTAGGAGGCAAGACGAATGAAGACGTGTGTCTGTGTGTGTGTCTGTGTGTGTGTCTGTGTGTGTGTGTCTGTGTGTGCAACATGGGAGCTCGCATAAAATTCCCGACATTGCAGATTCTAAATGCCGCAAGCTGTCCAAGTCCCGCCATTCCAGAAGACAGCCATCAAATCTCTTGACTGGAATACAAAAATTCTAAGAAAAACTCTTGGTTACGTGGCCTTTCTCACTCAGCCCACAGGAGAATTGAGACAATAAATGTGACTCTCCACGGCAAAACCAGTCGCTTGTCGCAAATTTTCAAAATTGAGTTATGACGGGCATAAATCAACCTTCAAAACGATACCTATATGGAATGAATCGGACGACATGTGACTGAGATATCAACATTCAAAGGAGTCGGGTTTCTTCTGTCACGCCAAGTGAGAAATGGGGAAATCTGTCTTTGAAGTTGACTATCGCCGTAGCACTCACAGACGCTTGCTGCGGTCGCGGCTACGTTTGCCTACGCTGCATTCCCAGCCACAGGGATAGCCCACCTGCGTTAGGTTAACTGAACTCGGGAGACGGAGATGGATTCCGGAGAAATATCTTCACGCTAGTCAACCAGTGGATTTACCGTAAATATTGAAGTAGAGCGGTCAAAACAGAAACTTTGAACATTCTGCTGGAATTGAATTCCTCACCTCAAGAAAGTCACGTTTTTAGGATGGAAAGGGTAAGCTTTTCAGCCAAATTTATTCACAACAGTACAGTATAGACCTTCCACTGTTTCAACATTAAAAACAAAAAATCCAAAATTTTACCCCACGCAACATAAACGCTCGTTTTTCCTCGGAAACCTCCGTTGCGACAAGCGACTGGTTTTGCCTTGGACGGTCACAAATAGCCCTGAAATGAAAAGGGGGGAACACCTCTCTGACCACTACATGACTAATACAGTTGTAACAATAATAATACAGGACGTGACAAAACAATGGTTTTTCCACCATCTCTTTGGGAACCAGCGCTCAGCTGGGACAGGCACAGCTGATGCATGTTTTTCTTTAACAGAGAGAGAGAGAAAGAGAGAGAGACAGGTGACGACGGAAGATAAGCTGTCCACCAAGTCAGAAGGTCACTGCAATGGTATGTCAGAGTAAACCTGCATCTGGAACAGTCGCTGTTTCTCAGTTTGTTAAAACTGTAGTTTGGCTCCAATCTTCAGCACTGCCCTAATAAGGCAAAAGGGAGTAAGGGGATCCCTGGACCAAGTTTCTTGCCCTTTTTTGTGATGAGTGATCCTGTATCACCGGCGTTTCAGAGTCCAGTCCTGCAGGGACGCATTTTTAGAGTCTGGCATTCAACCGTTCCACCCGAGTTGAATGAGCAGACATTGTATTCTCTAAAAAGACTCATGTCTAATACACCATGTTTGTCAAAACGTCAACTGCTGTCAAACTAGGGCTGGGCGATACGGCCTAAAAACAATATGGCAATATTTTTAAGCTCTATCGCGATCCAAATATACTGTATATCTCGATATATTCTCTCTTTCTGGGGTGAGAACTACATTTCCCACGATCCCTCGGAGCCACAATAATGCAACGGATGTACGTCCGGAATAACATCAAGTAAACAGCTGTATTGTGCGTAGAACCCTGGCTGTTGTTATTTATCAGCTAAAATATGGGTTTTGTCTGTAATAAAGGGGAGGATTTGACTGAACTGGAGGATTTTTGGTAGTGACGGCGTTCCATATCGTGAGGGCCGCCATCAAGTTGCAAACTCCCCCACACACAGTGCGTTTACATTGCGAGAAATGTCATTTATGCACGTTTACACATAAATAAATGCTAAGCACCTCCCCAGTCCGACAGTTGATTTGCCGATGCCGCCGTCAATCTTCATTTTCACAGGAGAAAAACTGTTAGTGGCCTAGTGGTAGGATACTCGCCTTTAGACCAAGAGGTTGTGGGTTCGAATCCGACCCCTGGTGTTACCAACATTGGGTCCCGGAGCAAGACCCTTAACCCTAAGTTGCTCTCAGGGGAACTGTCCCTGAAATTAGGAAATGTAAGTCGCTCTGGATAAGAACGTCTGCTAAATGCTTTAAATGTAAAAAAAAACCTAAAAAGCACATAACGTTGCGCTAGGAGAGTGTTCTGGATGGGTGGGGAGCGAGCTATCTGTTGGAGAAGTGAAACTCGAAAGTGAAGTACATGCCGTCTGTTTAACGTCAACGGATTTAACCTCTCCAGGGATTTGAACTCCACATGTAATGGTCATCAACAGAGTTTCAGTCTCAGTCTCCACTTAGATATAAAATTACATAAGGTTATCAGGAACACTGATACAATTCTGCACATTCAACTGCTCCTCATTTGTGACCCTCCACGGCAAAACCAGTTGCTTGTTGCAACTTTTCAAAATTGAGTTATTATGTTTTCATGAAAGGGCATAAATCAAGCTTCAAAACGATACCTATATCGAATTAATCGGACGACATATGACTGAGATATCAACATTCAAAGGAGTCGGGTTTCTCCTGTCACGCCAAGTGAGAAACGGAGAAATCTGCCTTTCAAGTTGACTATCGCCGTAGCACTCACAGACGCTTGGTGCGGTCGCGGCTACGTTTGTATTTACGGTAGCCTACGCTGCGTTCACAGCCACACGGATAGCCTACCTGCGTTAGGTTAACTGAACTCGGGAGACGAAGATGGATTCCGGAGAAATATCTTCACGCTAGTCAACCAGTGGATTTACCGTAAATATTGAAGTAGAGCGGTCAAAACAGAAACTTTTAACATTCTGCTGGAATTGAATTCCTCACCTCAAGAAAGTCACGTTTTTAGGATGGAAAGGGTAAGTTTTTCAGCCAAATGTATTCACAACAGTACAGTATAGACCTTCCACTGTTTCAAAACACTAAAAACAAAAAATCCACAATTTTACCTCACGCAACATAAACGGTGGTTTTTCTCGGAAACCCCCGTTGCGACAAGCGACTGGTTTTGCCGTGGAGGGTCACAAATGATCGGGTGTAAACAAGGATATTTTTGAAAATGGAGGGCAGCAAACAGGCTATTCTGTAAATACCCAGCTATGTGTAAACGTGGCCTTAGACCAGCCGAAAAAACAACCGTTCATGCGTAAAACCATCGAATAGTTGGTGTATTTTGGGGGGGCCAGGAACGGATTTATTTTTTATTTTTTTTCACATGCAGAAAATGAACTTGGAACTTGAACTTTTTGGAATTTAAACCGCCTTCTGGAATGGGTTAAGTTTGAGTTTCCGAAGTACCACTGTATATATACACAGTCCACTCATCAACTTACATCTACAACTTTAGAAGACTCATACGTTTGTTTGTGATGGTCCATCACAAATTTGCATAAATAAAACTAACAAAGAAGATACATTTTGGGTTTCAGCTGGACAAATGAAAGAAATAAACAATGATCCTCTCTCCGGAAGACAGAAAGTGAAATGACTGAATTTTGTCCCATTAGGGATTAAAAACCATTCCAAATAGCCCAAATCCAAAAGGCAATCTGAGACATTCTGGTCAAAACCCAAATAAAATTTCATGCTGATATGCCAGCAGAAAAGCAAATAAGGAATATAAGCTCTACCTCTGCTGCTGTGACATTCTTCTTTAATCCTTCCTTAAATGTCAGCAGAGCAAAGCAAAAAAAAAAAAATTGATCTGGTTCACCGCTTCGCAGCGCTGCTATTAACCAGAGGAAGCGTTTTACTAACCCGGCAACCTGCATTATGTAATGCAGGGAGCCGGGACCTTTCACCTTTCTCCTCTCACGCAGGACGCTATTACCAAACGAAATAAGCGCTCCGAATCCGGGAGGAGGAGGAGGAGGAGGAGGAGGGGGAGGAGGCACGCTGATCGGTTTACAGGTTTTCTTATTCGGAAAAGGCTTTGTTCTGGCTTTCAGGAGTAACGCTCCAAGCACGTGGGACAATGGACAATTTGCATTATAGAGGCCCAGCAGGGGAGACGAGGAAAGTAACGCCGCGTGGTCCAACAAGCAAACCTGAGATGGCAACTCGATCTCAGCTGGAAACTAACTTGGCACCGAACTGGGGACTTGGGCTGAGTATTTCAGGTTTTATATTTGGAATATAAAACAACTGGCACAAGTTACAATAACAGCAAGTATCGAAGGGGCAAAGACTATACCACAAATTCAACACACATTTACATTTATGGTGTTTTCTCAGGTCCTGAGTGTCCTTATCCTGAGTGACTTCATTTTCCTCATTACAACTTGGGGTTGCTCCGGGGTCCAATTTGGAAGCTTTTGCAGAAGAACAGAACTGGATATGAAGCTACAACCTAGGGCTGGGCGATATATCGAGTTATATAAAAATATATTGATATATTATATATCGTTTATGTCGATATAGTTTATATGTATATAAGTGGCGAGCGCAAATGTGAAACTCGAGAGCACAAAATTAAGAATCGAGTGAGTGGTTGTGATAATATTGCGTGCAAACTGTATTTTTCCTCTCTCGAATGTCTTTTTTCTTCTCGATGTGTTAAATGGCCTCGCGCACAAAGTAGATTACCGAAGATGACGGAGGAAGAGGAACGGCGGCAGGTAGGTTAAACGTAAGTTATAGTTTATCGACCTTATAATAATAATAATAATTTAATAGTTAGGTCTTACACGTTTAATAAGCACGCAATCAATGGCTCCCCTTGCCCACTCGTCTGTCCCCAAAACCCGCCGATTTCAAACCGCGCACGTAGAAATCTCACTTGAGCAAAAAAGGCCGCTCGTCGCTAATCTACTTTGCGCGCGAGACCATTTAACACATCGAGAAGAAAAAAAGGCATTCGCGAGAGGAAAAATACAGTTCGCGCGCAATATTATCACAAGCGCGCACTCGATTCTTAATTTTGTGCTCTCGAGTTTCACCTTTGCACTCGCGACTTCGAAATTTTTGCGGCAAGCCATTTTGCGCGCTCTAGTTTTGGCATTGATGTGACGCCATATAGGTAGGCTATGTTATGGAAAAAAAACATCAGAAAACCCTAACCCTCGTTCTTTTTGCTCTGTATCTGTTATATTTACTAGGGCTGGGTGCAAAACAAACAAAAAAAAAAAAAAAATAAATAAATAAATAAATAAATAAAAATCGATTCACCGATCAATAACGATTCTCGTTCGAAAAATACGATATCGATTCAAAAATTCGCGGAGCGATCTTTTCCTGCGGCTATGCACTACTTCTCGCGACCGCGCAAGGAGAGCTCTAAAAACGTGAGACCGGCGAAACCGAAACCAAATAGAGCCATGGCTGAAGCTGCTCCGCTCAAATCACCGTCTGGCCTAAAGGCCGACGTTTGGCAACACTTCGGTTTTAATACAAGTTATTTTATAACCAAGCAAAACTAGTATTGACGCAAAGAAATCTCTAAATAAATCGATATCGAATCGGATCATGACCTTGTGAATCGGAATCGAATCGATTCAGGAAATCAGCAACGACACCCAGCCCTAATATTTACATTTTATTTTTTAATCAGAGAGCATTTTTATTCAATATATATTTTAGTTTGTTTTTAATAAAAGTGCCCCTGTGACAGTTGGTACATGTGGCTTTGACCCGGAATTGGTTTTTGTTATTACTTCGCCCAAAATAATATCGAGATATATATCGTATATCGCCATTTACCCAAAAAAAAAAATCGAGATATGATTTTTGGTCCATATCACCAAGCCCTACTACAACCCCTTGGTCCCTTTGGAACTGAATGCCACCAGGGCCACCATCACCTCCTACTGTATGTAAAAATGTCAAATCAGACCCCTAAAGGGTTACAGAACCGAATGAAACCAGAACATACTAAAATTCTATAGTATTGTGGTCCAAATACCACGTCGTGCGTCACACTGTGAGAACTGTGTATTCTTACATTCCTACAGTATCACGTTTTGGGAATATGTGTTCACTGCTATGTCTAAACTTGTCTTTAAAAAGGCTCGGGAACTGATATCAATCTCAGCTAGTCTTAAATAAGCATCATGAACGGATGAATAACATTTGCATCTAAGGTAATAATCAGAACCTCGTATCCATAGGAACTTCACTGATGAAAGTTCTGGCAGTGGGACAGAGCAGGATTTTGGATCTATCAACTCGAAGCAAAATTTACGTTGGGGGCGATATGACCTCGCATCAATATTACAATCAAACGACCACTTTACCTTGATTACAGTTACGAATTCTTTGGTTTTTGAAGTTCTTTTTTTGCCCTCAGTGTTCACTGCCAAGGTTCGTACTGTAAATATGCTCAACTATTAAGGCTAGGAAATTCTAGAGCGCATACCTGTGTGATTTTAAATGAAGAGCGTGCATACCTTAGTGATTTAAGGGGACGGTACATGAACACACACTGGGAAGAGTAGCAAAAGACTCTAAAAAATAACGACATGAGCAAGAGAAGGTCGATTAAAGTGAGTGAAGGATTATTCGTCATTGTGAACGTAGCGCAGCACGACGCAGCACGCCACAACGAAATGTGACCTCCATCCATGAAGGAGCAGTGAGCAGCTTTTAGCAGGACCCGGTGAGCAGTACTTGGGGACGGTACCTTGCTCATGAGTACTTCAACGGCAGCTTTACAGGTTCGGAACATGAACTGGCGACCTGCTGGGGCCAACTCCTTCGCTGTTAGCAACACTACCAACTGCCCCTTCAGAACGGAGGTTTTGAACGTCAGTTTGGATGAATTGTTGATTAATTACCCCGCCCTATCCAATCCAATAATACAAATCCGTTAACCCTTACGTCATTCTTCAGTAAGGCCTCGTTCACACGGGCATTCAGCACCGGCGTCCGGCCGGCTGCATGTTCGGGTGGCGTCAAATAAACGCCGCATGCAACGTTTTCTTGGCGTCAAAATCCCGACGAATGCGAGGAAAACGACGCTATTGCGAACGCCAGTGAAATGCCAAACGAACGCAGCTACAAAACGCAGCAAAACCGCGTATGGTGTTCAGAGGGAGTTCATTTCGAACGTCGGTGTGGACGAGGCCTAACTCGTATCCAGAGCAAGTTCTGTTCTCCCTTCAGAAACTTGGGCTTAAGGGTCTTGCTCAAGGACCCAAAGTTGTTCGTTCTTACAGTCGGATAGAGCTGGATCGGTTATCGGTGGCACTGGGCCAGTCTATGGAGCCGATCTGTTCAATGAAATTGAAGGAATTTTCTATCCGAACTGGCACTGCGGTAAAACTGGTTTATTGCTCACACTAAACGGACAATGAGCAGAACAAGCAACACAACACACTACAACCCCCAAAACAAATCACACAATTATACTGTTTAATTTCCTTAACACCACCAGCTCTCGCTCGCAATCTCTGTGTTCCTGATGGTTTCAGCAGCGCAGGATTAGGGACGGCCACAAAGTTAGAGATCTGTGTTTAAACAAATAATTTTTTTAGACGTTATTTTGATAATAAATAATTTAGCATATACATATGGGTGTGTAATTATTACATTGCATTAGTAAAACAGGATTTAAGTAAAGTATTTCCTTACGAATAACAGAATAATCTCAGTCTCCACCTCACAGAGGGATACACAACATATTCATTAAAAACTGGTATCTGCCTGTACTCGGGCTCAGCCGGCACCCGAAGACCAAATATCGGCATCGGTATCAGAACCGAAGAAGTTGTATCGGTGCATCCCTAATTTTTTAATATAAGCAGAGCCTAAAAAGCATACACAGAAACACACATAATAACAATCCTAAAAGAGGGCCCGGGCAGTCCAAGTTTGTGGTTAAACACGACTGCCGCAAAAGCCTTCTCTTTTCTCTCTTTGCTGTCTTAATACCATGTTGTGTACTGTAAAATGTGTCTTGGTGGAGGTCGTTGTATAGGAAAAAACAAATCCAAACTCCATTTGCACTCTTGTTCAGTCCCCCAGGATGGTGCTTGGAAAGATGGAGGTACATGTTGAGACACGTCCTTACCTAGAATGGCGCACAGTCGGGCACGTTGCTCTGAACCGGGACGCGCACTGAGGCTTTTTCTCTCTCTGCTTTAAACCCTGTGACTCTGGTCTAGCTAAGCAGAGGTCTGCCAAATGCTAACTATTTTTGAGGACAGAACCAAGACAGGAAAACAAGCTGAAGTCTAGTCATGCTGTGCTTTTGGCCACAGTCCACTTTATCCATTTTATTGTCTGAGTCCACAGCCGGAGAACTGAACAGGGCATTCTTAAATTGACGGAGAAATACTTCATTTTAAGTGCGTCTTCTCACATCTAAGGCTGCTCAATAAAACGTTCAATGCACTGAATAATAGGCAGTAAACCTTGCTTTAATTTTTCAAGGAAAGGTCGGTCATTTTAAAGGTAAAAAACAAAGCAACAGAAAGAATAAAGAATCAAAAGTTGAGTTTTGAGCAGTCTTCTGAAATATTAGTTAATATTCTGAAATTTCAGTAAATATTAGCATTTTTGTGATATTAGATACTTACAGTGCTGTGCAAAAGTTTTAGGCAGGTGGGAAAAAATGCTGTAAACAAAGAATGCTTTCAGAAATATAAATAATGATTGTTTATTTTTATCAATTTACAAAATGCAAAGTGAGTGAACAAAAGAAAAATCTAAATCAAATCAATATTTGGTGTTACTACTACCTTTTTGGCCTTCAAACCAGCATCAATTTTTATAGGTACTTGCACAAAGTCAGGATTTTGTAGGATTATGGTCATTATATTTTTGTAGGATTATAGGATTATAGATCTGTGGTTAGTTCTCCAAGATGTTTGGAACAACCTACCAGCCGAGTTCCTTCAAAAACTGTGTGCAAGTGTACCTAGAAGAATTGATGCTGTTTTGAAGGCAAAGGGTGGTCACACCAAATATTGATTTGATTTAGATTCCTCTTTTCTTCATTCACTGCATTTTGTTGATTGATGAAAATAAATGATTAACACTTCCATTTTTGAAAGCATTCTTTGTTTACAGCATTTTTTTCACACCTGCCTAAAACATTTGCACAGTACTGTATATTTTAGGAGCTATTACACAGCTCATCCTGTCCATTAAGGCCAACCCTGAACTTGGGCACGCAAAGCTGATGAGGATCTAAGGGCCCGAGACTGAACCTACGTAGTAATCAGTACGGGTTTGACCGATTATCGGGGGCCGATATTAGGCATTTTTGCTGATGTGTTTCATTTTGAACAGCACTGATATTAAGTAGGTACACGGTGCACTACTGTGGCTCCTCTGTTGTCTCGTCTCTCTGTGCCGTTTGCTCTTGACTAAGGCCATGTCCACACGTACACGGGTATTTCTGAAAACGGAGGTTTTTCTATGCGTTTTGGCCTTTCGTCCACACGTAAACAGCGTTTTGGGTCAGTGAAAACAGAGGTTTTTGAAAACTCAGGCCAAAGTGGCGATTTTTGAAAACTCCGTTTCTGCGTTTAGGTGTGGACAAGGAAAACGAAGATTTTGAAAAACGGACCGTTTCGCGTCACACTGTGAGTCACTCATATGACGTCACAGTATGCGCCGTGTCTACATTAGGCTTTCATCTGCAATGCAAGACACGCTTTTGACAGCGTTTTTTGCGATTGCGTGTGGACAGAGATATTTTTGAAAACATGCTTGTGTGGACGCGATTTTAAAAAAAAAAGAAAAGAAAACGGAAAATCTCCGTTTTCTGAAATAACCGTGTACGTGTGGAGATGGCCTCACTGCTTCATTTAATGTCCTGCCCACAACAGTATATGATTGGCTATATGTCACACGAGTAGTAGCTAATCAGCACTGAAGCCTTGCTGTCACTCACACCACACTCTCACACGAGCACAGCGTGAAGCTCCAAGAAGGAGAAGCGGAGAGGAGAGAGGGGAGTTTCAGCTGAGCTTGGTGTTTGTAAAATTCAATTTTTTGACTTTTTTTTTTGTTTGCATATCGGTATCGAAATCAGCCCTGATATCGTTCGACCTCTAGTAATCAGATCACAAAGAATATGAGAAGCAAAGTCATGGTGAACACAACACCGACATGGAATTTTGCTCATACTGCAGAAGTAAAGAGTTACAATGTGAAAAAAAAAAGGTGTGGACCAGCAACTCTGCATCTTGAAATGGAAAAAAGAGCAGAGACATGACAGATGAAAAAACAAAAAGCATCATTTGTGAGCTCAGGCTCCCTCGATTTGAGTTCACCTGCACAAGACTCTAAAAGTGCTGTTTGCCACAACCAGGTGACCTGCAGGGAAACAAGCAGAGTCATCGCCAACAGACTTGCGTGTGTCAGGCCTTCTGTAATTTAACACTTCCTCAGCACCTGCTCCTTTCTGAGGTCTTGTGGCAATTAATTACAGGGTCCTGCGGGTCACGCAAGGCCCCGAGAGCCACACATGCTGTTTTTCCTGAAGCAAAGAAACACTCGTTATCACAGACTGGCCAATCAATGGAAAAACTGGGTACAAAACTGCCCAGAGACTGTCAAGCAACAAGTGAGTGAATTTAAAGCGAGTGACTATTTGTCACTGTGAACACAGCACACCACACAGTGCACCGCAACGAAATGTCACCTCTGCTGACAGGGGCAGAAACTGGGGAGAAGTGGTTGGGGACGGTAGCTTGCTCATGAGTACCTCAGTGGTACCTTTAATAGTCCAGGACTTGAACTGGGGACCTTCCGATCACTGAGCCAACTCCCTAACGGTTACACTACCAACTGTTACTGAGTAAACAGTGTATATACACTCTTTCCTCATATAAAAAATTCTGTTAATATTTTTCACACTGTGTGTTTGTGTACAGTCCTCGTTATAACATACTACTGTGTGTGTTGTGACGTGACTCCGCCCCATCTAGTCAGCCACTCCATCTGTGTGTGTTTCCTTCGATTATTTTAAAGTTACAAAGATGTGCTTTCATTAGAAAAAATAATCCAGCTTTAACAGTGAAGCATATTTATGGTGCAGACCTTGTCAGTGGACCATAAGCATGAAAAGAATCTTCATTAATCATAATCCAAGTAAAATATCCTGTTAAATCGTGATACTGATTTGAAGTCATATCGCCCAGCCCTAGTAAAGACTCTGAATCCTCATCTCGGGCCCTCCACGAACGCGGTGTAAAATGCAGCTTCCATTGTTCGTCTGTGCCTTATTCCATGCGGTGTGCTGAGCCAGATGACATCATCCCCACCCGGTCTCCAGCCCTCCGCTGATTGGCTGCTCCACACTAGCCCTAGGTACACAAAGCTTTAGCCTTCCCAGCAATAGGCCAGGAAGCGCGGTCACGGGCATTATTAAAAAGCCCCGGCAAATTAATCAAACAATGGCCACACAGCACTGCCAGGCCGTGGTACAGAAGGGCACATTGACTTGCAAATCCATTCTGCGCCAGCGTCCATCGGATCTGGCTGACCTACCCATAAAAAAAAAAAAAAAAAAAGGCTGCCTAAATGCTGAGTCCAGAGCTTTTATGCCAAACAGTCAAAAGAGCTCCACAATATATCACCAATCATTACCCCAATCTCTGACCCACGCAGTACGAAGGAGTAAAAAACGCTGCAATTATGACATCCTATTGATTGGCCTACACCTGAAGACTCGATGAAAGCCATTAGGGAGACACTTACGCGTCTTCCGACTACTATTACTCCATCAAGTGCTGACATTAACGCCAGCTGCTCTAGACAGGCATAGACAAGCGTCGCATGTTAACTCATTAATATGATAAAGGGCTGCACAATCTACATAACTGCATACACAATTACATGAACGATTACTGAAATTTGTATACCGGAGGCCTATCCTAGATTTCAAACATTTGTCATACTAAGATGTTACTAGTTTTGTTCCAGAAGTTCTTTTTGATTCCAACGCTAAGTGAAGTGTGTTCATGCTGGGAAGATGGGGTCAATTTGAAGATGTAGGCGGGAGGAAAAAAAAGAAAAAAAAATGACTGGGCTAGGGCTGGAAGATATTGAGGAAAAAAGGGACATTTTGTGATAAGATGAAATATGATTTTTTAAAACCAAATAACTTGACTAGATCTCTTTTTGTAGAAAATTATTCATTTGAGGATCGTGGAGATTTTTTGCTGGATGTATTAATAATAATAATAGTAGTACAATAATTCATTTGAGGATTGTGGAGATTTTTTGCTGGATGTAGTAATAATAATATTTTGATTTTGATTAAAATATTTAGATTAATCGATTAGTCTAAACTATCTTAATATCTTAATAATAATAATGCGCAGGTATTTAGAAAGTGAAATGTGAAAGTTAAAAACACTTTGCCTTTCCCAGTTGTCCTTCATACAGAATAGCCTGGCAACACTAATGGTAGCCTAATCTGGACGGTGCAAAATTACCGTGTCGTAAAACGTGTCTCAATGATAGTGCTGTAGATGAAAAACAGTATTTTTCCAGTTGGAGCATTTTAAGAAATGCTAACTTTATTAATAAAAAAAGAGAATTACATGTCAATTAAAATGATTGATGTCGACAAATTATTTGTGCCGACGTTGTCGAATACATCGACTAATTGTGAGGCAGTTCTAAATAATAATAGTAATAATAATAGTAATAATAATAATAATAGAAAAAAGCTTTCTGTGAACTTCCCATATTTACCTCCAAGTTATTCCGATGTAAATCGTAAGTTATAACAAAGAGACTTCTCTTTTCGCCAAATTTTACTTTTGAATCAAGCAGCAAAAAAGCTGCAGCATAACTTAAGCTAAAACGCTAGCTGCATCCAGTTAAAAGCATGGCTTATACTTGGTTAACTGGCTCCAGAAACAGCTAGTGGTTGGTTAACCAAAAACAGACAGATACTGGCTTAAATTCTGGTTTGGGGAAACTATCCGAGTTGAACCCAAGGGTGTCATGACTACCTGCTACTGTAACTGTGCCCTTTTAATTTCATTTTCAATTAAATGCTGAAAGAAAACATATCATTTACATTATAAAGCAGCTTGGGATGTTGCGCTGGTCTAGTAAATGGTCATATCTGTGTTCAAAAAACACAGCATTTTGGAATTTTCTAAATCGTGCACAACAGACAACACAACAGACGGTAGACTGTCTCTGATGCTTTCCCGTAATAGTACATATAGTCTTTGTAAAGATCACAGTCTCAACTTCATGCATTGTTTAAGACTCTGGTGATAGTGAGGCTGTTAATGATTCCAACATCTAAGTGAAAGAGGAATGAACCTCTTTAACAAGGTGCCGTGGCTGAAGGTTCAAACGGTTTCTGCACACCATTACTTAGCCATATTCTCTGTGTGAACTCGAACTCACGGCTCTCACTGAGTCTGTAGATGAAACAACACAAGCGTCCATACGCCAAGACATAAATGTCTCAGTGATGATCACTCATGCTGATCTACACTTTTCAAAAGTGCAGGGTATAACCATTAGCAGATCTACTGCGCCGCCATCTTAATGTTCAGGTCAAACACTACTTACAGACCATTTACTTTCAACACTGATATTAGCAAACAAAATAAATACTCGTAAATACTACTTTTAAATAAAACTGTAACAATGTTTTATCTCTTTTATGAACATTCAGTTTAAGAAAATGGGAATTACTTAATTACTTTTGTTATATGAGTATATGGACGTATATTTTACTTGATAAATACTTGTTTTACTTTTTTTGGATACAAATGTAACAAAGTCCTGCCTTATATTAACACTGAACAGTAGGGCTGGGCGATATGACCTCAAATCAATATCACAATTAATTGAATATTTTACCTCGATTATATTAATCGACAATTACTTTGTTTTTAAGGGACTTTTTGTCCTCATAGTTCATTTGTGCTGTAAGTATGGCAACTATTAAAGCTGGATTTTTAATGAAAAACAGTATCTTTCATTAATATCTTATTTAAAGTATTAACAGAACTTAAAAAATAATCCTCACGGGTAAAACTGTTCCAAATGTTCTAAATGTCAGTTTCGATAAAGATCCTACTGTGTAGTGATATTTTATGCTTTTATTTATTTCGTTTCTGCTTAGAAAAAGAAAACGTCAATTTTTAAAATGTTATACAATAATATAGTTTTATAATTTGCTTGCACTTAAAAGTCAAAAGTACAAAATACTTTAAAATGCGCTCCTACATCAGTGAAAGTAAAAGTGAGTGATTATTTGTCGTTGTGAACACAGTACAGCACACAGTGCACCACAACCAAACGCGGACTCTGCATTTGGACCCATCCATGAAAGAGCAGTGGGCAGCTAACAAGGGCAGCGCCCGGGGAGCAGTGCTTGCGGACAGTACCTTGCTCATGAGTGGTAACTGCCAGCCCGATCAAACTCATGCACTGATCACGGGCAAAACACTCATCAAGCACACCTAACTGCATCTACTGCTTAATAAACAACACAAGCTTCCGCGCTTCAAACTGCTTGGACATTGCAGAACCCTGAGACATGTCAGAAATATAAACAGCAGACTATCGCCCCTCATATCTATATTCCTTTTGTAAAACCTTACAAACGAGCAAATCTCAGCAGCTCTTCTGCCTGATTGCCAATCACAAAACACTTTAAACCCACGGTGCAAGAGACTCAGCAAAAGTGCGTTCTTCCACCCACATATGAAGCAGATGGGTCTTGTGCTCAAACTTTGGCGTTGAGGTGGCTGAGCTGTAACTGCATGCAGAGCAGGGTGCTCCACCAGGACAAGACACGAAGACACTAAAATGCAAGTCATGCTCCTCGCGAGGGAAGAATACTCAGCTGCAATCTGCTCAACACTTACTGCTGACTCAAGATGCTGGAGAGGCAAACACTTTATCCGTTAAGTATGGAGTAAGAAGAAACACCAGAAATGTATTGGCAGCTTTTATGCCGCACAGGAAGGATGCTTATGGGGAAATGATCCATTAGAGCGAAAATGTGGCTTAAGTACACAGCATTCTGGGTAAACAACCTGCCTTTTGATCCCCCTTCGCAAGATATTATATCAAATGTAGACTGGCGGTGGACTTGTGGAAGTATGCTTGCTTATGGACCAAGAGGTTGCTGGTTCAAATCCACTGGCCAAGACCCCTAGCTCCAAGTTGCTCCAGGGATAATAATTAGCAAAACTGCCAAAGTCACTTTGCATATAGCTCCGCTAAATGCCATATAATTTTAAATGTAAGAAATATCAAACCTGTTCGTGGCTAACCGGAGCAAGAGGTTCCAAACAATTTTGGTCACACTGTTTTTGTTCCAGAAGGTGCTTGATCCCAGCTAATCTGAGGTATGTTCATGCTGGGAAGCCGGCCTGAATTTGGAGATGAAGGTTGGATAAGAAAACGACTGAGCTAGGGCTGTAAGATATTTGGGGGAAAAGTAATATTTCTGTGAATGCTTAAAGGATAAAAAAAAAAAAAAAAAACATTTTTATTAAATAACTTGAATAGGTCTATTAAAATTATTATTTCAAGAGCAACTATAATGATTTTGTAAGGGAGTGTATCTAGGCTGAAAATACACTAATAATAATAATAATAATAATAATAATAATAATAATAATAATAATAATAATAATAACAAATAATGTATTTTGATTATATTTATTTTGCTGTAATCACTGGGGCTGCTGCGCAGGCGCATATGTCGCGACGACGCTGATGAAACTATCTACAGTATTAGGCTTGTCCATTGTGCTAAAAAGAGAGTGTAAAGGAAATAACAATATTAAATATGTCCTATAGCAAAGTTATAAATCATATTGATCGACAACTAACCAAATATAAATATTTAATCACAAAGTGAGTTTGAGGGGAATTTGCGCCAAAGTTATCATACAACATTATATATAAGCCCCCTAACTCATTTTAACCCACAAACTTCCACCAACCAAAACCAAAAATGGCTTTGAGGGTAAAAAGTTACACAAAACTACGAAATCTGCCAAAGTGCGTATCAACAACAACAAATAAGATGTATGGAAAGGAAATGCCTGATTGCTGGTTGCTCCAACGCGTAATTTGCCTCATGGAGCTCGGCTGTAATTATGGTTTTTTTATCTGGAATAATCACACGTCTGAAGTGTCAAGGCGCTGCTTCAGCATTACACCAGCGAAGATGAGAGAGATCAGATCAGAGAGATGAGATATGAGTGGCGGATTGCGGCTTGCTAGCTACCTACTGCTAACCTGGCTCGAGTTTCCCCCAAAACACACCGTAACCAACACAAAGCTTCAAAGCACCCAAGGCGACAATGCGAGCTCTCACTTTTAACACTTAACCAATTTCTTCCGTCTTATATTAACATGAGCATTAACATTGCCACATTATGTTTTCAGGGGGGGAGCTGGGCCCAAATTTGGGGAAACACCTGGGAAAAAAAAACCATGAAAGAGAGGAACAACTTGACAACCGCATATACCCACATTTTGCTGGGTGTCGTTTTCAATCACAACGCAACATCCGTGAACAAATATCTCAGTTTGTCGTCGCCGAAACCTTTTCGATCTGCCTCGGTGTCTTTGGATTTTTTTTTCCCCGTTTTTGGAAGGGGGAAACGGCTGCCCCCCGATTCCGCAATGTAACTCGCTAAGAGGGGATATGTTGTATGGAAAAGAGAAAGACAGGAAAAAGCTCGAATAAAAAATAAACAGCTGAACATACAAGCGCGTGTGAAGTGTTTCGAGGACAACAACGAGGACCCGCGTGTGTATAGTCAGTTTTGAAGTGTGTTACTCCGTGGTTCCGACTCACCTTTCCCCACACACACACACACTCCCTCTCCAAACGTCGCCTGCAAGGTCTAAATACTAAGCGGTGTTTCCGCTCCGGTTTGAACCGAACGCGTCATGTCGAGTCCCGCTCGCGCTCTCTCCGGCTCATCAGCTCCAGACCGATCCGCCAAACCGCCGTTAATCCCGGGATCTTGTCGGTCAGACGTTAAAAGTTTGCCTCAAAGTTGCGAGTCGGTCCAGCTGCACTATGCAGTTGCCGAAGCAATGAGATCACTGCGATTTTCCGAATCCTCCCCCTGTCGGAGTCTCGCGAGAAACGAGAGCACAAAGCGCGACCTGCAGTCATTGCTGCTATTTACACATGAATTTTTCAGTCGTTTGTTCCATCACTATTGACGTAAAGGGTATAGATAATATGAGTTATTACTTGCACAAACAAAACTGTGCAATCACATTAATCTGCAATGTGTAGCCTGTAGGCTTTGGGCACCAGAACAATGAGGGAACATAAGCTCTAGGTCAATAGGCACATGCATTTAAAGGTATCCACTCCATAAGAAATGCATTGAAAAAAAACACAAAATATAATAAGTACAATTATACATATTGACAAAAAAAAATAAGACTGCGTGAGGATGCAACATATCGTGCATGCCATCTTTATTCTGTGCGGTCTTAATTAAGATGAATTCAGCAGTGTAGCCTGTTCCATCTCATAACAAAAAATATTTACATTTCCTGTGTAAACTGGTATTAAATGACAGCCGACAGTTTCTACGACATTTGGTTCTAATGTGTTATAAGGCTTTGTAGACGGTTGCCAACCATCTGGTGCAACTCCTGACATTATGTTGTTTATTTGTTTGCTGTTTTTTTTTTTTTTTTCATTTTCATTATAAACAAATGCTTTGTAACCGCCTCGTTTTCGCAGATGAAGCGTTCAGATTCATAATGGTTTTGACACGGACTTCCGTAAGTCGCTTTTCCACAGCACCTGTTAAGGCGAAGTACGGTTAATTGCGTTATCACGGGTACGAAGCGTTGAAAATTGCAAAAAGTACCATATTGTAGCTTTCCACCCTAGTATTTTTTGGTTGGGGTACCAAGCGTACCGAGTCGGAACCAAAAGGCGAAGCCAGAAACGTGCAGGCCGCTGATTGATCATGTTAATTGTTCACAGAAGCGTTAATGGCGCCAGTGCCGCTAACGTAACCAGGGGTGGAAGTAACGAATTACAAATACTCACGTTACTGTAATTAAGTAGATTTTTGGGGTACTTGTACTTTTATGAGTAGTTTTTCAAGTGTGTAATTTTACTCATACTTGAGTACAATTTACACCATGTAATCTACTTCGCTACTTATAAAATCAAAAGTCGCTACTGAGTACACCCACAATTTGAATTAATATTCAAACCTTTCATCTGCATCTTTGCAGCCAATAAGGCTGTGCAATCGCGACCGCGCCAATTAATCTATGACGTAAGCAAAGAATAAACTCCGCTGCAGCAGCAGGCACAGGTGTCTGGAGGTACTACACAGTGGAGTACAAACTAATTTATAGACTGAAGATTTGGAGACAAAGAAGCCAAAATGGAGACAGAAGACAACACTGTCAACCGTGAAAATGATGGAGAAAAGACGGAGGACGAGTGCCCGCTGCCTGTTGTTCAACAAAATCCCTGCTTTATATCTACATTTATTTACAAAACAAATTGCCTTTCTATACCTTGTTCATCTGAGAAATGTGCTTTGAATGTAGATATTTTATACTGGTGAATCGAATCGAATGCCTGCTATTGACGACGCAATAAAACATCCATCGGTTAAAAAGTAATTAATACTCTGAGTAGTTTTTGAGAAGAGTACTTTGTACTTTTACTCAAGTATTTTTTTAACACCAGTACTTTTACTTGTAATGGAGTACATTTTAACCAATGTAACAGTACTTGTACTTGAGTACAAATTTTCAGTACTCTTTGAACCTTTTGTTCAGTTTCAGCAAGAGCTGTTTTTCTAAATTAACAGAGTCTATCCGGCTTCGTTTGGCTCCATTTTGGCTTCTTTGTCTCCAAATCTTCAGTCTATAAATTAGTTTGTACTCCACTGTGTAGTACCTCCAGACACAGTAGAGTACAAACTAATTTATACTCCACTGTGTAGTACCTCCAGACACCCGTGCCTGCTGCTGCAGCGGAGTTTATTCTTTGCTTACGTCATAGATTAATTGTGCGGTCGCGATTGCACAGCCTTATTGGCTGCAAAGATGCAGATGAAAGGTTTGAATATTAATTCAAATTGTGGGTGTACTCAGTAGCGACTTTTGATTTTATAAGTAGCGAAGTAGATTACATGGTGTAAATTGTACTCAAGTACGAGTAAAATTACACACTTGAAAAACTACTCATAAAAGTACAAGTACCCAAAAAATCTACTTAATTACAGTAACGTGAGTATTTGTAATTCGTTACTTCCACCCCTGCTCAGGATGGCACCGAAGTGAACACACATGGCCATTTCCCGATTTGGAGGGTTAGTTCATAATCTCCAATTGACCATCCCTGCTTGTATTTTAGCTGATATTTCTGTTTTACCTACTTGGTCACTGAGAATCAACCTAAGAGAAGAAGAATCATGCCAAAGGCTATCTAGGTTCTAATTCAACTAACTAATTCAAAATGTTCATGGCGATATACGAGATAACACAAGACTTAAAGATGTTCCTAGACCCCACAGCTATATATTACAAGGCATTTCATAATTGACGTCCTAATGGCCAAATATAACAGGCAGACGTGGAAACGCCCAAATATTTTGAAGATGTCTAATGTCTGATTAATTCAACCAAAACATTTTCCATTAGATCTATGTATTCATCTTTGAGGAATGTGTGATTTATTCATGCACTGTCAGTTTTAGCAAGGCACAGCTAAAATGTTGGTTCAGTCCTTCAGAACACATTGAAGAGCAGATGGAGGTTTTACACATAACCCACAGCTACACTGTATACCTCTTCTTGTTTATCTGATTTATGAACTGTAAAATGCTGAATACATCAAGCCACAACTGGTGATGGAGGAATGAAATAAGAACTAGCTGTGCCTTATGACTGATTCATTTAAGACAATGCAGAAGTGATGGATACATTTTTAAGTGTTTAGTGCCAATTTTTCAAGCATGACGGGCCTGACATTTGTGGGAGTGGGTAGTGTGCCAAGCATCATTGACTCAAGAATTATTTCAGATTTAACAGAAAAACGTGATATGATGAACTCAACTGGCCATGACTTTCTTGCTGGACTGGCCTGTTCTTGCTGATAGCTCAGAGGAGACAGGGAAATCCTCTGTATACAGATTGGTCAGTGCTGGCACTTTCCCTGAAGCCGTCTTTCTTTTTGTTCATAGTGAAAAGAACTGACCTCATAATCTTGATTGTGGCGTTATGCTGAATTTGATCCTAAAGATATGTATCTAATCTGGCGTCTGAAGTTACCAGATATGCCTAAACTCTGCCTGAAAGTTAATTTGTATCCTACCAATGTCTCTAGTATTTCAGAGTAGTGCACTTTCACCAGGGCTGTTGAATACAAAATATAATGAACATTAAGCCTCTCATTCATAGCAAAAAAATCTATAATACATTTAATACAAGTGCTTTAACAATTTAAGTTACACCATGTGCTGTTTTACTGGTTGAGATGATTAACAACTATCACTTCCCCCAACCCTGTAATAGAAAACATGTGAAATACTCCTGCTACCAAGTATTTGGTTTCCTAGCAATAAAGTAGAGACTGACTTCCAAGATTGCTATCGGTAAAACCTCTACAAAGTCTGGGAGGTCTCCTGTACAGAAACAGGCCACCGTTTTGAAATAATGTGTTCCAAAAAACACTACATTATGTTGCAACTTTATTCTTAGTTGAGGGAATCACTTCTTGTGGATTTCAGTTTACTGTACTCCCAATGATGACACATTACTGACAATCGGGGCAGATTTTACATTATTTCTTTGAAAGTAGTAGGCCATCATCAACAGTCCATCACTGGTGATTTGGAAAAGTGTCAGCAAAAACCCTGATAGTTGATAGAAGCAATGATAGTTTAGTTTTAGGAAAGATTATTTAAATCATAGCTGATTATGTAGAGTTCAATTATAGGAGTTTATGTCGAAACATACGGTATATGTTTTTGTCTCATGAGTTAATGAGTAATATTTGCAACAGAGGACTTCATTCATGATTAAGTGAATTTGGGCAGACTGACTTTTTTCTGACCTTTTTTGTTTTTTTGTCCTGTACTTTTATGACATTTAACAACAAAGTTATATAAGTGTTAGGTGAGGATTGGGAGGACTTGATCACATAAGAGAAGACATTATTACATAAGATACATAAGACTTAATATGCAATATCTGAGGCTGCTTGAGGAATAAAAGAGAGGGTTGAGTAAGAAAAGGAGGAGAAACAAGATTTATGTAAAATGTGAATCATAGACAAATCTTTCTTTGGTAATTCCTGAGTGAAAAACAAGAACCAGATTGTACAGGTTTTTGATTAGACGTCCTATGACTCAGTAGATCTGTCTCTTTAAAGTTAAGTTAAAAAACATAAAAAGTAGCCTAAGGCATAATGCATAAATGAATGAAATATAAAATGACTAACTGTGGCTAAAAGTTTCAAGAGGCGTTAAATACTAGTACACCTGTTGCAAAGTTGCTTTAATAGCCCCACCTAATGGTGAGAACGAGCAATCAAAATTACAGTTTACTATCAATTTTACTAAAGGAACAATCACAAATAATGCATCGCAATGCAGACATTGTGAAGAACATGCAAGAAACCAAGCATATATAAGGTATAAAAATGGCTGCAATGTCACTGTTGCCCAAACACCCATTCCATCCTAACACACATTACCATGCCACCATTCCAAAGGTGCTTCTCTATTGAGAATGACCCAGTGTCTGAATTAGAGCTGGAGTGGTAGACAGATTGTGCAGTACATGAGAATAGGATGGTCATAATCTTCAGTATAGATTTAGTTAATTAAGATGTTAATATTCATTACTATGCAACAGTATTAGGGAGTCATGGATATAATTCAATTATATTTGCCTGTTTTTTCAGAATCTTTGGTTTTGTTAAGATAACATAAATCACAGTGCAAGAGTCTGCTGGATTTTGGAATATAATTAAACTGTATTTGCTCATCTTCTCTGAATCTTTGTGTCATCACGCTGCCGTGTCATTCATTGTCACCTGTGCTGCACCAAGCCTGCTAAAGGCATAAGAATTTTCAATAAAATGATCTTTACTTGCAAAAACACTATTAATAATATCAGTAAATCTGAAAATATCTTGAAGGTTGTCCAAAAGAGACAAAAAACTTTTAAAATGTACTTTTAAAAATTTGAAAAACAGTTTGGAGCTTTGCTATAGAAAGGCAACGAGCTATCTGCAGTATGTGAAACACCACTGATGGAACAAGGTTTACTGGAGGATGGTGGGTGTAAATATGATTGTTTTTGGTTCATAACAATGACAAGATGTCATTCAAAGAAAAAAATACAGGGTGCCTGATGCCTTTATGTAGATTTGAAGCAAACTAGTGACGATCTGAAAGAAAATTTAAGGCAAAATCCAAAGGATCTGCTTCATGTCATTAGAATGATGAGTGCATGATTAAATGTTTTTATGTAAATCTGAACACTTGCTAATTTGACTGACTTTTCACAGCACTGTAGGTATAAAGCAGGAGCTCTTAATAAAGGGGGCAATGAGGCAAGTTGAAATTTCCTAATGTCACATTTGTCTGAATACTCATGTTACTATTCCATTCTAAAAGTATATCACCACAGAACAAGATCAGTGTTGTTGACTTTTTTATTAAAGCATTCTGATTTTCAGCTTGCTGTTGGAATCCTCTATGCTTCTTTCTCATTTACATAGGCTCAGTCAACACTCCCACAGATTTCTGAGTATTGCCGTCATTAAGTAAAACAAGAGAAGGTAGAGGATGCAACAAGATTGCCAGCGTTAGATGAACAACATTCAGAGGTTAGCTGGTGCTATCCGTTCACACGAGACCCCTGGCTTAGTTCTTGGTTAGCCTCAGCAATCTCTGGATGTCAGGCTCAATGGCAATGGTCTCGAAATTTTTGCTGTATCTCTTGAACGGCTCGCCTTCGGGGCCAATGAGGAACTTCTCAAAATTCCACGATACATCAGTCCGACTAATGGGACTCCACACTAGGAATTTGGGGTCCCGCATAAGGGAGACGGGGTCGTCATCAGGGTAAGGGAGCTTGTCTTTCAAGTAGGCGAAGACTGGATGCGTGTTCTCTCCGTTTACATCACACTTCTGAAAGATCGTGAAGCTAGGCTCATAGCCTCCACCCGGGCGCACATGCTTGAGGGAATGCAGGATTTCTCCGTTTGTGCAGTTTTCCTGGGGAAAGAGAAAATGACGGGTGCCACTTGTCAGGCAAACTTGAGATTTTTGATTTCTTTTTGAGATTTTTGCATAATGAAACTGAAACATTTTTCCGTTGCCGTCATTTCATGCACATACCATGTATGCACTGAATGTTCATTGTTGAGAAAGATAAAAATAACCATGTATTTAAGAGTATCTCCAAACCAGCAGACAAGCATTATTGGAAAATTAGGATGACGATGGAATGATTAATTAAGGGGGTGTAAATCCTGTCAAACTTTATAATTTTGTTCTGGGTCTAACCAGTAAAAGCCAAAAGACATACATTGAGGGTGAGCACTAGAATTTCATTTCTGGTAATGATGTTCCATTGTTATCTGGATATGACAATAAAACTTAAAATTTAGCTAAACAATGCCATTGCGTTTATAGAATTTTTTGTAACTTAACGGATATTTTCTCTATGTATTTTTATTTTACAATGCATTTTCCTAACTTTCATTTAAGCCAACTTGCCAATTTTACTTCAGATATTACCAGACTTACATTTCATTTGTCGTATATAGTAAACCAACAATCTTGAATCTTAATTCTTGAATGTACTACTCATCCCACCAACCTGGTAGCCAAACTGGTTACAAGGGAAGCCCAGGACTACCAGCCGGTGTGGGTATCTGCTCTGGAGTTGGTTGAGCTGGCTGTAGTCCCGGGTGGTGGTGCCTCAGAGCGACGCCACATTCTCGATTAGCACCACTCGTCCTCTGTAGATGTTAAAATCAACGGACTCCCCCTCTAGCGTGGTAGCACGCAAGTCATAGAAGGTCTTCGCTATGAAGGTCATGGTTCACACCTGATGTCCTCCTACACAAGCTACAGCCTTAAGTCCTGCTCACGGTGTGCCTCTTCTAACGGTCATGCAAGTCATCCTGGTCTCTAACTTTGGCTATAAAGGTTTGGGTGTCCAATGACTTTGAGGAAAGCAGATATACGAGGGACATGCGATACGTCTACGGGGTGAAAAGACCCAAGCAGGCCATCTCAGGTTTTAGTGTGTAAACCTGCACCATTCTTTACACACATTCATCCGTTATTGTCTGTGCAACAAGGAAAACTGCACCAATGGATAAAAATTACTGGAAAACTGGGAGTGAAGCTTCACTACTACTACCAACACACAAATTAGGGATAGTCTACTTTGACATGTACTTCCATATGCTTGATTTGTAACAGGCAAGGTTATTATTTTTTTATCACACGCTGCAATGTTTGCCTTCCTGATAATGGAAGCCATTTTACCATCTTCTCCCATGCAGCAGGAAGAGACTGGAAGCACACCGTACAGAACACTGCAAGCCCCGGAGACTGCATCAGTCCCCGAGCCATTAAACATTCAGCAAGTCATTACCTATGATCGCATGTTATTAAAAATGGATGACGGTTCAATCTAATCCCCCTCAGCAGAGCTGGGCCTAAACTCTGATTCTATTACACAGAATCCGTAGTTTGACGTCACCACTAATCTGCCAAAAAGCAAGGGCAAAAGCTTCTCTAAAACATATCAGGCTAATTCTCATCTAGCAACAGCCCGGCTGTGAAGGGTATTTACACATTATAATGAATGAATGAATGAATGAATAATTACTCAGCATTTAATTAACAGTAAAATAGGTTGCATAGGTAGCTCCACATCTGTTACATTTTTACATAATTTCTTGATGAACAATGAACAGTTCTATAGTTGATGTAATACATCCATAGCAAAAAGGAGTATGTATAGTTTTCGGAGTACATCAAAAAGCCAAGATACATTGTTTGACTTAGAAAATGTTTCATCACAAAACTGTTGATCCATTGTTCATTTGAGTACACTATGTGTGAGGAAATAAGGCAGCATTACATTGGTGATTCTTAGATGGCTGCCCTCTGCTGGAGTGCAGTCAGAAGTGCATTTTCCAAATGTTTGCTGGATCTCCAAAAAGATCACATCTTGATATCATTTGCCATTTTAAAAAGTCCACAGAGTAGCCACAACTACCTCATTTGTCTACAAGCAGCTGAAATATGATTCCAGACTTCCCTAACAAAGGCAGGTGATGTATTCCTCCTCCTTGTACTGCTCTTCTGGCTCAGTAACGATGAGATTGTCTTTGTTGAAGGGCAACATGCCATCCATCTCATTCCTGCTAGAACGCAGCACCAACTCAGTCAAGCGAGTAAACGCCTAGGAATGACACAGCACCAATAGTAACAGTAAGCCTGCATTAGCCAAATTGCGGTGTAGCCACAAGGGCATCGACAGATATCTGCGTCGTTAAGGAGCGCAAATCTGTCCACTGACCTCTTTGATGTTGTAGTTGGTGCAGGCGCTCGTCTCAAAGAAATCCATCTCATAAGACTCTGCAAGCTGTAATATGCAAGTGGATTATGTGTTTGGGTGTGACCTTAAAAGAATCCAGTCAAACTGTAAGGGCAATGCAAATGGTGCAATATTCGTGCACAGAATATGTTTGTTCTTTTGTTTTCTTTTGTTTGTTTTCACTATTATTTTAAGCTAAACAACATGATCAGTGTTGGTCAAAGTCAAAAAAATGGCTAATATATACAGTAGCTATATGGGATCATTGCTAAGATTTTGCTGCCATAATCCCATAACACACAATATGTAAAGCGCTTCTGTTGCTAGCAGGCACTTAAGCCAATGAAAAGTTATTTATCAGACGCTCTTATCCAGAACAAGTTACAGTTCCAAATTACAGGGATTTCTTGGAGTTAAGGCCCAAATAACTTTTAAAGATTTCATGGGATTCAAACTCCAGTCTTATGGTTAACAACCCAGAGTCCTACATACACTCAGTCAGACCACTAAACTCCAATATGATAGATTATTTTACTAGATCTGGTTCTCAGAGAACAGGACTAGAACTGTACCTTCTTTCCTTGCTCTGTGGTCACTTGTCTTCTGTGCTCTTCATCATGCTTGTTCCCTATAAGAATCCTCTGCACCAGTGATGTGCACTGTGTGAAAACCAGAACAATCAAGAGAAGACTTAAAATTGATTAGACAAAATCTAATTGAATGGAAGGTTTGGAGAAGGTAAGTTCTTGAAAACACACCTCATCCACATCACCAGCCCATTTCACTATGTTCTGGAAAGAAGAGGCGCTGGTGATGTCATATACAAATAATATTCCCTGCAAGGAGACAAATGAACAGTAACAACTGTGTAAACAAATGTTAATTCACAGTATTTTTCCAGTTGTTTGCGGTTTGGTGCCAGAGTTATTCCAGGGTCGTTCACTATAATTAAGGAATGTAAGTCCTGAATCTGAGCACCTAATGGCTACCAATTGTCTCAACAATTTCAATTCAACTGTAAATAACTATTTTATTGATGATGCATGATACACACACAACCTGAGCTTTTCTGTAGTACTGCTTGGTAATACTCTGGTACCTCTCCTGCCCAGCTGTGTCCCTGAGAAGGCCAGACAGGCATTTTTTGATTTTTGTACTTTTTTTGGCATTTTTGTACTTCAATTAAATCAGGAAGATTCATTCATTTATTATCCAAATCAAGAACATATACAGTATGATCTCAAATGATGGCCAAATGTTCACTCACCATATCTGTATTCGTACTTTTTGCCCATCGATGTCTAGCGTTTTCATTTTGAAATCCACCCCTGCAAAAATCAGACCACATCAACACATCAATTTTTTTTAATCGAAATAATTATAATAGAAAAGAAAAAGGGAACTTTTGGAGAGTTTAGGAGTGAACACTTGGAGGTGTCTGGAGTGAAAACAGGTCAGAATATAAACCTGAAGCTGAAATAAAGTAAAACAGATTACATGAAGTTACATTAACATTTAGGTAGACAGTCAAATATTCTGATGGGAAAACAGTCAATAATGGTTTAACATTACAGTCTGCACATCAGTCAATTTGGACTTTGAATAGCTAGGAGGACACTGTCAAGTTCTTTAAATTCTCACATAAAGCAAATAATTGACGACAGTGTCCTGTCGGTGAAAATATAGCTTCAATGAGAGAATAATCCAAGAGAAAGAATGACTTAAATGATGATCCATCTACAAACAAACAACAAATGTCCTAAGACCAACTGACTTCACAATGCCTAGACAATTCCAGTTACATCTAACAAAACCCTTCCCCTAACATGACTAGCCCTCAATTTTATTCACGTATATTTATTTTCCTAATTTCCCTCAGCAGTTTCCCTACTAATTTCATTGATCTCCTCCCATTATAATCATTTTCCTGATTATCTTGTTCCCTTTTTTACATCTTTTTTTCAGCGTACCTGTTTTTCTTTTATTGTAAATTATTCCATATACAGTTAACAACACAATCATCACGACTAAACATTATTATTCCTCTACTGTACAAAAGTCTCCTTACCGATGGTGGAAACGTGATGGGAGCAAAACTCGTCGTCCGTGAACCTGCACAACAAGCAAGTTTTTCCAACACCCGAATCTCCTAACAGTAGGATTCTGAGCAGCACGTCGTAGTGCTTCGCCATGATGAGACCACCACAAACCAGCCCTCATTGACCCCGGGGCCAAATTAAGGGCGTTTTAAAGCCTTATTTGTCGGCTGTCGGCTGTTCCCTTTAAGTTCGTTTCTTTTGCGCATGTGCACAACCAGCAGTCCAACTCGAGCCGCACCAAAAACGGCCGATCCGAGATCAGCAGGAGCAGGTGGATTCGGACCGATAGCCCAATAGCCACAAAGTTTGATTAGGATATTTTATTCATACACCGAGTTAAAATAAGAAAACACAAAAAGGACATGGCCAAATTTATTAGCCCTCTGACAATTAATATTCAATAGAATACTCTTTCTGAGCCACAACCTCTTGGCATCGTTTTGGAGAGGATGGTACAAGTCTCTTGAGGCATTTTGGCTCATTCTTCCATGGGAAATTGGTTCAGCTGGTCAAAATTATGTGGGATGGACATTCACTTTGAGCACTCGCCACAGATTCTCAATAGGATTCTGTGTGGGTCACTTCAGGACCTTGTTTTTAGTGTCCTTTAAGAAGTTTTGGGCCAATTCCAATGTGATTCGGGTCGTCGTCTTGTCGGAAGACCCAGCGGCAACCTAAGCCTAGACTAAGACCTAAGATTGAAAATGTCGACATTATTTTCTTTTTTCACGATGCCATGCACCTGAACAAGTGTGCTTGTGCCTAAGGCAAATAGCAAAACAGCCCCACAACAAAACAGCCCCACAGCATTCATTGTGGGAACTGTGTTCTCAGGGTTGAAGGCCTCTCCCTTTTTCTGCCAAACAAAGGCAACATTCATGTGCCAGTTTCAGTTTAGTCTCATCACACCAAAGGACAGATTTCCAAAACACATCTCTGACTTTCAAATGTTCATGGACAAACTTCAGTCTATCTTTAATGTGCTACTCATTGAGTAATGGAGTTCATACATGTGAAAATGAGTGATTGTCATTGTGAATGCACCACAGCACACCAAAACATGACCTCTGCATTTGACCCATCCGTGAAGAAGCAGTGGGTCGCTAACAAAGGCAGTGTCCGAGGAGCAGTGCTTGGGGACAGTACCATGCTCATGAGTACCTCAGTGGTAACTTTACCCTGGATTCAAACCTGTAACTTTCTGATCACAGGGCGAACACCCTACCATTACGCCACCAACATGTAGGAACCATCCGCTCACCTGTTCTGCATCTCACAAAGACACAGCAGGTGGATCCAGAAATCTTAAAATTTGGACTCATCAGACCAAGGTGCAGATTTCCACTGGTCTAATGTCCATTCCTTGTGTTTCTTGGCCCAAGCAATTCTCTTTTTCTTATTGTTTATCAGTAGTGGCTTCTTTGCAGACCACGAAGGCCTGATTAACAGTTTTCTCCGAACCGTTGATGTTGAGATAGGCGTGCTGCTTGAACTTTGTAAAGAATTTATGTCGGCTCTAATCTGAGGTGTAATGTGTGGTTTTTGAGGCTGGTAACTGTTCTGTTGGTCTTCGTTTCCTGGGGCGGTCCTCATGAGAGCCAGTTTCATCATAGCGTTTGATGGTTTTCATGACTGCATTTGAGGATACATGCAACATTCTTGAAATTTTCCACACTGACTGACCTTCATGTCTTAAAGTAATGATGGACTGTCATTTCTCTTTATTTAGTTGAGTCACTCTTGCCATAATGTGGAATAGAACAGTAGTCAAACAGGATTATTCATTGTGCACCAACCCTACCTCTGCACAACACAACTGATGGTCTCAAACACATTAAGAAGGCAAGAAATTCCACCAATTAACTCTTGACAAGGCACACCTGTCAATTACAGACCATTCCAAGTCAATACCTCATGAATCTTATTGAAAGCATGGCAAGTGTGCAAAGCTGTCATCAAAGCGAAACGTGGCTACTTTGAAGAATGCAGTATGAAAATGTAATATGTCAATATAGATATATCAATCAGCAAATACAATGTGGCACAACACTGGTACCCATCTTCGCTATTGGCATTCTCTAACTACTTAACATGCAGCCACAAAACCATGAGGAAGGAAGTCTTTCGACATATTTCACTGACTTTTGGCTTTTCTTGCCAAAGACATTTTGCCCTTACCGTAAATGTGTTGAGGTGATGATGACTGTCTTTGTTAGCCTTTGAGTGTTTACTTTACACAGTATTAGGCTTTTACTGTGTACAGAGCTATTAAATAAAAAAAAAATTGCTTGGTTTTAGATTCTTTTGTGGTCAAGTGGTTGAAACAGGTCTTGATAGACTACAGATTAGTAAGAGTTTTTTCACTACAACTTATTTAAGCACATAGGAACTGCTGAAATTAAAAGTTCACAGGAGCTCCAAGTTAAATTTGGTTAACCAAATCAGCCATGAGAGAATACAGAGGATGGTTTACATTTTGATAAAGGTTGTTCATAAGAAAATAAATTCCTTTACTGGCTGTTTATCATTAGACTGGCTACAATTGGGACAGCAAAGTGTTAAAAAAAAAAACATTTTTGTAAACTTTACTTCAGAATTCTTTTTGGGCTGTGAGCAAGTTTTGAGGATTACAAAACTGATTCAGTATGGATCACAGGTAGGATTTTTAATCCAAAAATACTGCAGTAAGATAATGAAAAAGAATTGAACTATATTTAGCTTGTGTTTTTGTATTAAAATAAGCTAGAAGTGAACTTATGTATTGGTTTTACTTAAGTCACTTACACATGTTTCCAATAAGCGGATACTTAGGTTTTTTCTTACAGCTTTATAAACCATTTCTCTGAATTGTAATGCTATCTATAGTAGACAGCCTAAATTGAGGATGCTGTCATTTCATGCACTTAAGTTGCAAGCAAACTTACAAACATGGAAGCTGTCCAGTGAAAGTCCTTGCCCTTGCCACAAAACCATTGCACACTATGAAACAGGACGCTGTGAATAACTTATCATATTGCCTATTTGTATTAATGTGATCAAATGGTCATCACTGGCTGCAAATGTTATATTTAGCTGATTAAAAGATATGACAGATTTATGTCTGGTCACACTCTTAGCATCTACTTCCAAGGCACTTACATTTATGCCACTCATTAGACGCTCTTTCATTGCATCACAACGTCTTGGTCTGTAACCGAGTTGGCTGCCACCACATAGGTCATGAGGGCATTTAAACGTAATGGGTTCCCATGATTCGCAAGGTTTTCAGATATGCCTTCAAGGGATTATTCCCTTCCAGTTTGTGGGAAGTGGGGGCCATCAGATATGATCAGATATGTATTGATCCGAGGACACTGTTGCTGTGTTAGAAAAACTTCACGTAAAGCCATCTATCTTCACCAACACAACCCCTTACCAGCACAAGCACATCTAATGGTGACTAAGGATAAAATAGTTTTATTTGGAGTCTCATAGTAAAGGTATGCCTCAACTTGCAAGACAACTGTTGGCAGTATGTACAACATACCTGTAATTTCCATGGAACGGAATAAAAGCAATATCTTTTTCCATACACACCATCTTTTAAATGAAACAACTGAAACGCAAACCATTCCCTAGCCACTAAAAGGCTTCCAGGGAAGGTTGTTCTGTCGCAACGATTACATTTAAGATTATACAGTGCCATCTACTACATACTGAAATGGACCTGTTAATATGACAAAAAAAATGGTTTAAACCTGGGCTGTTTAACATTCAGATCCCTGCTGTGAATATTACAATATTGAAAGTTGTCCCATTTTTTTTCTCAGGGCAAGTCCCAAACTACAAGGTGAAGATTTGGAAGAGCAGAGGCCATCTAACTCTTTTACCATCTCGGACAACACAACATAGTACATATTAACAGGATATAGCCTCAGCATTACATTAAATAAAGGAATTTTGGGAAAAAAACAAAAACAAAAAAAAACTCAATAATAATAATAAAATAATGTTGGGAGGGTCTTCCATCAGTCTTCCAAAGCAGTAAGGTGGATCACAATCATATGCTTTTGCTTCTTTTCCTTTTTTTAAAAAAAGCACCATTTTCTTAAAATGTGGAAAAGTAGAAATATTTCATAGGCAAACTATTTTAATGATGTTTTTCCTCCTGCTAACAGGGAAACAAAAATCAACGATGCGTTGTGACTTAACAATTTGTGCACGACTACAGAGGAGGTTCTTGAAGGTATAGCAGTCTTAAAATTGCCGAGCTGCTATGTTTCGGAAGAGAACGTGGCTGGGCTTGATCCGTGCGCGGAGTGCAATCAGAATCGGCGTCAGGGAAAGGCAGAAACTTCGGAGCCTTTCTCTGGGCCCCTCCCCGTTTTCTGGACACGCAAAGGAGGGCAGGAAAGGTTTTGGGGAGGGAGGGAGGAGGGAGGCAGAGAGTCTGAATCAGGCCTCCTGATGGAAGGGAGGGATGTATTGAGGAAGGGAAGGAGGGACAGGTCAGAGCAATTTAGCTGGGTTCCACACGGGGCTTTTTCCTGGTGGGGGGTTCTTCCGGCTCGGACTCGGAACTGGAGTCGGAGCCGCCGTCGAAGGCTGACACGGCACTGCCCTTGGGGTTTGTGTACAAGCTGCTGTCTGAGGAGTAGTTGGCCTGGAGCTGGACGTTGCCTTTCGCCTTTTCCAGAGCTCGAACTGGGGTTGAGAGATAGACACAATCAGTAAGTTAACAACAGGCGTCTTTCATGCTGTTGCTATGTTCATTTTGATTCAACCTGTACAGTGATCAATTAACCCACAGAAGCCCTGGTGTCGGCAGAAGTGCCCCACTTGTATTTATTGATAGTCAACAGTTCTTCAAACTGTTCTCCAATTTCGGGGTATACCGTGGTTTCAAAACCACTAAAATGTTCATACTGTTTCTGCGGCATGAGCCTTTTTCATGACTCGTCAAAGGCTGAAAGTGCAGCAATCCCTCAGGTGTGTGCAGTGTAAAGCTTTGTTTACATACAATATTATATACTACAATTTTAATGGTGTTTGTGAGTCAGCGTTGCAACTTCACGTCTGATCAGCGATCAACAATAGTTATCTACAAAGACGTGATCAAACAAGCCTCACAGCAAAAGTGACGTCTTATTTTTCTTTTTGTGTACTTTTTCAGAACTAAATCATGTAAACAAGTTGAAGCACTCGTTTTTGTTGAACGTATATTCTGAAGCTCCTGTTTTGCGCGAAGGTCGTGTCATTTCCTGTGTCAATTCTCATGCAACTATTTGTGACGGAACGTGTGACAGAAGCATAGGTGCTGTGTCACTGCTCTGTTCACGATACACAGCTGTGTGGACTTCCGTCTGATCGGAAGCCTTGATTTCTACAGCGTGAACGGTATAGTGACCCAACCACTTTCAGAATCGTCTACAAGGCATCAAGTTATTCATTTGATTTTAATTCTGTTTAGAAGAAATTATTTTAACTTTCTATTTTTACTAATGTTCTGAGTATTATATACGCTGTTTAAAAAAGTAGGGATAGGAAAAATAGGAAAAATGTTTTTAAACCCAGACATTAAATAAATAATAATGCAGAACTATTATAGAATTGCAATAGTGTAATAATACTGTATCGCTTAGGATTATCACACCATCAGACACTCATACCGGCTGAAGCTTACTTTCATTGTTAGTCACATTAGCATGGTTGAGATGCTACTCACCCTGTTGCTCTAGCAGAGCATTCTGCTTTTTAAGGTCATCAATATCCTGCTGGTGTGTGTGGTTCTTCCTCCGCATATACTGGATGTATTCTGTGGCTTTGTCTAGTATCTGAGCTCGAGAAGCCTACATGAGAAAGGAGGAAAGGGTAAAGACTCAATTTACTTTGTCACAAAATGTCAGTCAACTTGGTCATCTCAGCTGATATAACAATACAGAGATACTGTATACAGGTACACAGAAAGATGACACTACTTGACACAAAGAATATACATGTATAAATAAACTACAAATATAAACTCTATGCTACAAGTAGGTAATGAAAAAGTGCAATTTTAATATATGCAAAAATGTTTTGAACATCAAGCCAATAGGAACTGGTGCTTCAAAACACTCCCTCACTGATGTACAGATACTGTAGAAAAGCTGTTTGACTTCATTTTCCTGTCAGAATTAGATTCTCAGAATATGTCCGTTTGTTAAGATTGATCAAATTAAGATTAATTTGATGTTTGTTACGATATTTTAAACATTTCACTTCATGTTGTACTTTTATAACTATATATTTGACAATCAAAGAATCTTAAACCCTGAATCAAATGGAACTTGTGTGATGAACATTGAGAGAATTAAGAGCTACTGCCAGTGGGCAGAACAAAAACATCACCATGAGCAGGGCATAAAACAAAAGTTCTCACAAAGGCTTGTCACTCAGTCTCCATTGATGATCAAAGGTCTGGCAGTATGAAAGATTTGCAGCATGTTGCCAGTATTGCTCACTAAATTGGAAGACACATACTATTTATAATTAAACATAAGAGGTCAACAAAATCAAAAGTCCTGCTGACAATCGCTTAAGACAAGTTGAAACCAATTCTTCTATGCCAAACTAGCTTTTTCATCACCGGAAACGTGTGGTATAGCGGTACAGTCATTCATGTCTTTCATGTGCTGTATTTGAAATGAAAGAGAATAGTAAAGTAACTGGCAAACCTGGTATGTGTATTCACCTTAAACGTCAAAATCTAGGGTAAAAAATTTGCCTTAGCATCAGTATTTGGTTCCAGAAATCCAACTTTAATAGTAATAAAATCTTGTTGCAGGTTTTGTTAGCTGGCTTCCAATCAATACAACAAAACAACTGGCATTTCATATTGTAGATTCATATACATGGCTTTGCCTATAATATTCATAAATGTGCTGCAAACTAAATATTGAGCGACAGTATCAACTAATCAAATAATTTCTATTTGTTTTGTATTCACAATGATTTGCATAATCACCCATTTATAATCAAACAATCAGCAATAACCTTGGTCCTGGTTATACTGACTGTTTAAAATAAATTCAAGGTTAAAAATAATAATAATAATAATAAAAACAAAAAAAGAGATCCCATGATATTTTGAAGTATCTGCGACATTTTGCTCACTGAAATTTAAATAAAAGACCTACTAATCATGCCCAGTCATAGTGAGAAATGAGCCATCCAACCTTCTCGCCTTGTAAAGAAGGAACGGAGTCGCGTAAACTGTGAAAGCTGTCTTTGATGTGGTCCCTGCGCTTGCGCTCCAGTGCATTGTGGTGAGCCCGCTTGTCTGCCTGGGGACGAGGGGAGAACACAAAGAAATTAGCCGAGTATATTTCATTTACTTTTACATTTAAGGCATAAAGCCAGTACTTGAATGTAGCGTTATTTCCATTTCCTAATTTCAGGGGCAGTCTCCCTGGAGTAACTGGGGGGCAAGGGTCTTGCTTAGGGATCCAGCGGTGGTAGGGCTGGACATAGGATGGAGCCAGATCTGAACCCATAACCCTAAGGTCTGTAGGCAAATATCACTGGGCTGTCACCATCCCAGATCACATAGAACCAATTAGAATATATCATACACCATAAAGAATAGTCATGCTTTCACATAGCACAGAATAAACTCCATATAACACCAACTAAACAATCTGCAAGCAAATGTGGCATTGCATTGCGTGGTCACAGCATTTTTACCACTTGGCTGTTTCCAGCTTCTAAATACAATTTTGCGAAATTATAAAGATTTTAAAGAGTTAATAATTTCCTGATGTGAACTATTTTAGTTATTTGCCAGAAATGTAATACTGAGTGTAAACATATGTCCCATAGGAGTGTGGCCATAATGGATTTTACATGAGCATGCACTATGAATGGAAACGTTCACTCTTTAATGTTGTGAAATCTTTTTAACCTTTGCGGTATCCTAAAAACTAAATAACCGAACAAATCTAAACATTAGCCTGAAATAAGAGGGCAAATAGCATGTGCAGATCTAAAGTAATGTGCACTACAAAAAAAGTGTATTAATAAATATTTTCCGTGTTGCAAATATACTTAGGGCTGGGCGATGCAACCTCGAAAATCAGTATCACTATTAATCTAATATTTTTACCTCGATTACGATTATTGAACAACTGTTATTCATTTTTGTTTGCTCTGATAGGTCGCTCCTGTAAACATTCTATTTGATCAAGAGCATCAGCTGATTTTGCAAAGTGCTGAGGACAATGTTTTTTCTTCATTAATGTTAAGTTAATTCACGTTTTAAAAAGTGGTGGGGACAAAATTGTTCATGATAAGAAAGTGGTGAGGACATGTCCCTAGCGAATCTGACGCCTATGTACTTGGTAATTATTAAAGCTAGGTTTTCTTTGCAATGAAAGAGTGCATACATTTGTGACAGAATTGGTCTTATAAAGAGTATTGTAAAAATAATCGAAAGCATTATCATGGGTAATATGACGATTAACCTCGCCGATATATTTAACGATCTGCTATCTTTATCTGGCTCCTTATCTACCTCCCATTAGCCACAATCAGCTGGACGCGACTGTTAATCAACTCTGCGACGTTACTGCTAAACGTGTAACACGGCCCTGCCACAACGCCGCCCCAAACTGACTTCAGATCAGCAGCAGCAGCGCTTTTCGGCGGCGAAAGGTTTTTAACGCCGTTGTTTTGTTATTCACTAGCCAGTTAGCAAGCGGCTACGTACCACTGGGTGAAATCTCGATGACTCTTCCTGCAAAAGAGAGACTCGAGTTAGCCGAGAATGGAAGAAGACGCACAGCTGTGCTCACAAAGCTCTTACAATCTGACAAAAATCACTGAAGGGGAAATAGCAGAAGCCCCCTTTCCCCCCTGAGAAACAGCACGCAATTTAACGCGTCTCACGCGGGGGGCTCGTGACACGCAAACAAGCGCCGCCGCCACCGCCACCGTCGCTACACAACGTGCAGGGCGAGGCGAGAAACGCCGGGAACCTACGTCGCTGTCGACTTCGATGTCATCGTTATCGCTCATTCTCCGTCCGAACCGAAGATATTCCGGGCGTTCCTGAGGAGAGCCTAAATAGCCACACGAGAGAGACTCGAGGAGACGCGCACACGTGACTCCCAAGCAGCTCGCGACAACGCGGGAAGTGCGCGTGTGCAGCAACGGCGGCGGAGGCGGAAGGCTTTCTGGTTATTTGGGTTCTTAAAGGAGACGGCGCTCGAAAAATCGCTAGGGGTTTTATTCGGCGGCACAGAAAAAAAATTTATTTAAAACACATGAGCAGATCGTTGAAAATACAACCGAACTTTCCCATTTTCTTAAGGAAATATGTCATTACTTTTCTTCTACATCACCAAAGAAATGTTTTGACAGAGAACAAAATGAAATTCAGTGAGAGGAAGAATGATTTCAAGCTCTGCGACTTGGTAGAAGAAATTGAAATGTCTTCATCCTTTTAAATTATTTTTTGTTGTTTCTTTAATTATTTCCCGACCTATTTATTTATACTATTATTTATTTATACTATTATACACCTTCGTCCGTGCGAAAGTGCATATTTAAATCGCACATATGCACATTGGCCAATATTTTTTAAAAATGTTTTAAAAAATATTCTTTCCATGTTTTTATTCTTCCTATCTATTTTTAAAGAACATTCAGTATTTCTTTTCTTTCCTTTTTTAAAACCTCTTATTAAATATGGACTGTGCACGTAACTGGAAGGGTCACGTGATACGAACTACACGTGGAAGACATATAAGGTGTTTCTCACTGAAAGTGAGAAAAATCCGATAAAATTAAGGAAACACATAATAATAATAATAATAATAATAATAATAATAATAATAATAATAATAATAATAATAATAATGAGTGCACATATCTATGTGCAATATATCTATAAGAATTTTCTTGATGTTTAAAACACTGAAGGAAAAAACGTCTATTCAGAAAAACAAGATGATTTGGTGCCAAGTTTAGGATCTTAAACCTATGAGTTTCTGACTATGATTTTCAGTAGTCATAATCTACCTAGGGTTAGGAGTAAAAGTAAATGATTCAGTGTGTAAGTCAGTAATTAAACAAACAAACAAACAAATAAATAAATAAATACATGCTTATGTACAGTCCAGAATTCAAACCACCAACCTTTCAATAACAGGGCGAACTCCCTAGACAAGTGAGACAAGTTAGGGTATTTTCACACTTGGTCCGTTTCAGCCCTCAAAAGTAACTCAAATCGATCAGTCAAATATTTAAGTGCATAAGTGTAAACAATACCCAAACGAACTTCAGACCTCTGAAACGAACCGGCCTGAGACCCCATCGGTTTTAAGTCCGCTGCACTGCCTGGTTTAACTCGGCCTCCTGAAATCCAGCGCCTCCTGGTTCAGAAAAATGACAAAACTACGAGACGCAAAGCAGTAAAGGTCTGGAGAGCTCTAAAGAATTACGTGAGGAACAAGAAAAGCACTGAGGCCCCATCCCAGCTGGGAAGTGCACCAGAAAGAGAGTCCTTTCAAATGAACTCACAGTGAACATCAGAAGAACGTGAGTTTCGGTTGCTCCACTTTTTGACCACTTCTAGAGTGACTGGAGTTCGGGTTCCTTTTAAAGAGGACTGCTATATGTGAAACACCCCAGATAATCCTTGTCTTTCTGGTCCTGCATCTCCCGGTGTAAATGTGTTGGAGATACAAGGTGGATCTGCAGCATTCAAAATACAACATTCCATAAAAATGTGTCCAATACCATGTGTTAGCACCTTTAAACAGTCTATTTTTTTCTGAAGCAGAATATACCAACCCAGACTGATTCTATCACCCACTCTCTGGTTGTGACCCACCAGTTGAGAAATACGGATCTAAACCATTTTGCCTAATCTTCTTCCTGCATTACTACAAGGCTGCGTGAGTAATTGCGCACTACTGGGCAAGATCAGGAGAATCCAGGAATGCACTGATGCATTTTTTAGTATTACCTTCCTATTTACTTCAAAAAACTGTGTCTCGCTGGAGAACCGTCCACATCAGATCGTGAACTAAATGTCTACCTTTCAGCTTCTTGAGTGACCCGGAGAAGCTGGACTAGCTTAACCTTTAAGAAAAGGACAGATTGCTTTGTCGCTATGAGCTTTCTGGAAAAATTCAATTACAGAACTGATATATACTGTTTATTGAATAAGTATCCATTGAGTTACTGCTAAATTCCACGTCAACAGTTGTTCATTGAATAAAACATGCATATGGTGTGAATCAGAAAACTCTAAAAAGTTGGTGTCTCTAAAATTCAAAAAGTGCGGAAAGATTTGTTCTTTTCATCTAAATACTGATTAACTTAAAACAAATAAATAATACATGTAAAATCAGACTAATTATGTTCAGTAAACAATCCATTAATTCCCTATGATCAACAAACATTATTCATTGTTTCATGCTAATAAATATCACTATGAAGTATGCTGAGCAAAGAAATATATATTCAAAAAACAAAAGCATAATTATTGCACTGGAGTAGTTCAAAAGAAAAATAAATGCTTTCTTTCTTCAAATTGAACATAAAATGTAATTGCAATTGCATTATAAAGAGTGAAAGAGTAAGTAAATGAGTGAGGGAGAGTGAGTGATAAAATAACAAAACCGTGACAAGTCATTTTTCACTTCTGTCGTGTGGGTGGCAGACATCCAGCACATTGATGTTGTCACCATTTACACGTCGCAACAGGTGTCACGTGGTCACACAGCTTACACAAAGGCACACACCTGGCCACCTCTTTGAATTTTCTTACTGTCTATCCACTCCCTACTGATGACTTACACTTCCAGGAAATCTTTGAAGACAAAGCTTTCAGGCCTTCCCGCTTTGCTCCACCTCTTTTCAAGAGTCAGCCCAGGATGCTGTGTAATTTGCCAGCGAGCCAATTTGCAAGTCAACACAGGATGAAGTTCAGAGGAAAATCACACACAACCATTACTTCTTTTTTGTTAAAGAATATTCATGGTGCCATTTGGGAGGATCAGCAGTGTTCAGGAGAATACCCTGAGGTATTAAGGTACTTTTTTTTCTTCTTGAGCATCCCAGCATGTATGAGTTGATCATTTTCAAGACAGGGCCAATTTCTTTTAAATCAAAAGATAATCTTATTTTTGACGCAGGTATCCATCAGAAGGAAAGTTGTTTTTTGGTTGTGATTTCTGAAGGTTTGCAAGCATTGGTCTTATGGACGCTAGATGGCTACAGCATACTGGCGGCAACCTATTTTTCTTTTTTTGCATGTAATCAGGGGAAAAATCCTGCTATACACACTATTAGATCTGAAATTATTTCAGCAACTTTAAACATTAAAAATGAACATTTATACAAGGATTACATTAACACTGTACCACTGCTACTGCTAGTGTTATTGGGGCTGTGTGTATGGATGATGTGTTTACACTTACTGATCTTCACAGAACCGAATAATTTGGCCAAGTGTTCCAATATCACCATTATTGACTGTGTGTGTGTGAGTTTGAGTTTTCAGCACACTCTATTGCACTTACTTGTCCTCAAAGAACTGAATACTCCTAAGCCAGTGTTCTAGTATCAACATTATCAACAGTTCCGAGACCAAAAAATAAAGTGAAAGCAGAGCAACAAGCAAAAAAGACAGCCATACCGTCTTCTGTGATCTAATCAAAGCCTAAACACACATACAGACACACAAAGGAAATAATAAAATGACATAAACAGGCATTTTTACCTACATATCCCATGGTTTAGTGTTCATGGGTGAACATATTAATCAGCATATTTTTTAAATGATAAAAAGTAGAGTACACTGATGATATTTTACCAGTATTTAGTAATTCTATGTATGGTCATGATGACAAATTATGGTGAATTTACACAAACCCCACAATTTTGAGGTTGAATACATGTATACATACTGAATTCAGACAAATCAAGCAAAAAACATAATGCAATTAATTCATAATGCAAATAAATCAAAGCTGTTCTACATGTATACGATAAAAATCAAGAAAGATCATCCTGCTATACTGATGGTCAGAGCCTTGAGATGCAAAAGTGGGTACTTCCCTAGTTATGTGTGTTATAAGCATCGAGGAAGTCTGTTTCACTTTTGTTTCCAGTTTGTTCAACCTGGCCCAGGAATGTATTGAGCAAAGTCATTCATTCATTCATTTTCCGAACGCTGTAATCCCAACTGGGGTCAGGGGGGACCGGCAACTTTCGGGCGCAAAGCGGGGACCAGCCTGGGCAGGCACCAACACACCATAGGGCATTACACACCACACAGTCACACACACATTCACACCTAAGGGCTGATTTAGAGTCGCCACTAACCCACAACGTGATGTTTTTGGACTGTGGGAGGAAACCGGAGCACGCAAACACGGGGAGAGCATGCAAATTCCACACAGAAGGGCCCTGTGGCCATCCCCAGAGTTCAAACCGAGGACCTTCTTGCTGTGAGGCGGCAGCACTTACCACCATGCCACCGCGTCACTGACTGTATTTGTTTTTTTAAAAAGGTTTTAAAAGTGTGAAAAAACTAGCATAGGAAATGTGTTTGACTTCATTCATTAACCAAATCACAAAAAAGTCTTACAAACTAATATTTTCCTTTTTCTTTACAGTTGTGACGTATAGCTCCATATATTACAACTCAAAATCAGGAAAAAGTTGATATAATATGGAATGCATACACAAGATTTTTCGTCTGGTCAGTTTTTTTAAAATATACATTATCATTACTACATTATTACTATCATTCAGACTACAACACACTCCTGTGTTGGGGACAAATGCATGTAGCTACATTTTCACATCACATAAGTTTCAGGAGGAAGACACCTATGATGGAAACATTTCTGTGTAATTTGTCCCATTCTTCCTACAAGTTCTACAGAGGTCAATAGTATGAGCTTTATTGTTGCATTTTACATTCCAGGCCAACACCCACACACCTCTTTTGGCGCAGTCATACCATAGTACGTGTGTAGAACGTGTTATGTATTATCTTTGTTGAAATATGCATGTTGTTGAGCATCCTCTGGTAAAAAAAATATGTTGCTCTAAAATATTTATATGTTTTCCATCTTAAATTGGACTCAATTCTGACCACAATACATGTTTTCAGTTTTGATGTGGGTTTATCCTGAATGCTCCAAGCTCACAGAAGTCAAGCAGCATCATACAGGCTTCCTTGGGTACATAAAGGGCTCAGAAGTCTGCCAACTGCTGAAACATGAAATATTTTAAATACAAATCCCACGAAGCTTCAGGAGTGCTAGTTGCTGCCTTCCTTTCAGTGGAAAAGAACACAGGTGGAGATGGGGTTTTTTGCTGAAATCCGCTCAACTTTTAAAACAGCGCTGCACTGCTTTACGAATGTTTGCACATACACTGACATTGCACATAAATAGCCTAATATAAGTATCTGTCATATTATAACCTTTCACCTCCTGCAATAATCCAATGTAAAAATGTCAATTTGCACCTGTTTAAAATGTTTGCGTATTTGCACATATACTCAACATTGCACTTTGAAATAGTCCGGATATAAATATCTGTCTAGTATAACCCCTACCCTCTTGCACACTCAGTGTAAAATGTCAATTTCTGTAACCTGTTAAGAATACTGTATCCTGGATTCTGGACAAACATGTTTACCTCTTATGTCTGTCTCCCCTGCTGTCTAGTCTAAAAATGTATGAATATGTTAGTCTGGTTTTAAAATGTATATGTTTAATGTATATTTTAGTATTTTACTTATTTATTGTTTATTCCATGTGCCTAGTCGTACACTGCCTATTTATTCTCTGTCTTTTGTTTGTTTGCACTGAAAATAACCTGAGCCACGCTGCTGCTCGCCTCTCTATGTATCTGTACAGTATATAGCAGAGATGACAATAAAGTTGACTAGGACTTTTTGACTTTTGACAATGTCAATAAAAGTCTCACAGCCAATCAAAATCGTGAAGGCGGAACATAAATTGGTGGTACACTTCGCCGTTTACTGCATGGTTTATTTATGCACCCAACCTCACTGAAGTGATGTTAATCTATTTCAAACGCTGCCACTAACACTAAATAGTGCTCCATCTTGTCAGCTAAACTAGCTTTATTCATAAACAAAACATGTGTAATTAAGAATTTACAAAGTAATCCTTAAAAGATATAAAAGAATGACAGTTCTTTATGCATTGCCAAAGAGAAGGTTTAGGCTGACGTCTTTCCTCTTTATCCAGATTCTTTAAATCTTTGAATAATATTATGCAAACCTTTTAATCATTTTCTTGCATTTGATATCAACCATGTATCAATCTATGAACTTAAAGACTCTTCAAATGCCATCTTTGCCCTTTTCTTGGATGCTGCTTTTGTACCAAATCATTCTAAACAAAGGACATGTCTTTATCTAAATAGTTTTATTTGTAATTCCATACTGCCTCAACTCATTGTATGATCATTTCTACTTTTGGATATTTACAGTTCATTGCTTGTGCAGTTGCACCTGTGTAAAAAACATTACACACTGCAACTCATTGCACCTTTTTAAAAACCATTGCACCTCATGTATATAAGAATAGTTCATCTTTTTTTTTATCTCTTTCCCTTTATCTCCTTATTCTTAAGTTATTTTAAGTTTGTATTTGTATGTCATTATGCTTATTTTAATTTAATTTTTAATTTTTGTCTTAATTCCAAAGAGCGGATCAGGATACATTTCACTGCATGTTGTACCTGTATAATTTGCATGTGTCAAATAAAGAATCTTGAATCTTGAATCTTGCAAATGAGAACTGCAATAATGAGAGTGGAAAATTATTTTAACCCATTCATCACATCCATCTATATTGATATATTATTTTGCCTCGTGTCTTCATTTAACAGTGCACATAATAACCTTCTGGTCATAGACAATTATTGCAATAGAACCTAATAAATGAGCTTGGAGAAGTTTAACAGTATATTATAAAGATAGGTATGATCTCTGAAGGCCAACGTGTCAACAACCGTGGGCGTAACATCAGATGAAAATGCTAAAACTCAAATGAAACCACAGGACTATTAGAAAATACAAGAACTAAAGAATGAGATGAAAAAGGAACAATAATGAATATTGAGAGCTGTTTTATTATAATTAAAGAAGGCTGTGCTAACAGGTTCAAATTCTCTATTGATGGATACACAGAGGAAAGACAGAGTGGGCAGGGCTTGTTCATTGGGAAAACAATGAGGAGCAGTGGCAGCTGACGGCAGCCCTAGTTAAGACAGAGATCTAAACCATTTGCCTAACTTCTTCTGTAGGCAGTTCCCATAATGCTATGCGTGAGGGACCACACTGGTTAAAAAGATCAGAAGAATTTCACAGGAATGTACTGATGTCGAAAGGCCGACTGACATTCTCCTTGGTACATTTCCGGAAACGGCTGGGGTTCACTCAATAAAAATATTTATTCAATCAAAAATGCTTTTGAAAATTTCCTTCTAACAAATTGGAATGTTTTGCTTTTTAAAATAAATAATACATGTAAAAACAGACTCGGACTAATAATGTTCAGAGAACCATTCATTCATTGCCCATTGTCGTTATATTCATGCTCCATTGTTAATAAATAAATATCAACATCATATGCTGTAAAAGAAATTTATTATTGAAAGACAAAGCATAGTAACTGCATTGAGTAAAAATTGAGTTTCTTTCTTCAAACTGAACATAAAATGAAGTTGCAGTTGCATTATAAAGAGTGAAAGAGTAAGTGAATGAGTGAAGGAGAGGGAGATAAATCACAAACACTATGACAAGACATTTCACTTCTGTCGTGGTGGCAGACATCTAGCATCGACGTTGTCGCCATTTACACAAGCTTAAATATGTGTCACACACAGCTTATACAAAGGCACATACTTGGCCAATTTCAATTCTTTCTTTATCGCGATTTACCCTACTGACATCATGCTTCCAGAAATCTTTTGAATATCAAAGCTTTCAGGCCTTCCCGCTTGCTCCACTCCTTAAGAGCATCCAAGATGTTGTACGCCAGTGTCAAGTATGGCAGGTGTCAACACAGGGCGGAAGTTCAGGAGGTAGAAAAATCACACAAACTATTTTTTTCTTTTGTTAAGGAGGTTGTCCATGGGTGCCATTTTGGAGGGATCGAGAGAGAACAGAAGAATAGCCTCTGAGTGTCTTTTGTACTTCTTTTTGTCGAGTATGCCAGCAGCAATGAGCCTGCCATTTTCGTATTGCGGGCCACATTTTCGAAATCATATCTTATTTTTTGCTGGTGGCATCCACTGTATAGGAAAGTTATATTATTAGGCTTGAAGTTTGCACGCACTGGGATGGATGGCCACAGAAAGATACTGGCGGGGGTTCCATTTCTTTCCTTGCATGTAACTGGGGAAAAACTCTTATAAACTAAATTGAAATTATTTTCAGCAACTCTTTTTAAATATTCAAAATGAACAAGTTTACATGAACAAACTTAAGAGGTGTTACAAAACCAAACCTACACACACCATATGTGAACATCTGTCAACATTGTTACAAAACTGGGCGCCTACCTTTTCTTTTTTTCAGGCTTTAGCACAGAACAATCAACATGTTTACAATGCACATAAAATTTGTTCAAAATCAGTCAAAAATTCCAGAAAGATTAACTTGCTATCTCTGACGGTCAGAAAGCTTGAGATAAGCTGTAACACCTCACAGTGTGAGTGAACAACCGTCTATATGTTTTATAAGCAAAAAGGAAGTTTTTTTACTCAGTAACCAAGATCTTGGTGCAGGAAATGAACATACCCAACTGAAGATAAACTGACAATGGAAGTCAATAAACAAAAACAAACAGATAAAGAACATTTAGTGTGCCTTTTAATTTCCTGTACAACCAGAATCTTTTTCTTATGTAATAGGTGCTCGAAAGTTCGTAAAAAAGAAGTGACAATATAATAACTGTGATGGACCTTTTCAGCGTTGTCAAGCCAAGGAGCCTCAACTGTCATTATATTAATAGACCATTAAAAGTTGTCTTCCACCAGTTCATTCATCTATCCATTATCTGGAACCGCGCATCCCTGGTTGCTCAAGGGCACTGAGTCTGTCCCGGCACTATGAGTGAGGCGAATCAACCTGGGCAGCCAACACACCATAGGGCACACACACCTTCACACATCCGCCTCATCACACTTGGCCAGTGCCCTATTTGTTCTTTTGTTCTCTATTTCTGTTGCACTGTTAAAACTGGAGCTACATCGGTACACACCCAGCCCCCCTCCGTGGTCACGCCCCCGAATGGATGTACAGTATATTTACGTGCTAAATGAGGCCACCAGACAAAAACCAGGAACCAGTGAGTTTTTGGATTTACTCTGTTTGATTATAGGGAACTCTGCCTCCAGATGTGCTGTCCTTGATGTCAGTAAACTCGGAGAATGTACCAGATATTGATAAGAAGCCAAATGTTAGCTGATCTACAAAGATAATTTAAAAGCAAAGTTTCATCCATACCTGAGAGGTGAACTGGGGTTCATAGTCAGATGGGTTAATTTTCTGAAAGTTAATTCATAATATCAGTACAGCAGAAACTAAACCAGAGCCCGCACTACCAAGGGCAGAGAGAAGAGATGAAAAGAGTGCGAACTGACACTTTAACTGCAGTATTTCAGTGACCAAGGCTGAATTGGTGTTGATAGGATTTTGACCCATAGTGCACAAGACCTTAGTAATATATAAACAGAAATGGCTAGTACCCAGAGGCTGGGAGACATGATCTCTTACCAGTGGCTGATACGGGTTCACAGGCTGGACACTCATTGACATTACGCACACTGTGGAATCATTCTTGCCATTCTAGAACTTGATGATTGAAGGATACGTCAAAACGAAAGTAAAAATGGAGCACACATGGTCATTATCTCATCAGTACCTTTGGTCCACAGATAAACACCGGCCAACTCTTCCAACACAGCTTTGACAACAAGCAGGTTCACAATGACTCATGTCATAAATGCACTCCGGTGTTCTAGACGGTGGCTAAAGATCAGGAGTTAAGCACCACAGGGCAAAGCACCTAAAAACCCCAATATCTTTAACCATTTCTTAAAGTAATTATTGTCAGGAACGCACAGCAGAGCACACAGTGCACCACACGAACAGACCTCTGCATCTGACCCCTCCGTGAAGGAGCAGTGGGCAGCTGACGGGCAGCCCTAGTTAAGACTGATTCAAAACCATTTTGCCTAACTCTTCATAGCATTTCTCATACGCTGCGGAGGGACCACACTGCTGGGCAAGATCAGAAGAATCAATGTGTTGATGAGTTACTGACTGACATTCTTTGGTATTACTCTGAACGGGTTGTCTACTAATAAAAAAGGTATCATTCAATCAAAATGCTTTGAAAATTTCTTCTAACAAATTGAATGTTTTTGCTTAAAAATAAATAATACATAAAAAACAGACTCAGACTAATAATTGCCCTCAGAACCATCCATTCATTGCCCATTGTCAAAGAGCAAGACATTCATTGTTCCATGCTAATAAATAAATATCAACATCATATGGAGCAAAGAAATTACATGGGAAAGACAAAGCACAATTGCATTGAGTAAAAAAGGAAGGTTTTCTTTCTTCAAATTAAACATACAATGTAATTGCAAAAGAGAGAAAAGAGTAAGTAAATGAGTGAAGGAGAGTGTATGATAAAAATCAATAGCACTATTCTAGAAGTGGCACACAATTGTCATTGATGTTGTTGTTACTACAATTGTAACACTTGTCACGTGGTCTCACAGCGATACAAAGGAACATGGCCGGCCAACACTTGGAATTTCCTTATCAATTCATCTCTCTTCTCGATATCAAACTTCCAGAAATCTTTGAAGACAAAAAGCTTTCAGGCCTTCCTGCATTCTCCAATTTTAAGAGCGCCCAGGATGCTGTACTTACAGCTGCACGGTGGTGTCAACACAGGGCGCGAGTTCAGAGGTAGAAAATCACACAGCCATTTTTTCCTTTAGAGTTGGCGATAGTCGTCTATGGGTGACGCGGATGAATTGGGAGGGATCAGGAGAATAGACCTTGAGTGTCTGTTGTACTTTTTTCTCTTGAGCATCCCAGCAGCTTATGAGTTGTCATTTTGCAAAATACCATCGTATATCTTATTTTTGACGTTGGTGGCGTCCACGCCGTCTAAAAAGTTTTTATCGTTAGGCTGGAAGTTTTGCAAGCACTGGTCTCGCGGGACGTTGATGGCCACAGCATACTGGCGGGCAACATTTTGTTCAACTTTCTTTTGTAACTGTGGGAATTTTTAATACACTTCTTTAAACATACTCTAACATAAAAATGAGCAAGCTTATTACTAATAATAGATTACATTAACGCTGTACCACTGTTACTGAGTGCTTTTTGTGTCTGTATGTGTGGGTGATGGTTTGCACTTACCGATCTCTTCAAAGAACTGAATAATTCGGAAGTTGTTGTTCCAATAGATCAACATCATCGACAGTTCTACAACCAACAGGAAGTAGATAAAGCAGAAAGAATCTCAGAGATCCGGCCAATGCTCCAACACACACATACACATACACATACCCACAGTCAGAGACACACACAAAGCACAAATAACAAAGAACAAACTTAAGAGTTGTTACAAAACCAAACCTACACACACCATGTGTGAACATTTGTCGACAGTGTTACAAAACTGCGTCTACCTTTTCTTTCAGGCTTTAGCAAGTAATATAACAATCAACATAGTTTACAATGTGCACATAAATCTTCAAAATGTATTCAATATGTTAAAAATGTATCAAAATGTAAAATCTAGAAAGATTAACTTGCCATTCTGACTGGGTCAGGAGCTTGAGATGGGCCAACACCACAGTGAGAATATCTGCGTTGTGTGTGTTATAAATATGAAAGGGAGTTTTTTCTCACCAGTAAACCAAGACCTGGTGCAGGAAATGAACATATTCCCCAACTGAAGACAAATTACAATGAGTCCAAGTAAAACAAACATACAAACAAAGCATAAGAACATTAGTGTGCCTTAATTCCTGTACAAATCAGAATCTTTTTCTTATGTTATAGTAGTTTTGTGTTCGCAAAAAGAAGGACAGTATATAACTGCATTTGACCTTTTCAGTTGTCAAGCCAAGGAGCTCTAACGTTATATTGTTTATTTATCACTTTTGCACTAATAACAGAACCTTTCATGTCATTTTTTTCAAAACTTTAGACATATAACTACAAATCCAATGATCAAATGCACAAGTTTTAAACACTTAACTCTTTTTTTTCAAATGCTCGGATACAATACATATAAGCCAAAGATTATTTGCTCATTGAACTAAAATCACTGGTTCAAAATGACACAATCTTAACATCAAAAGTATTACGGCTTCAAAAATGCAAATCACACATCACATCTGAGTTTGGTGTATTAATTCTTATTATAAAGAGCCAACTATCAATTGCTACAACTGCTTAAATGATAAGTAACTGCTGCATTACTCTTGGAAGCAGCTTTTATGAAAAATTTATTAATAATAGTCATGCGGTTTAGATTATGACAGTTTCTAGAAGGATTCATTTGATACCACCTAGCACAGAATATGTGACCCCAGGTGACTACATTATCTAAGAATGTCATGATTTACTCCTTTTTACCAGATATAGTGTCTTTGGTCCCATAAAATTCACTCTTTTTACAGAACACATTTTCATATTCAACATTACTGTATGCAAGATGTCACTTTTTTTACATAATTGCTTTTGTGGTTTTAATGAGTTAATGGCCACTCATTACTGCTGATTGATTTCACATATTTGTATGTATATATATAAGATGAGTGGTATCCCACTGTAGTAGCCTACCAACATAGTGTGAGATGATGGAGCCAGAGGTGGAAGGCAGTGCCAGGAATACATAAAATAAGGAATAGTGTATGCCACCCTTTTGAGAAGTGGCCGTGGACTCGGCTACAGAGGAGGGCGACCTACAAATCTTATGTTGTGATTTGATTTGATCAGTAAATTCCACATTACAGGATTTCCTCTGCTAATGATGCTACTGTGTCTGTACTATTCTCTAGTCTCTGAAACCTGAATCACATATTTGCACACCTATATTTAATGATTATACTAACAAATACACAATGGTGCAGGCATTCTTGGTGTAGCAGACCTAAAGTAATGTTCCTATGATATTTCATAATAAATTTGATTTTTAGAAACAATGCTTCTGCAAAAGCAAGGCTTCTCTAAAGATATGAATGCAATATGCCAAGTTTTGAACACTGGAGCCAGCCTGCAGTTAAAAATAATGACTGTTTTGAGTTTTGTGTCTAGGAATTTTTGAAAAATGACATGAAGGTTCTGTTATTAGTGCAAAAGGATTGTAAAAAACTGTACAGACCACAAGTTGTCTCAATTCAATCTATTCATTCATTCATTATCTGAACCGCATCCTTATTGGGTTCATGGCACTGAGTCTATCCCGGCACTATGAGCGCGAGGCGGAATCAACTCTGGGCAGGCGCCAACACACCATAGGGCACACACACTCACACAACCACGCTCTCAGTCACACTTTTTTGGCCAATGTGCCCTATTTGTTCTTTGTTCTCTATTTCTTGTTGCACTGTTAAAACTGGAGCCACATCGTCTCGTCTCTCTGTATATCTGTACAGTATATAGCAGAGATGACAGTAAAGTTTACTTTGACAATTTTGAGTCGCCAATCAACCTATAGTGCATGCTTTTGGACTGTGGGAGGAAACCGGAGCACCCGAGGAAAACCTATGCGAGCACGGGGAGAACACACAAACTCCACACTGAAAGGCCTCAGACCTTCTCCTGTGAGGTGGCAGCGCTAACCACTACACCACCGTGCCGCCCCCTCCTCCAATTCCAAAAAATATCAAACTTTGCCCAAAACATGCAATGTTTCAGTGATCCACAATTTTTTCTTTAGTAAACTACTGCCAATCAGTTCTGCCCCATTATCCATCAACAACTATATGTTATTATTATTTAACATTTATAACATGCTAATTTCTGGTCCAAATGAGTTCGCCCTGTGATCGGAAGGTTGTTGGTTTGAATCCTGGATCAGTGAAGAACTGCTCACCGGGCACTGCCCATGTTAGCTGCTGACTGCTCCTTCACGGTCAAACGTAGAGGTCACATTTTGTTGTGGTGCACTGTGAGCTATGCTGTAGTGTGTTCACAATGACAAATAATCAAACAATTTTCTGTTATACACTCTGTGCCCTCTGCCGCTCACTTGCCCACTGCTGCAACTGCTCCTTCCTAGAGGTATGAAACCAACAGCATCTGGTGCTGGAATCCGAATTGCTGAATGTCTTTTGTTTAGCATTGCTGGCCTTTAGTTTTGCCCTCCTATTAACAAAAGAAAAACTATTTGGAGATAATGACCTGCACTAAAGAGGCCCAGGGAGCTTGGCAGAAGAAAGGGGCTTCGATTGTGTGCTGTGCCAGGGCCTAAACGCCAAGATACAGTTAAGCCAACTACAGTGGCACCTCCACAGTTAACGTGTGCACAAACATTGAGCCCCAACAACGACAGGGAAAGGAGTTCTCACAGTACTCAGTCTCCTACTAACAAACAAGTCTTTCTCAGGGAGTGTCACAGTGAAGTGTGCAAAGGGCAGACACTTTGTGGACAATAGAGCAAGAATTGATCAATAGTGAAGCTATGTTCCACCAGATTTGGGTTTTTAAATGTAAGAAATCCACCATACATGATTTCGTAGGATCCATATGACAGGCTGCATTAATTAACCCCAAATTTCTTGTAAATACATTGTTGCTGTTCTGTATTCCTTGATTAATGAATTTTTGTAGGATATAAGATATAGTTAGACTTGATATAAATGTGAGATGCTCTGATGTGTTGATTCAGATGCATTTATCGCAGTGGGAGTCCTCACTGCATGTGACTACAGAACACCATGTGACGAGGATTGCAGAGCAAAGGAGTAAACAGAGGAAAACTGGATGGGAAAAGGGGGCAGAGTATGTGTGTGTGTGTGTGTGTGTGTGTGAGGGAGAGGGAAAGAGAGAGAGGGTGGAGGGAATGAATCAAAGAGTGAGGAAGAGCGTAAAACAGGGAGTAAAAGAAAAACAGGGACAGCAAGTTCAGTCCATCGGCACTGCTGGTCCTCACAAAATGAAGGTATGATAATGAATTTGTATATTTGTAATATTTGTAGTATTTCTTTTTACGTTTACTTAAATATGCCAAATTAATTTTACTAGAAATTCAACTATAGAACCATTACTTTGAATATAACTGAATAAATAATTTACATTTTCATGATTTATATTTATTCTTTATATTATTAGTGATTTGTTTAGAGGTCAATACGCTTCATTTTTGTTACTGACCTTACAGTCAGGTTTAATCAGATTAATTTGTTTACAACAGGTTAGGGTTCAATGTAAGACTATGGTTAGCTTTAATGTATTGGGGTTAGGCTTATGGGTAGGGATTGGTTTAGGATTTTATATGCTCTCCATATGAATGTAATTAGATGTAAATAATATTTTGTAGGATATGAGAAACTGGCAGTGAGGGAATCCAAAAGTAACTTGTTGCTGCCTCTAATGGCCAATGCTTTGTTGGGCTTCTGGTTTGCATTCCTCCTAATGGGGAGTCTGGCTTTTAGAGCTCTCAGAGAATGTCTAAGCCTCCTTTTCACTTGTTCTAGCAGCTGAAAGTCACAAGCTCCTTTGGGGAATGATTTGCACTGAGAGAATCCCTGAGCCAGTGGGTCTTTAACTGAATGACAAAAAGTCTTTATACTTCTCTTGAGTGCAGAGAAGACACTTGCAATAAAATCTGTGTAGAGAAAATCCTCTTACAACAGTTTGAACCACTCACGTCATATCTTAACCAAATTTTTTGATTGTGATAAATAATCAGCTTCTTTGCTGTTTCTTGCCATTTCTTAACTCCAGGGTCCAATGAGAAAAGGATAACGGGTATAAAGTGGATGTAAGAGGAAAAAATACAGGTGTGTCAGGCACTTGATGAAAATCGCACAATGCAAGAGATTGAAATTTCATTTGGAAGACAAATGCAAACATTTCTAAAATGTGTTCTTTTAAAATTCAGGTAGGGCGCTCAAGGTCTCCTAACGAGGGACGTCCCTGAGGCAATAATGAATGTAACAAAACCCCATCAAAATGGTGACAGTTATGACTTTGGTTACGTCCTCCTCAACGCCACCTCAGAAAACTCCACCTCTGGAAACAGGTTCCAGTCCCCCTTCTCCCCAGTCATGGACAAAGCCATCAATGGCATCACCATCATCATCCTCTTCATCACCATGATCTCACTTGGTTGCACAATGGAGATTGCCAAAATCAAGCAACACATTGTTAGACCCAGAGGAGTGGGAATAGCCCTGGTCGCTCAATTTGGCATCATGCCCCTCACTGCCTTCTGCTTGGCCAAGGCCTTCCAACTGGGGACCATCGAGGCTGTCACTGTACTGATCTGTGGCTGCTGTCCTGGGGGAAACCTCTCCAACATTTTCGCCTTGGCTCTCCAAGGGGACATGAACCTAAGGTAATCCATAAACCAAACTCTAAAAATGATTCAATAATTAGCAAAAGTTCCTGAGGAGTAGAGGTCAGCACTCTGGAGCAATACATCTAAGCCATTGACTGGTTTGTGCAATACAGCTCCGGCACGTCCTTTTCATGACATACTTGTAGAATTAGGGCCTGTGTCCACCAAACTCGTTTTTTGTGCTGAGAGCGGTCAAACCCTCACTTCCAGAGCGCTTTCTCTGCGCTTTCTTGGTGCTTGTTGTTGCTAAGTTTCGCAAAGCACCATATAAACATTGTAACATGTTTCTTCAAGACCGGTAGCTTAGCCAACATAAAGAAATTATCTTTACAGTGGAGAGAAATGTCATCTTGGCATTTGTGGCAGTGTTTGAACTAGATAGCTTCTCTAACTGCTCCAGATACGCTGCCATTGTTGTTAGTGAGTTCTTGACTGTGTATGTCCCACCTCTTCCTTGATTTTGATTGGCTAGCAAGAGCGACGTGACATTGACGAGCCCAGCGTTGTAGTAAAAGTTGAATGGATTTCAACCTGAAGTGCTCTGAGCTGCGTTTTTTTCTGCTCTTAACGCTGAAGCTCATAGGATTTGTATTAAAAATAGGCGCTACTAATGCCATTGGTGGACACAGGCCCTTATTTGCTGATCTGCAAAACTGAACATAGAAAGTTCATGCTAAATTCTCTGTCCTACAGCATTGTGATGACAACATGCTCCACAGTTGCAGCACTGGGCGCCATGCCGCTTCTCCTCTATCTGTACTGTCAAGGCTTCCCTGGTCTGGAGAACGCTGTTCCCTACACTGGCATCATTATCGCCCTCATCATGACGTTAGTGCCATGTGCAGTTGGCATTGCCATAAACCACTGGGTGCCACGCTACTCGCAAATAACAATTAAGGTAGACCTGAACCTTAGTTTAAAAGTAGTCCTGCCACATTCTAAATGAAAAACAAAAATCTGTGGAACACAATGATAGTTTGTTAAACATTGCATGTACATTGATCAGATGCTATTATCCAGAGTTGCGTTTCCCAAAAGCATAGTTGCTAACTACAGGTATGCTCCAGAGAAAAAAGAGACCACATCACTTTATTTCTGATTAATTGTATTTTTGGGATACGCACTGCAGATCCTCTTATACAGACTCCTTGGAGAATCCAGGAGCCTCCAATTCAAGTCCCTTTGGAGAAACTTTAAGGGCCAATCCCAGTCGAGGATTAAGCCTAGTCCTAGACTAGTTTTGAGTTAAAATGGTAAATCTCCATTGGTAGTAGAATTTAGTCCAAGACTAGCCTTAATCCATGAGCAAGAAACCAGCCCACAACAAGAAGTGTTTAAGGGAGTTTAAGGCCTTGATCAGACACTTAATGGTGGTCGTTGTAGCACTAGGATAGACTTCACATTGAACCTACTGTACAATCTCTTGGTTTGAAGACGAGTATCCTAACACTAGGTCAAAACAACACTACACCACAAAACATTTAGACATAATCTTGAATTAAACAACATATTGAGACATGAATTTGGTTGCATTTGATGTCAGATATCTTTTATTTATTGTGAATTAAATGAGTGTTTTGTAGTCTGCTTCAAATCACGGAGAGTATGAACACACTGCTAACACTCAACCCCTCAACAGATTGGCCTTAGCATCTTGCTAATAGCCTCTGTAGCCATCGGTGTGATGTCTGGCATCACAATTGGGGGCACGGTGTGGGTTGTACTTTCTCCCAAACTCATGGCAGTGGCTGTGCTTATGCCCTTCACTGGATACTTGCTTGGTTACACCCTGTCAACCATCTTCAAAGAGAATGGTCGGTGAGTGCCCTTTTAGCAATTCTGAACTGTTTGAATCACCAGCAATCAACAGTTTGATTTACTCTGAAATTTACAAATCAAACTGCTCTGAACCTTATGTTTATCCATGATGATTACTGAGAAAAGGCAGGACGTACAGTTCCAGTTGTCTCTCTTCAGGTGCAAGAGGACCATTGCTGTGGAGACCGGCTGTCAAAACATCCAGCTGTGCTCCACCATTTTGAAAGTGGCATTCCTTCCAGAGGTCATTGGACCCCTGTATCTCTTTCCTCTAATTTACATTGTTTTTCAAGGTGGTGAAGCTCTGCTCCTCATCATCCTTTACAGATGCTACCAAAGGTGTAAACCCTCAACCGAAGGTAAGTTTAAGGGGAGCTGTAGTAGGAGCATCTACACACCTACCAAATCTTCATGTGATACTTAAACGAAAGTTCAAACACTACTTGAGTGAAATCAGTTGGCTTCCTTTCCTAAAACTTGACCAACCTGTAGACGGTAACTAATTTGCGCAAAGCAAGTCAGACCTGTATCACTTCTCACATCTTTCGCCCCATCGATTGCCATAGATTTTCTGTCATAAGTTTCTGTTATCTCAAATAACAGGTTCCCAGACCTGTTTCATGGCCCTTTACATGAACTAAAATTATGGAATACTAAGATGGTGGCCATTTTAAAGATCCATTCTTAAAGCTCTTAAAGAGTAAAAGGAAATCTTAATGCTTCAGCATACCCAAACATTTTGGACAATTATACTTGATGAGAACACTTTGGGGAAGGTCCTTTTCTGTTCCAGCAATACTGTGCCCAGGGCACAAAGCGAGCTCTATAAAGACAGTTTGGTGTGAAAGAACTTGAATGGCCTACACAAAGCCCTGACCTTAACCCCGTCCAACACATTTGGGAAGCACTAGAATAAAGATTGTGAGCCAGGCCTTCTCGTTCAACTTCAGTGCTTGACCCCATGAATGTTATTCTGAACTTTCCACTGACACACTCCAAAATCTTGTGGAAAGCCCTCCCAAAAAAGTGGAAGCTGTAATAGCTGCAAGATGGGGGGCAGGCAAATGTGTTAATACCTGTGGATTTAGAATGGAACATCCTAAGCGTTCCTGGAGGTGTAATGACTAGATGTCCGATATAGAGTACATAATTTAACCCAAAAAATACGGTGACTAAACAAAACATTTTTCACTAGAGAAAACTGTCTATCTGGCTGTTGAAGACAGGCAGGAGGAGATGAAAGTTCCCTAATCAAAGGCTTCAGCAGCACAGCGGAGGCAACCACTCATGAAACAGACCATTAAATCTGACAAAATAAAAACAATAATAACATAATATATATGTATGTTAAGTTTAAATGACTGTTTTGCAGGGATTGGGGCCTTGTTGCTGTTTTGTGTTTGAGGGTTGTGGGTAACCTATTGGGCTGAGGTTGTAGGTTCAAATCTAGCTCTATCCTACTGCTAACACTACCACTGTTGGCCCGATAAGCAAGGCCTTTAAACCGAAGTTGAAATGGAAGCTGCTCTGAGCAGTTTTTTCTACATACTGTAAATGTATCCCTCCAAAAACACTGGGCATTTTGATCTTTTTCCATCTATATTAGAATATTCAACATGTGATGTCCAGGACCTGTAAATAATAGAAATGATCAAATTGTTAGTTTTTTTTTTTTTTTTTTAGTGTTTCCTGAAGCAATAAATACTTTCACATCATGGTTTAATTAATGTCGGTGTCGATTAATGGCGCTGAAAAAACACACCAAGTACACGTCTGTCTTGCACAGTTAAACAATATTTAATCAGAAATCACAGTCATTATTTACAATGCAGAGATAAATTAAAACTTTATACAAACATAAAATCTTCCTCTTCAATCACTTCAGTCTGCTCCAAAATGAAAACTGAGCCTGTGTAGTACATACATTTTTTGGCATTAAATAAAAAAAAGATAGTATATTAATCCAGAGATTTCTCCAGCGAAAAAAAGGTAAATCAGGAAAAAGGGAAAGATACATCTTTATCCCTCCCTGTGCATTTACAGCTGAATTTTTTACAATGCTAATCAATAGCACTTAATATACAAAGTATATGGACTAAATAAAATGTTCAAACTGCAACCAAAAATTACAGACATAAAATGACAACAAAACTGCCATACCGTGAAATCAAGTCGACTTGGCCATGCTGTGAGATAACGTGTAGTCGTGGATAGCTATCATGACTAACTGTTCTACACAGTATTAGCCTTGATGTTACAAGAATTCTGGAACATTTGGTGGAACAGTAACAAACTACAGCTGCTTATTATTATTATTTTTTGTTATAACAACAATTTGTGGCTTTGAAGCTGGGACCTGACACTGGACACTAGAAATATTACTGTCAGCTATAGTTATGTTATCGTATCGTATCATATCATATCGTTATTGTTTAAAAACAATTTCAAAATACTGGATTACAAATCCATTAATAAGGGGAGACTTTGTTAATAAATGCAGAATGATAATACATCTGCAGCAGAAAGTATAACGTTGGTTGTATAAACAGATGACATGAGAAAATGACGCAATATCGGTAGAAATAGCCCTTATTATCGTGACAAGATATATATTGTAAAGCTTATTTTCCAAGCTGTGTGAGACATTCAATCCTTGTGTCATGACAAAACATGAATGAACAAATGCAAAATAATAAAAACAAAAAACAAACTTGGTGCTACAATTGGTGTTTATACATCGGTCTGTGTTTTAGTATAATGTGGTGGTGGTGAACGGCTTGCAAAAGGTGGTCGAGAACAGATTAAAAACCCCACATAATGATTCTTAACAAAATAAGATTTCAGGGCCAAGAAAGGCCTTGCAGTCTGCTTGTACAGTGCTGTGTGTCTCTGCTTGGTGACATTAAGGACACAGGAACCATCCGCAAGCGTGCGGGGTATGTATGTGTGTGTGTGTGTGTGTGCGCGATGGGGGTCTCTTCAGGACTATGTTGGTTTTGGCTCCTCTAGTTGGAGATCACCTGAGTCGGGCTGGGCTTTGTGTGGAGGAGAGGTGCAGGAGGATCACAGGAGTTAGGCCTTGTGGCTTTCGCCCGGCAAGAGCCCAGCGTACGGCAGCTTGCGGCCACGGCAACGGATCTCAGGACTCCTTTAGTAAAGGAATATCTGCAGGGGAAAACATGCGCAAGAGAAAACAGCTTAGATACTCAACGATTGATACAATTTATTAGAGGTCGACCGATATTGGTTTTTCAGGGTCGATATCGATACCAATTTCGATATCGGCCCCCGAAATTTGCCTCATCGCTAAACTACATGATTTTGATGGCCAGTTTCCCACACTATGATTAAGCCTATGCCTGGACAAGCTGGGACAGTTGGTAGCGTAAGGGTTAGGGGGTTGATCCTGTGATCGTAAGGTTGCCGGTTCAAGCCCGGCCCAGTAAAGGTACCACTGAGGTACTCATGAGCAAGGTACTGTCATCAAGTACTGCTCCCTAGGTGCTCCCAAAAAAGCTGTCCACTGCTCCTTCATGGATGGGTCACATTTCATTGTGGTGCACTGTGTGCTATGCTGTGTTCACAATGACAAATAATCACTGGGGCAGATGGTGGCGTAACAGTAGGTTGTTCGCCCCGTGATCAGAAGGTAGGTACCGTGACCAGGGCCGGTAAAGTTACCACTGAGGTCCTCATGAGCAAGGTACCATTCCCAAGCACTGCTCCCCGGGCGCCTGTTAGCTGCCCACTGCTTCTTCACGGATGGGTTACATGCAGAGGTGACATTTCGTTGTGGTGCCCTGTGTGCTTTGCTGTGGTGTGTTCACAATGACAAATAATCACTCACTTTCACTTCACTCACTCCAGTACACTTAGGGCTGGTTCCTTGCTCAAGAATTAAGTCTAGTCTTGGACTAAGTTGTAGTACCAATGGAGAGTTACCATTCAAACTCAAAGCTAATCTAGGACTAGGCTTAATCCTCAACTGGGAAATAAGCCCTTAAAGTTCAATGGTGAATCTCCATTGGCACAGCACTTTAGGCCAAAACTAGGCTCGGTCCTTGTTCAAGAAACCAACTCTATAAGCGCATTTTCAGGTAAAGAATCTGAGGCACGTGCGGGCAATCTGAGACAAGGCTGAGTGAGACAGAAACAGAGAGAGAACGGAAAAGCATCTCCCTACCGTCCGACAAGTCCTGCTCGGAGCCGTGTAGCGACAGCAAGCTGTTCTGTTGACTGTCGTGTGAGCTGTGGTACTGGAGAGGCGACAGCGCTGCCGTTGCTCCCTGTGCTGCGTCCAGAGACCAGGAGGAGGAAGAAGAGGAGGAGGAAGGCGGAGGATGCACCACTGCCACCTCTGTATGCTGGGCGTTGGTGGACGAAGCCTGGTCTAGAGGTTGCTCCATTGACTCCAGCTGCGTGTGGGACTGGGACTGGGCCAAGGCCACGCCCCCAGATCCAGACACCGCCTCCTCATAGGACGGCAGGGTCACCTGCACACCTTCCACCATGATGGTCACCGGCTGCCCTGAGCCGCCCTGCTCACGCCTGCAGTATTTAAAAAGGGTTCAACATTTTATGTATAATTTATGAATCATTTTATGTACGATCAGAGGAAAAACACTGCAATGCCTAAAATATTGCAGCCCTAAAATACAAATACAATCTGAACGCCATAGCTTCGTCCTGCATACTTGTGGTTAAAGACGCTAGAATGAGTGTGTGGCTCACCGTCCGTGATGAAAAGACTTGAGTTTAGGCTGCACTAAGACAAACAAGACCACCAGCAGAAGCACCAGGGCCACAGAGCTGGCGGTGGAGGCCACGATGGACAGTGTGTTCATCCCCAGCACAGGAGCTACGTTCTTTTCTGCACAGTGGAGAATCAGAAGAGAAGAACAACTGGAATTTACAAAGATGAGCGTAACCGTATCACTCACAGAACCCAAGTATTAGAGTATCAAACATATACAGCACGCTAGAAGGTCCAAATTGGCACGCGAAAAATTTTCAGAAGTATGTCCAGACCTTTTAAGCACAAACTACAGTTCTCTACAATCCTAACATATTATTTACCTGTTTATCTCAACATGATGTCCATCTTGAATACCATTCCTTGACTTTAAAATACTAGTTGTAGCAGAAATCTCTGTTGTGTGTTTTTGAGGGACAGAAACTGACTGAAGTGAGTTTTCAATCAACATTTTGCGGTCTGTTGTGTAAGCATTCTAATATAACTTACTTTTACATTCACGCCATTCAGCAGACTCTCTTATCGAGAACGACTTCCAACTTCCTAATTACAAGGACAGTTTCTCTGAAGCAACTTGCAGTTAAGGGTTTTGCTCAGGGACCCAGTGGTGGTAGTGCTGGAGGTAGGATTCAAACCCACAACCTCTTGGTCCAGAGGCCAGTATTCTAACCACTAGACCACCACCAATCTCACCACAAAGAAATATGTAAACATTACTTATTGATTAAATCATTTTTCCAGTGTGGAGGAACTTGGGCTTAATGGCCTTGCTCAGGGGGTCCAAGGGTGGCAGTGCTGTTCTTTTAAACTAACCTGGGACTCAAACTCCTAACCTTTTTGGACACTAACACAGGGTTTTCAGTTACTCAAGGCATTTAGGTAGCAGACAAAGAAGCATTGGAAGTGGATGAAAGACTTGATTTTACCTTGGCTGAGGACGCAGCTGATCTGCATCGGGCTGTCCCACTCTCCGTTCTGGCAGGTGAGGTATTTGTAGTCGCCTTTTAGCGTGTAGCCCTCGTAACAGAAATACTCCACCACCATGCCCTGAGTCAGGAGTTGGCACGGGGACGGGTGGCAGGCGTAGCCGCCGTTCTCTGGCTCATAGGGAAGGGCACAGTCTGGTACAAACGGGGATAAAACATAAGGTTAATATGGTGGAGTGTAAACCATACAAAAATGACAGATACAGTATATTATGTTAGTGAAACGTACAGGTGTTGCGCAGACAGCGTGGCTGGCCTGAAGACCAGAGGCCCTCTCTGGTACAGACGACGAAGGAGGGACCGTCCAGAGTGTAGCCTGAGTCACAGCTGTACTGGAGCACGGTTCCCATGGGGAAGGAGGGTCGGTTGGACTCGGTCACGTTCACGCTGCCGTGCTGGATGGGGAACGGCCTCGCACAGCCTGGGGAGAGCAAACATGCCACACTTACAGCTGATATCTGGGTTGACCCAAGCGGTTGAGCGATTTGATATTTTAAGAGCCCAAACCGAAGGTATTCTTAAGGTGCGGTGTCTCATTACCTTGTACCATAACTGTGTGATGTTAAAAAGATTTTTACATTTATGCCGTTTAGCAGATGCTTTTATCCAAATTTATTCATTTCCTCCCCCATGTCTGGGGGTTAAGGGTCTTGCTCAGGGGCCCAAGAGTGGTATTAGGTTCTCTTGAGATTTGAACCCCCAATCTTATGGTCACTAACTCCACAGTGGCACCCAACTTGCACAGCACCAGTCCGTTTCACTGACTGTGGTTCAAAATTAAGGAAGGGTGTAATCTGTGCTGCAGCAGATTCTTTTAAATTGTCTACTGCCAGCACATAAAGGTATTATCAAGATAGACGCTACAAAGCATAATGCAGTACATTAAATAACTCGTATGTTTGGCCCCTATCGTACAAAGCTAGTTAACCCACATTTAAAACAAAACCTGCTTTGGTATGGTAATAACATCACTTGATTTTAGTTGCTTCCGTGTGACTATGTCTTTATAGTGTTTGATATTCAAACAAAGCACTTGATTCTGGAAAACGTGATGCAAACAAAAGAAAAGAAAGTTAGACATGAATAAAAAAAGGCAGCAAAATAATCCTGTAACATGAAATCAGACAATTTACTTATGAAATATGAACCTCAACAAAACACATCTCGTATTATGACATCTAATCTTATCAACAGGCCTTATTCTGTAAAACTACATTTTGCAAGAACGGCTTGTTTATGATGGTTACTTGTTTATTATGAGTCACAGAATACAGGACAGCACATAAACACAGTGCACCACAACGAAATGTGACCTCTGCATCCGCATAAAAGCAGTTCACCCAGCAGTGCCTGGTCACGGTACCTTGCTCACGTGTACCTCAGAGATACCTTTAGCATTCTGGTATTCAAACCTTCGATCTTGCGACCACGGGGCAAACACTACCAACTATCCTGATTTAAGTGCATGCGAAATTAATCAGTGTTCAGTTCTCGCCATTAGATAAAGAACTTCTTTGAAACAGTCTGTAACTCACAATTATAGTTCCAATCAGAATAGGGTCTCGATGGTGTGCATATTGGCATATGCCGAAAATCGTAGCGATTGGCCTATAATTGGCGCTACTGTAATTTTTTTGCAACTCTTGAGTCGTGTGGCCTAGAGTGAAAATTCCTGCTTTGGCTGATTCTTTGGTTTTAGTCAGTTTATTTGGGATTATGGACTTCCCATTTTGAGATATAGAGCTTATTTGCATAATATGCTAAACAAACTCCTCCTCCATCACAACGTGGCGACAAAAATGAGCAAATTAGCTGCAGTGGGGCATGGCTTATCTTGCTGAAACGGCTGTATCTTATACATATTATAATTACTGATACACAACCCCACTGTTTGGGACAGCATCAGACTTCTGGTGATTGATAATACAGGGACAGATGTTATACTGATAACCCGAAAAACTGCTGTATCTAACCAAGGTCTGGCATATTAGAGTATGGTACATTACGTTTGGATGGGATCTAATCTCTACAAGCCATCTGATCACCAAATGAAGGAGCTGGAAGCCCATATGTATTTTTGGTTACATGCATATGTGGACACTGAATGTTTCAAGTTTCTATTCCTATAACTTTCTAATATGTTCAAGAAAAGGTTTAGAGTAAAGCAGAAGATTGAGTTTAACAGCAGCACCACTACCAACCTTGAGAGGGCACACAGCTGACCTGCACAGGTCTGTCCCACTCTCCATTCTGGCAGGTGTGGTATTTGGAGTCCCCGTTCAGCATGTAGCCCTCATTACAGTAAAACTCCACCACCATGCCATGACTGAAACGATGACACGGCGACTGGTGACAGGTGTAGCCGCCGTTTTCTGGTTCAGACGGAGAGTCACAGTCTGAAAGGAGCAACACAACACTAAAATAAACCCCGTGACCTCAAAAATGGTGAGAAACCAGCAGTTTTCTGTATTATTTAGATACAGTGACTCCCCGTGTTCCAATACCATGATGTATAACATTAGACTGCAAAATATGCTCAAGCTTTGATTGAGAAAGAACGAAAATGGAACAAATATACTGACGATCGTGTTTTCCAACCTTTCTCCTCTCTAGGACATATACGTGAGTAATCCAGAAATCTTAAAGCGTGTTTTGCATTCTGTCCAAGAACAGATTGAATTGCTTTAACAGCACAAGACTGTGACTGCATGTATCAGAGTCTGACTGATACAGTAAATTTAAGACTGATGCTACTGTTGATGTTTAAAGGCTTTTCAAAAGTAATAATGATGTCCAATTCTTTTTCAGAAACAAATATCAAATACAATACAAGTTACGGATCATTCAAACATCCTCAGCAAGATAACGTGACGAACGACAGCTTGTTCTGATGAGAGTTAAAGCCACAAAAAACACAGAAACAAAACAGTGCAGTAGAATTGCAGTTGTCCACTCCTCTGATGAACAAAGTGCAGCAAGATAACTAGGCATGCACCGATACGACTTTTTCAGTTCCAATACCGATACAGATACAGATACTTGGGATTTGGGTATCGTAGAGCTGATCGATATGAACAAAAACATTATCACGATAATTTTTGTCATATTGATCGATTTCGATAATTATCACGATATATTGTCATATTGTGTTTTTTTGGATTCTTATACAGACTGAATGAACAAGTTCAAATAACCAAACAATATTAAACAAATAATTTTCAACAAATTTCTACTTGAAGAGCCCTGAGAACTGGGGGGAAAAAAATTGCCGCTGACAAATAACAGCTAAAGAGAGCTGTCAACACCTCACTTCCAGAGCGCTTTCTCGGTGCTTGTTGTTGCTAAGTTACGAAAAGCGTCATCTGGTACTTTCACGTTCGTATTTTATTTGTTTTTTCCCAGGCGGCATTTGTTGTCAAAGCGTCCGCCGTACCTATAAAGCGCTGCATTTTCATCGTCTTTTTTCACTCACCGCGGCATCTTTTCTAAGAGCCACGACATACTCAACGCTACGTGACGGGTGCGCTTGAGCTTAATCTTGAGGACTCCAACAGGTGGCAGTGTACACCATAAAGGCGTCCAGTCTGCCGTTAAGTGACAGAAGAAGAGGAAGAAGTAGAAAACATTTCGCTGTGAAATAAGGAAGATAAAAAATTATTTGTATTCGGATGTTACAAAGGTGCAAAAAAAACAGCAAAACCATTCAGCCGTGTTGATAGTAAATGATGCTGACATCACGTGGCAAAACTTTAACATACAGCCGAGGTACTGCAACTCTCATAAATTTATGACGACATGCTCAGCGGATGCGTCACGAGAACGCTGAGAACGCATGCCAGCCATGATGCGCGTGCATAAGCGCACTTAACGTTAAGTATATCTCGGCACGCGACCACTACTGTTTACCACGTGGCTTTTTCGTGTGTTATGGGCAAACTTGCATCATTGGGCGCGATTGGCTGTTGTGCTGGCGTTATGCCAAGCTGCGTGATTGGCCAAAGATACTGTCTATCTCAACGCTGTCGCATAGTGGACAAACAAGTATGATCGAATTTTATAGCTCAGTTTATCATCGTTATCGTCATCACATTTTTCTCGATAAAATATCGAGATCGTTTTATCGCCCAGCACTAGGGTATCGACTGATACGATACCAGTTTTTAATGAATAAGTTATGTATTTCTCTGTGAGGAGGAGACTGAGATTATTCTGTTAAATACTTGACTTAAATACTGTTTTCCTAACAAATCAATATAATAATTACTCTCTCAGCCAGGATATCTACGTCTACAAAAACATGCAACATTGTCCTGCAGTACACAATATGCTTTAGCATCTAGTGTTTATGTCTACATGGGATCCCTTTGGATAACCTCACGTATTCATGAATATTAAAATTTACAAAAGAACATACAGCTGTTGTGTAGACAGCGTGGCTGGCTGGAAGACCACAGGCCCTCTCTGGTACAGATGACGATACTGCGACCTTCCAGAGTGTAGCCCGAATCACAGCTGTATTTGAGCACAGTGCCAACAGGATAGGAAGGTCTGTTGGTCTCAGTCACGTTCACGCGGCCGTGCTGGATGGGGAACGGCCTCAGACAACCTACGAAAGAAACGGCATCGCATATTATTTTCTCCATTAGGCTGCTTTTGAAGTACGATTTATCTGAGCTGTGGGCAGAGATAATGAAATCATTACCCTCAGGATTTTTAAGCACAAGCCCAAGTGGGAGTGATGCAGGCTTATATAACTATGCTGAGTCACAGGTTCAGTAGGCAGGTTAATGTTTCTATAAAATGTTACGCGAAAATGATTTTGGTCAGAAATCATAATGCTGCTGCTGAACATTTTGCACACAATATTTATTTGCAAGTATAAAACATTGTCTGGTTATTAAATTGGGCTGGTTACATCTAAACTAAAATAAAGGATGCTCAAAAAGCTCAA